>JAVSCE010017781.1:0-430948 GCA_032199065.1 Smutsia gigantea | reverse complement strand
TATACACTAATGATGAACTAACAGAAAGAGAAATCAGAAAAACAATTCCATTCACAATTGCATCAAAAAGAATAAAATACGTAGGAATAAACCTAACGAAGGAAGTGAAAGACCTGTACTCTGAAAACTACAGACACTCCTAAGAGAAATTAAAGAGGACACTAACAAATGGAAATGCATCCCATGCTCTTGGCTAGGAAGAATCAATATTGTCAAAATGGCTATACTACCTAAAACAATCTACAGATTCAATGCAATCCCTATCAAACTACCAACAGCTTTCTTCAATGAACTGGAACAAATAATTCTAAAATTCATATGGAACCACAAAAGACCCCGAATAGCCAAATCAATCCTGAGAAGGAGGAATAAAGCAGGGGGAATTACACTCCCTGACTTCAAGCTCTACTACAAAGCCACAGTAATCAAGACAATTTGGTATTGGCACAAAAACAGACCCACAGACCAGTGGAACAGAATAGAAAATCAAACATTAACCCAAACATATACAGTCAATTAATATTTGATAAAAGTGCCTTGGGTATACAATGGGGAGATGACAGCCTCTTCAGCAGCTGGTGTTGGAAAAACTGGACAGCTACATGTAAGAGAATGAAACTGGACTACTGTCTAGCCCCATACACAAAGGTAAACTCAAGGTGGATCAAAGACTTGAATGTAAGTCATGAAACCATAAAACTCAGAAAAAAACATAGGCAAAAATCTCCTGGACATAAACATGAGCAACTTCTTCATGAACATATCTCCCCGGGCAAGGGAAACAAAAGCAAAAATGAACAAGTGGGACTATATCAAGCTGAAAAGCTTCTGTACAGCAAAAGGACACCATCAGTAGAACAAAAAGACATCCTACAGTATGGGAGAATATATTCATAAAACACGTATCTGATAAAGGGTTGACATCCAAAATATATAAAGAACTCATGCACCTTAACAAACAGAAAGCAAATAATCCAATTAAGAAATGGGCAGAGGACATGAATAGACACTTCTCCAAAGAAGAAATTCAGATGGCCAACAGGCACATGAAAGATGCTCCACATCGCTAATCATCAGAGAAATGCAGATTAAAACCACAATGAGATATCACCTCACACCAGTGAGGATGGCCAACATCCAAAACACAAACAACAACAAATGTTGGCGAGGATGTGGAGAAAAGGGAACCTCCTACACTGCTGGTGGGACTGCAAATTAGTTCAACCATTGTGGAAAGCAGTATGGAGGTTCCTCAAAAAACTCAAAATAGAAATACCATTTGACCCAGGAATTCCTCTCCTAGGAATTTACCCTAAGAATGCAGCAGCCCAATTTGAAAAGGACAGATGCACCCCTATGTTTATTGCAGCACTATTTACAATAGCCAAGAAATGGAAGCAACCTAAGTGTCCATCAGTAGATGAATGGATAAAGAAGAGGTGGTACATATACACAATGGAATATTATTCAGCCATAAGAAGAAAACAAATCCTACCATTGCAACAACATGGATGGAGCTAGAGGGTATTATGCTCAGTGAAATAAGCCAAGCCGAAAAAGACAAGTATCAAATGATTTCACTCATATGTGGAGTATAAGAACAAAGAAAAAAACTGAAGGAACAAACAGCAGCAGACTCACAGAACCCAAGAACGGACTAATAGTTACCAAAGGGAAAGGGACTGGGGAAAATGGGCGGGAAGGGAGGGATAAGAGGGAAAAAGGGGCATTACGATTAGCAGATGTAATGTTGGGGGGGCACGGGGAGGGCAGTACAACTCAGAGAAGACAAGTAGTGATTCTATAGCATCTCACTACGCTGATGGACAGTGACTGTAATGGGGTTGGTGGGGGGGACCTGATGAAGGGGTAGTTTAATAATCGTAATATTGCACATGTAATTGTAAATTAATGATAATAAAATAAATTATATTAAAAAAAAAACATGTATCTGCCAGAGTCTAAAGTAAAATCAATATTCCCCCAACTCCTAAAACCTAGTCTCTGATGTGAGCACTGCTAACAATTTGGTGTGTATCTTTTCACACTTCTTCTTTTGTATATATAAGCATAGACATATGTATAGGTAGGATTTCTAAACTTTAAAAAGGACACTTTCATTTCACACCATCTCTCCCTATCTTCAAATACAAGCTCATAATATGACTTCCATGATTCTATGAAGTCATAGTAAGACATCTACAATATGATTCTATCTCATTCAAGTATCTGATTCCAGTTATACACTCAGTTTAGCAATATCACTAAGTATTGTGCCAATTTTTATTTAATGGCTACTCATGGAAAACCTAAAAAAGAATGCAATATAATCCCCAAATTAACTGAAACACTGGGTGTGCACACATGCATGTGTGTGTCAGAGTTATCTTCCTAATTACGCTTAAGACCACTACTAAAACGGGCTTTGAATGCCCTAAAATCACATTGCTGGAATGGTGCAAGGAAGCATTCAGGAAGGAAGCTAGCCTGACAACAGATATGTGTCCCCTATGTGTGGATAACCACAATGATATAATACTAACACTGTACCTACCAAGACAAGACAAAAGATAAAAGTGGTCTACAGTTTCAAAAGAGATGAGTGAAGTGACACAATTAAGTCAACAGAAAGTCCATGATACCTGCTAGGAAGAAACTAGCAAAAATCTTGGAGATAATGGTTACCCTAAAGGGTAGAACTGTATTCCTAATTTGACTAATCAGGCCACAAAACGCCCTCTGAAGGGAACATCATTTTTGTCATCTCTGTATCTGTTATCTGATTATCTCTATGTATCTGTATCACTGTGCTGCCATACTTAACTCTTTCTGGTACAATCCCAGGAATTTCCACGGCAGTCCCATGGCTCTCCTGTTAACAGCCTATCATCAAGTTAGAATTGTCCCCCAAATTGAACCATCCTTCCTCCCTTTGCTGTCTCATAGATGTGTTTTATTTTAACAATACTTGTCACTATCTGGTATTTTCTTGCTTACCTAATGTATGTCCTCCCCCACAAGAATGCAAGCAGAAGGTAAGGGTACTGTCTCTTTTCTTTCATTCATGTCAGGAAGTATTTACTGAGCACCTATAGATGTGAACAAAAGGGACAGAGTAGTGACCAAAACAGGCAAAAAATGCATGCCATGGGGAAGCTACCATTCCAACAGGGAGAGACAGGCAACCTGCTACAAAAGTAAGTGAGACAGTGTGTTGGGGGATAATGTGGGCTGTGGAGAAAAATAAAACCAGAAAGGAGCATGGAGAATGTCGGGGTGAGAGTGGAGTGTGTGGCTGCAATTTAAACACCACATCCAGCACCTAAAAGAGAACATGCAGGTGGCTGATAAATACTGGCCTTTGGGATGGGGCCAGACAGATGAAAGGCAAACAGCACATCCCAACTCCTTGGATACAGGGATTGGTTTTGAGATATGCAGATAACAAAATCCAAAGCCATGCAGATGCAAGAGACACTGGAGAGGCACACTCCATTGTGGACATGTAAGGTATGGAGCTCACAGAGCCACTGTGCAATCATAAGAAAGGCATTACAGGCAGGAAGGCAAAGCCCCAGAGAGCAAATAGCCAGCACCAGTTACATCACTTGATTGTCTGGTTCAAATGGTATCTGAAGATTTGTACCTTGACTGGGGTTTTCAGTTACTTAGGGCAGTAAGAGCCTCTAAATCAATGAAATCAGCTCTTCTTCATGGGGCAAAACAACTTCCTGCTCTGCTTTCACTAACACGAGTTCTTGCAGGGGCCATTTCCTCATTTGGAAAAATTAAGAGTTATTCCTTGGGGGTGTTTAATCCACTCTGAGCTGGGTTTCCTCTTCTTTGCCATCTAATGAGTCTGTTCTGAAATGCATTCCAATTTATTATATAAACCTAACACCAACTGTCTTCCCTGCACATATGCTCATCAGCATGGCCTTCTTTGGGTTTGGGATATTTCCTCTACCTTCCACTCCCAGCCTCAACTCTTTACCAACCCATATCGGTATCCTACTTCCCCACCTCTTTCACAAAGCTTCCATTCATTATTCATTCAGTCATTAAATCCAACATATGCTTAGCAGGCACTGACAGCCACTGAGAAAAAGGCTAATAAGGCACAGTCCTTGTTTTCAAGGACGTTTCAGAAAGGAAGGAAGTACTTGAATAAAGCTAGAACAGCAAATGCAGGTTAAAAGATGGGTGATCAAACACATCTTTCATATGACCTGAAACTTCCCTTACCTCCTCTATGCCCACTGATGACATCAACTTGCTGTCCTACATACACACCCCCCACCACGGGAGTCACCTCTTCCCTCTAAGGTCCATGAAGTCAAGAACTGTGTCCTTCTATATCTTCCCAACTGTCTAGCATATAATACAGATAAGTCTCCAATAATGTTTATTGAACTCAAACATGGGTGTCCTACACTCAAATTTCGTAAAGGACTATAGTTTTATTGCTTTTTGACAGGCTGCTAATTTTCTCTTATCTGTTTTCATAGCTGAAAGCTTATCAGAATTTCTTATCCTCATCTCCATCAGTACAGGCAACTCTTCCTATGGCATCTATTAAGCATAGATCTTACTCAACTTACAGTAGGGTTCCAGTCCAAGAAACCCATCCTAAGTTGAAAATGGATTTAGTACATCTAATGTACTGAACACCACAGCTTAGCCTAGCCTACCTTAAATATACTTAGAACACTTCCATTAGCCTTGAGTTGGGAAAATCATCTAACCCAGGCCTATTTTATAATACACTGTTGAATATCTCACGTAAGTTGTTGCATACTGTACTGAAAGTGAAATGCAGAACGGTTCGTGGGTACAGAATGGTTGGATCGGTTGTTTACCCTCCTGGTCGCCTGGCTGACAGGGGCCCTGGCCGCTGCTGCCCAGCATCATAAGCGAGTGTCACACAGCTTATCACTAGCTTGGGAAGAGATCCTAATTCAAAATGTTAAGTGCATTTGCTACTGAATGTGCATGGCTTTCACACCACTGTGAAGTCAAAAAATTGTTAAGTGGAATCATTGTAAGCCAGGGATGACCTGTGTAAGAAGAATGTATACAAATAGGAAAAATCAGTATTTCGACCTTCTAAAAGCAAGCCTGTTAAAGCAACAGGTAAAGAACGATGATCTGCTATTTTAGTTCAGCTGCCACCAACTGCTTTACCCATGACATGCCAGCATCTTTAAGCCTCCATGTTAACATGGAGTACAAGAGAGCAGTGGCTCTTAAAGAGGTAGTGGAGTGGGGATGGAAGTAAGGTCATCAGAATTACTTCCAAAAAGTACTAATAAAGATTGAGTGATCTTATTAAAAGTACTATATTAGAATGGGACTCCAAGCATTCTTCTTTTAAGGAAGGCATCTCCTCAAGTAATTCTAAATGCCTATCAACACATCACCTTAATTAGGAACCATCAAATTAGATGATTATTAAGGCCCCTTCCAACTTGACCAGTATGTAATTGCAGGGCACATGCTAAATTTTACCGTCTCTATTTGTTATTTTTTCAGATGTAATTCATTATTATTATTTTACATCCAGATGTCAACTAGATGCTATAATTTAATGCCCTATATGCTAATTTATTTATTCCATTAAGGGCTAAATTTTAGTCTCTAATATTACTATATTCTAAAAGTATATTTTGTGAATTTAAATGATAAAAAATAAATACATTATATATGGCAAGGAAGAGATAGAGACCATTCCTTCCACCTAGGGTAGGGTTTCTCAACCTTGGCTCTCTTGACATTTTGGACTGTACAGTTCTTTGTTGTAGGGGGCTGTCTTGTGCACTGTAGAATGTTCAGCCACATCACTGGCCTCTACTCACTAGATACCAGTACCTGACCCCTATCCCTAGTTGTGACAATAAAAAATATCGCCAGACAATGCCAACATCTCCTCTGTACCCTGCCACATTGGAAACCACTATGGAAGTAACATTAAAACAATTTAATTAATTATCTAGGGCCTCAAAATTCAAAACATCATTATACAAAAGGTAGGGCTATAGTACCAATAGGCAGTTATTGCAGGAAGAGCTACTTACCTGAAAGAATATTCACTCATTTGTTAGTGGCTCAAAATCTTTCATGAATGATCAGACAAATTAGTTTTATCAAAATAGGCATCTATTTTCTGATTTGTACATAAAGCATACACTGGCAGAAAACCTCACACATGAGCACCTGCATTTTCTGAGACTATTAGGGAATTCTAAATAACATTTCCTGAATGTTTCTGCAACTTCCCTTTTGGAAAACTGGACACCCTCATTCAAAATCTCATTATAGATCACATGATCTAAGACCACCACACTGAGACAGACTACAACAGAATGAAGATTTGGCAGTTATTCTCTATGATTACATTGCTTCACTTTTCTCTTGGATTCTAAATTGCAGTTTTTTGCTGTCAACACTAATGAATTTAAACCATATAATTAGCAAATCCACAAATAACTTTTTGCCATGTTGGCATTACCTACTACGACAATTTAAAGATGTTTCCATCTCTTTCCAAGAGTCCTCCTGACTGGTTCTGAATCTCAGGGGAAAGTGTAAAAAGAAAACCACTCAAATTCTGCAAGTCTAACACTGGAGAGTGAGATCTCACTTTGATGCACCAGACCCAACATCTTACGAACTTTAGATAAACTTCTTTGCAGTTGTAAGGCCTCAAGAACAGTTCCTTCTCATTGAATTTTCCTTTGTAATGAATTTGAAAGCAGGCAGTTTTCTTGTTTAAATTTCTTAAGGAATATTATATGTCTTTTGAGTTAATGTGTCAAGAGAGATAAAATGACCACTGAACCTTTAAAACAATAAAATTACACAGTTTAAAGATGTTTTGGTTACACTGTACATTTTAATAAACTATAGAATCTATAAAAACATCTATAAAATACATTTTAAAGATGGTAGCATGAGAGGAATTTCCAAACTTTGCTAAGAATTACCAACCTTGTTAACATGGGTAAATCTTCTCCAATAACATTTATTGATTTCAAGTAAGCTTTAAATCATTTTAAACTCTATTTGCTTCTCATTCCCAGTGGAAGACAGGAGTAACCCATAACCCATAGGTCAGTATGTTTGTTTTTACAGAAATTCTATGTATGCAAATGTTGAAGTTCATTACTCATGTAGAGTCGAAGATAGTCTACCTTTCTCCCAGTGCCTACTTTCTGTTCATTTTATTGTTCCTTAACAGCTGTGTGAGAAAACTAAGAAGAATTTTTTTTTAAAGATAAATGATCTATTTTCACTACATTCCAGGTTTTGAGAAACCAGTTCATCTTTTTTTGCTTTAAGTTAGCCTCCTCCAAAGTGATCGGGAGGTAATTGGGAGAATGTGAATATCCTCTCTTTCAAGACAGAATCCCCTGTTCTTACTATTCTTATGGATTGTGGAGACAGTGTTATTTTATTTACGGGTTTTTGTCACAGGCTTATTGTCCTGGGGCCTTCAACTAGATTACTCTGTTTCTTCTATATCTCAATAACTTTTTTTAATACACTATAGCTTTTTATTTATAATTGCAGACATATGCACAATTTTATATTCATGCATAGGCGAGTACCACTGATAAAGTAAACAATCATATATCTAAAAGTTAGGAGACTTAAAACTAGAGCTGACATGAGTCAATGACTCATAGGAAAACACTAAGTCATTTAATGTATCTTTTAATTGGTCCAGAGGTAGTAGCAAATGAAATAATACATAACAAAAGAGGGAATATTTACACATTTTCCTCATTTTCTCTTACTGTCTGTTCTTTTTAATGAAGTTTGTTTGCCTTCTGTCAGTGATATAGGCAAGTGACAAGTTCCCTGAGCCTCCCTAATCATCTCTAATCTATTTCTTTTAGAGTTTCAATGGGATTTATTTCCAATAATAAATACTGTCTGTTTTTAGCACAGTGCCTAACATGTAGTAAGTCCCAGAGTATCTGTAAGATTTCAAAATGAAGAACCTACGGCACATAGCAAACCAATCAACATTGCACTCATTTACCAGGTCCTTAAGCGATCACTGAACGGTCATCATGAATTGGCTTCGTAATACAGGTCACTGCTTAACTTAACCAGGAAAACAGCAGCAGATCCATGTTCAGGCAGTCTGAAGCCAACCCACTGTCTTTGAAGAGCCACAGTCTGCGTCTGTGGAACCCACTGGGTGACCAGTCCTGGGAAAGGGCCACCCACGCCAGCCCCTACACACAGCCAGCTGTGAGAGAGCTCTGAGAACAACCTATCATGACAGAAGCTTCAGCAGGTTTTTTTTCCCTGTTTAGTTACACTGGTCTGGGCAATGAGGATCCTAAATCTCAGATACTGAAGGTCTGCTGCATACTGTTGTAGTCATTTTTAAGTAAAACCATGAAGGCAGTTTTGTTTGATTGGTTTTTCATAGCTTATCATAATGTCTTCATTACAGCTCCTTTTGTTTGAATTGTTCCGCTCTTTTTACTTTTATCTCCACCACTTCAGGAGTGAGAGCACATTGCTGATCCAAAGCAACAGCAACAGGACGCAGAGACCCCGCTCTTAAAGGAACTGGCTCAGCTCAGCCTTAATAGTGTGCTGGGGCAAATCCCTGCTGGGCTTCCTCAGCAGGGACAGGCCAGTTCCAGTGAATGACTCCAGAGGATCCGCTATAGTTCCAAAAAAATATAGGATTCTAGTATTTCCCCTCTAGATCTTAAAATCAGCTCAAGCCAGTACATCCCACAGCTCCTTCCCTGCCAGCATTTCAGAAGGGTGCCCCCAAGACAGATTCAAGGGTCCCTAAGGTACAACCCATGAAGTCTCATACTCCCCTTTCAAACCAGACTGAGGCAAAGAAACCTTCATTCAAGGTCACCTAATAACTGGCTGTCAATACCTACACCTAGCAGGGATTGAGTGTGTGTGTGTGTGTGTGTGTGTGTGTGTGTGTGTGTGTGTGTGTGTGTATGTAATCAATTTTACTTATTAGAATTTTATGGTTTTGTCCTCTGTCTCTAAAATGCTGGAGAACAGAGACTTTTTTTCATCTTAATACCCCTTTGTGGCAAACATGTAGTAAGCATCAATAAGTGATACTGAATAAATTACCTATAATTTATATTTCAAAATGTCTAATTTTCATCAGGTCATAAGCATTAACAGGCAAAGACACATTTAAACTACCATCTCCCTTTATCATCAAGAACTGACATCCTGCACATTCTGACAGCTACTTTAAGGCATCCTTCCAGCTCACTTTCATTGGATACAAAGATGTGCCCAACTCCAGGCTTGGCACTAGGCTTGTAACGCTGATTATAATAATGATCTCTGCCCTTGAGGAACGTAGTTACTAAGGAGGAGGAAAAAAAGAAAAGTAAAAAGACAAATACAGACTAACATGCTATTATTTGAGAGATAAATAATTTGGGTCATAAGGACAAACACATTAAAATATTACCCACTCTATTTAACAGAGACAAACTAATAAGAATAGTTCACATCAATATTAAATATTTCAAGCTGTCAAGTCAAACTACCCATAAAAATACTCTGTATCCAGAAGGTATGAATCATAGTAACATTAAAAAACATGTTTAGGCAGAAAACCTGTTTGGATAAAGATTGGCAAAGTCAGGCATTTAGGCTTAGGTTTTCCGGATGCATCAAGGACAAAGATCAGACCCAAAACATAAACGGTGATGACAATCTACCAGGGAAAAGGCATTAATGTTACAATAGTGATGAAACCATTTTTGTAACTACTTTTAAATTTAGCTTTTAAAATTACTCTGCAACACACAAGATAGTAATTCAAAGAGCGATCTTAAATATTACTCTAGACCGTACTGAAAATCCATCCCCAAAGTAACGTGTCTCTGAGCAATTCTGAGTTCCCTCCATACTAGGAATATCATCACTTCTACCACTACTCATGGAGAATTTCGTGGTAAAAAAATGAGGAAAAATGAAGGGGAGAAAGTAATGAACTAAAAGTATCTCAATCTTAGGAAAAAATTTAAGACACTGAATTTAACTTTAAACCATTTCAAAGGTCCAAAACAGAAGTTACCATATTCATCACAAGTAGAATCATCTTAAATGCCAACCCACTAAACATATTTATACACACCCTGATGTATAAATTTACATATATACATATATCTATATATAAAATGTCTCACATCCATAAAGCTATAGAAATATAAACTCTGATGACATATAAAGAAAGCATTCATACCTTCAAATATGCAAAATGTATTGAGACCACAAAGCACAATTCATTTACTATGAAAAACATGATATGTATTGCTTCACACATATTAGCCCCTCCCTACTGAAATATTTCCAATGAAATCAGGGGCAAGTCACTCAATTCTCTGACCACTCACACTCAATAACGCAACAACCATGCTCACTTCTAGGAAAAGTAATTCTGTTTAGGTTTTGAAAGGATGGTTTACGTATTTAAAAAATTATCTTGTACTTTTATGCACACTTAATAATGTGGTGGTTACTTCAAACAAGTTTCTTCTTAAAAAAATTTATATGTATTTTTAAATCACATATGAACTTAAAGGAAATCACAAGATAAGGATCCAATTAAACACAAAAAACAAAACATGTTAAATAAGGAAATGTATTTTCTGCAACAATTAGTCCATTTAATATAGCTTATAGAATAACCTAAAGAAATTAGTTTGAAAGGAAAAAGGAAAAAATGAAAGTAAAGCCACCCAGCTTCTAAAATGGTACACCTTTCCTTTCAGATATGAATTGCATGGTAGAGATGACTTAGACATCTAGTAATATTCTTTCAATGCATGGTAATAAGAAAAAAATAAGTAAAATTGTATAAATACTACAGAAAGAACCCTAGATTGAGAGTAAGGAGATGAATTTATAAATTCATGTATGCCAGAAATACTTCCCAGCATGTGGCTTGAATGAAGCCCAGCTCTGTCACTGACCAGTTGTGTAACCAAGGACAAGGAATTCACCCCAGTTTGATCATCTTTAAAATGCAGCTGCTGCCTCATGTCCAAGGTCCCTTCTGGCTCTAACACTATGAGAAGATCAAGCTGCAACAATATATCATGATAAGCATCTCAGTATTACATAATCCCATAAGGGAGGACAAACTTTTCTAAGTTAGCTACCATAGTAACTCTTGATCTGTAATGCCAGTTTGTTGTAATATCTACTAATAAGAAGATAATTAACAGAGCATGCCATCGCCAAGCCTGTCATTATCATTCTTTTTTTTTTTTTTTGGCATAAAACAACGAAGATTCGTTTCTTGCTCATACTACATATCCCTTACAGGTCAGCTTGGTGCTCTGCTCCACACTCACTTTCTTACTTGAGGACCCAGGCTGGCGTTGCAGTCACCATCTTGAATGTTGCTAATCTCCATTCCAGAGAAAAAGAGCTCTGGTGTCTTGCAATAGTAATTAAATTCTGACCCAGAAAGAGAACATATGGCATTTGCTTAAAACTCTTGGCTCAGAAAAATGGCTCTACCCAACCAAAAGGGAGCCAGAAAGTCCAATTCAACACTATTCCCAGGAGTGGGCAGAACCAGAAATAATTGGTATATAGTTATTACATATATACCATTTATTATATTTTTAGCCATATATTTAGGTACGTATTTTTAGGCAAAGCTCCAAATAATCTAGAAGTACCAACTAGTTAATTCTCAATATTATCATTCCCAGAAGACAAAAGAGAACTGAGTCTCAGAGCCCTGAGAATAATCTGGCCTTATGGCAGCAATATGAGTCAACGTGCCATGAAAGGTTCCTGGCTCTCAGCCACTCCTTCCAGGGGTAAGGAAATAAGAGCCCCCAAACCACTCCAAGGTAAGAGTTAAAAAGTAAGTGCAGGAATCGAGTTGAAACGTTTACGAACAAATTTATGCCTCACTTAAAAACTGGGAGTGGACATTAAATTTAGTTTTGAGTATTATTCAAAGCTATATTCCCCTTAAAAATTTATCCATCATTAAGGAACCCTGGGAGGATGTTTCAGAATCAAGAAGGGCTCCAACATCCCCTGTGACTTTGTCAAAATGAAAAGGAAGCATAATGGCAGAATGTACAGTTCTGTATATTTGCCGCTAAATTCAGAATAATTTGTTCATAAAACGTGTAATTTTGACTTGTTCTAAAGAAACATGTTTCCTTAAAGTAAAACAGTCAAAATTTCAATTTAATTTTTATTGACACTTTTTAAATTACAAATGTCATATTTTTATTTCTTTCATCTCCACCTCTCCAGCAATTCTCATATTACCTGTTCCAAAAGAAATATCCATATTTTGATTACGTGTACACAAAAATAAATATATGCATTTAATAGGATAATTTTTATTAACAAGTGATAATAAATACATTATCATATATTCATATGTACATAAACATTTGCAACTTCCTTTGTTCACTGAAAAAGTATATGTACATTTTCCAAAGGGTACAGCAACCTACTGATTTTTAATATAGTTGCATATATTCTATAGGTTGAATGTGCCATATTTGATTAGAAATTTTCACTGATTTTTTAAATTGATAAAAATATATTTTTAACAATTAACTTATTTAACAACATACAGCATCCTTTTACTAAACCCTTATGTATTGTTATTTTCTGTAGAATGAATTCTTAGAATAGGATCAATGAAACAAACAGTGCATACATTTTAGGTGTTAAAAATTCACATTCTTATCAACAGCACATAGAATTGTCAATTATCTTATATTCTTACTAGCCTTAGATATTAAAAGTTCTTTAAAGTTTACCAATCAGATTGGGATAAAAATGATAACTTATTGTTTTCATTTGTGTTATCATGACCGCTCATGAGGTTCAGTATATTTATAAATCTTCACTGGCCATATCTGCATTTTGCCTACTATTCATATCCTTTCCAAACATAATTATATTAATTTTCTATCTACCACATTTTTTGCAAGTATTTTTCTGCCTTTTTTTATGGTGTCTTTTGCAAATAAGGATGTTTTACTTTTTATGTAACTAAATCTGTCAATCTTTGTTTTATGGATCAAAGTTTCTTGGCAAGCTTACAAAGACTGCATCAGAATATTCTACTAATATTCTATGTTTTATCCTAATATTTTTCATTTAGATTGTTTTTTAGTTTTATTTATATTGTCAACATAGTTGCAATTTATTTTTATAAATGATATCAAACTAGGCTGAAAGTTATGCATACAATTTTTTTAATAATCCATGTCTTTTTCTATTTAATTGAAATGTCATTTGACCACTTAAGTAAATTTCACTATGTATCAGAACCTGTTTCTTGATTTTGCATAATGATGCCCATTTCTCCGCCAATACTGTCCTATAGTTTATAAGTTTTAATTCTTGGTATAAAGACAAAAATCTTCTGTGTTTTCATTTTTAGTTCCATTTCTACAGATGAAAAAGTTTTTATTTATGGTTCTTAAAATTAATGCAGTAAAAATCTAAACATAGAATGTTGTATAGAGTATCCTCTTAAGATTGATCATCTAGATAAGAAAACCACTGATCAATATTCTAAATTCTTTAAGATTTTAAATAGTATTACATTCAAACATGAATAAAATCTACATACTTACACATTTAATAGATTTTAACATAAAAACCTGTAACTTCTATATGTTCTAAACTCTACACCCACTGATTTAACTTACCAATACAAGTAATTAAAGAATATGAAGAAAAAATCTCTTTGACCTTAAATTTTTTTAAATAGAAAAACAAATTCAAAAATCTCTAATAAATGTTCTGTATTTTTTACACTACAATTTATAAGAGACTGTCTCACTTTAAACAGGCCCATCAGTCTGGCTCAATTAAAGGAAAAACATTGAGGCCATTGAATATTAACTGAAATGTCAACCCACTTTAGAAGAAAGCAAGCAACCCACTTTAGAGTAAAACAAGGTTGAAGTTACAAGCACTTGTGAAAAGCACCATAAATAAACAATGAGACCCATTCAAAGATACTGGGGAGACATTCAGGCTTTGCAGAGTTAGAACAAGAGACAGCAGAACCAGTTCCCACACGGGCAATAGTCTGTTTATTTTATTTTGCTTATCTGAGATCAGAGTAAATGATCCCAGTGGTTTGGAATGGCTCGACAATGTTTCTCAGCATCGAAGGGGAAAAAACTATCTGGTTTTCAACTAGTTTAACTGCTTTGTAGTAACAGTTTTGCTCATGTGGAGCTTAAACTTCATGTTTGAAAACTCAACTATTTGAGGCCACAGAAGATATTCTTGTTTTCTGTCATCCTCTACCATTTTTTAATTATAATTTTAGGAGGTGATACAAAGAAATAAAGAATACTTTCTACATAACTTTGGAAGTACTACACTCTGCACCTGTGAATTACACTTTATGGAAGTGCATTTACAGAATTAGTATGTTCCACACCCCAGGAAAAGGTGAGACACAAACTTAAATGGCTACTTTCAATGATAAGTGAACTTTCCTAGAAAATCAACAAATATTTAACAGATGAGTTATAATGATCTGTTTCCATTATCTAATTCGGGGCCAGGCTAATCAATAAAACCTAGAACATAATTCTTTCTTTTAGAGGGCAAGTATGGCAGGAAAATGCTAACAATCATCCTCTTTTCATATAAAGGTAAAATGTATACTCTTTGAATAGGATAAAATGAAATTAGTAATACCAAACTTTCTATTCAAGTGCAACTCCAGAATGAAATCATTTGTTGCTATCTTCCTACTTCTAAAGCAGAGAACAGCAGGTTATCAAAGGTTTTGGTTGGAGTGGGGAGGAGTTTAGAAAAAGCAAATAATGATAAAGTTTTTAACTTCCATATACACCTTCTTCTAGTATCTAACAGTATAACAACTATTTTTAAGAACATATACTTAATTACCACTATAATATATCTAGTCTAACAACCAAATTATTTTTAAGTGTTTTTCATGATTTACAAAATATTATTATATATTCAGTGAGTCTTAAATAATGGAAATATATCCAACCCCAGTACCTGATAACTTTATTGCCAATTAAACCAGTCAGTAAAGCTTTATACAATGTTTTGAAAACAAAGTATTTACTGGAAAGATGCATTTACTAGATTTCTTTTTTCACACGAAGACATCTTGAGGAGGAAAAAGTTTTAGCACTGCCTCCCAAAAACAAGACTGTACTATACCTCCATAAGGTAATGAGGCAGCCCACTCACAAAGACAAGAGGTAAAGCTACAAATTCTTTAGGGCAGGAAAATTAGCTCTTTATCATGTCCTTGGAGCATATACTGTTAAGTTAGCTTACTCTGGAAGAGGTTTCTAAATGGGTTAGTTGTCATTAAACTAATTGTATATTGAAGCAGCTAATTAGAGAGGGAACTTTTCTGTTTAAAAATTACTGCCTCAGGTGAGACTTGAATTAGTAGCCAACTTTCATCCTGCACCCTACTCACTCCAGAATCAGTGCTCTGTCTGTAACACCTACCACTCCACTGCTGGAATGTGGCCTCCTCCACCTGACCACAGAGGTTCCCTCTCTGGAAAGCCACAAATTGCAATGCTAAATTTCAGCCAACAGAAAAAGCATTTGGGGCTAAAGCCAAACTGACAGTAAAAGAAAAATTTCCACTAAGAAACCAGTAATAATTGATACATGAGCTACATGAAAAGTAAACAACTATGGGCTATACACTCTCTACCATCCTCACTTCCCAGAAGATACATAAAGGAATAAAAGAAGAAAGAGAACACAAAAGGCTCATATTCTGACCCAAAAGGAAATATATTCAACAGAAATAAATAAAAAGGAAAACAAGCTACACTAACAACAAGTTTTCTGAAGAAATAAAGAAATCGATCCCATTTGTAATAGCATCAAAACAATAAAATTGTTAGGAATAAACAACTAGGAGAGAGCTCTCTACTCTGAAAACTGTAAGACTGTTAATGAAAGAAACTGAAGATGACACAAATAAATGGAAAGGTATCCAGTGTTCATGGACTGGAGACTTAATATTATTAAGTATCAATCCTATCAAAAGCCATCTACAGATTCAATGCAATCCCTGTCAAGATTCCACTGGCATTTTTTACAGAAGTAGAAAAAAACACTACTAAAATTTATATGGAACCAGAAAAGGTTCCAAATAGCCAAAGAAATCCTAAGAAAGAAGAACAAAACAGGAGGCATCAAAATTTCCTGATTTCAAGCTATACTATAAAGCTATAGTCATCAAAACCAAGTGGTACTGACATAAAAACAGACAAATAGACCAATGGAATACAATTCAGAGCCCAGAAATAAACATGAGCACATACAGTCAACTAATATTTGACAAGGGAGCCAAAAATACTCAATGGATAAAAGACAATCTTTTCAATAAATGGTGCTGGGCTAATTGGATATTCACATGCATAAGAATGAAATTGGACCCATATCTTACACCACTCACAAAAATTAATTCAAAATGGATTAAAGACTTAAATGTAGGACCTAAAACCATGAAACTTCTAGAAGGAAAAACAAGACTAAAGCTCCATGACGTGGGTCTTTGTAATGATTTTTTTAATATGACACCCAAAGCACAAGCAACAAAATCAAAAATAAGTGGAACTCATGAAACCACAGAGCTGCATAGCAAAAGAAACCATCAACAAAGTGAAAAGACAATCTATCGATGGGAAAAGATATTTGCAAACTATGTATCTGATAAGGGGTTAGTACCCAAAATATATAAAGAATTCGACTCAGTAGACAAAAAAAAAATTTACCCAATTTAAAATAGGCAAAGGACCTCAACAGACATCTCTCCAAAAATGACATATAAAAGGCTGGGCAGTCCTTGAAAAGATGCTCAACATCACTGTCATTGGGGAATGCAAATTACAGCCACAGTGGGATATCATCTTGTACCTGTTAGAATGGCCATCATCAAAAAGACAAGAGATGATAAATACTGGCATGGATATGAAGAAAAGGGAGCCCTGTACACTGTTGGCAGGCAGGTAAATTGGTGCAGTCACTATGAGAAATGGTATGGAGGATCCAGAAAAAGTTAAAAATAGAACTACCATATGATCCAGCAATTCTACTTCTGGGAATATATCCAAAGGAAATGAAAACACTAACTCAAAAAGATATCTGCACCCCCTTGTTCATGACAGCATTATTTACAATGGCCAAGACATGGAAATAACCTAAGTGTCTACTGATGGATGAAGGAACACAGAAGTTGTTTTATATATATATAAAATTCAGCCATACAAAATGAGAAAATCTTACCATTTGTAAAATCATGGATTGACCTTAAAGGCATTATGCTAAGTGAATAAATCAGACAGAGAAAGATAAATACTGTATGATCTCATTTATATGTGGAATCTAAACAAAACAAAACAAAAACAAACTTATAGAAAAAGATCAGACTTGTGGTTACGACAGGCAGGTGGGGTTGGGGGAGGAATTGGAAAGAAGGTGGTTAAATACACATCCAGTTATAAGATAAATAAGTAGTAGGACTATAACATACAACATGATGACTATAGCTAACACTGTTGTATGATTATAGAAAAGTTGTTGAGAATAAATGTTATGAGTTTTCATCACGAGAAAAAATTTTCCTTTTTTTCTTTTTCTTTTTATTGTATCTATATGAGATCATGGTATACACTCAAAAAAATGTGAGATGCAATTAAAAGAAATCACTTCTCAATTTCATTGTAAATCAAAGAAAATCAGATTTTGTTGGTACACTGTATTTGTGTAAGGGATGCCACATTATGCAGAAAACAACTGTTGTAGAGTTCTGCCTCGCAAACTTGTGCCTGCACCTTCACTTATCCTGGTCCGTGGGAACTTGAACACAGAATGTGTACAAATAAGGATGAGTAACTGCCACATTGCCAGCATTTGGGGGCTTTTACCTCCGTGAAACAATTCTGAGAATGCAGTCTGGCAGCACAAACATAGGAAACCAGAGAGGTCACCATGGTTAGCTGACTTATCAGCTGAAAATGAACCTTCTTTAGTTTAATTCTAATGTCTGCAGATAAGAGACACTGACTCCCTAAAATCGTTTTCTCCTAACCAAATGACATGTCTCAATTATGTGGCAATTGGTTTTTATCTTGATTATAAAATGCAGTTATAACTTGTCCAAAGTTAAAAAGCTTAAAACACGGTCAACTACATGACATGTTTTGGTTGGAACTTTCTCTTACATTGCTACATCTACCAGATGCGCCTTGAGGCCAACACTGGGACGCTCAATGCCTGGTATGTGAAGAGGCCTTCCTTCAGAGCAAATA
Organism: Smutsia gigantea; assembly: GCA_032199065.1. Taxonomy (NCBI): domain Eukaryota; kingdom Metazoa; phylum Chordata; class Mammalia; order Pholidota; family Manidae; genus Smutsia; species Smutsia gigantea. Next base: position 412,601 of record JAVSCE010017781.1, on the reverse strand, counting down.
CTGCGCTCAACGTTTTTTTTCACAGACTGAAGTGACCAATGAGGTTATAACTGAAGTATTCACTGCTTGTTTAATACTATACTTCTTTAAAAATCTTTCTACTCCAATTCCATGGTAAATTGATTTCCATTTAAGGACACAAACGGCCACTTCACAATATGAATCCTTACTGTTAATCTATTGACTCTGTTATCCAACAATAATTAATGATAAAGAAAGAACAATGGTAACTCTCACCAAGGGAGAATCTCCTAATTACATCTAACACATTTTTTAGCCTTTTCATCTATTGGGTGTGTCCCAAACAACTTAACAATACATCTTGTAATGACTCATGTTTACATGTTACAAGGACTCCTATTTGTGCTCTTAAAGGTTCATACACCTGAAGTCTGGCCTGGAATGTGACATTAAAAAAGTAATTTATCAAGATCTTTATGTATTTTTCACATTCAAAACTCTTCATGCTATGCAAATGGACTTTAAAAATTATTTTATTCCAAGATGACTATACCTAAGCCAAAGAAAACCTAGATTTTAAAAGTGGGAGAAATGACTCGACAGAAGACTAATGTTTTGTGTTCGTATCATTGCGAAATATATATAGTCTACTTACAATTTTGTTAACATGACACCATTATACCTGGCATACAGAATGTTCACAAAATCCCATGAATGTAATATTCAAAATTATTTCTGATGAAAAATTATTAGTCAAAAATTTGTCTATTCACAAAATACTTCATTATTCAATTAAAGCATATTATCTGAAATGTAAAACTTTATACACATACACATGAGATTAAAACTTTTACATTCATGAGATGAAGTTATTTCCCAGAAAAAGGAATGTAAGGTTTTATATAAAAAGCTCTCCCAGCCTCAGCCCCTCCTTCCTCTGCCATTCCCTTTCTGCACTTTGAGAGCAAGGCCTCATCATCTATGATTTATAAGAGCTAAGGGAGAGAAAAGGCAAAAAAGGTACTACACCTCAGGTGTTATCTTGGTACTTCCCATGGGTTCCCGCTGTAGGGGGCTTTATTCCTGAGGATCTTATAAAATGACAAAGCTTTCTACTTGACAATAATCCATAAATAATAGAATATAAGAAACACAATCCTTCTGAAGTAGGGGCAGCCAGGCTCTGAAGTAGCTAGGTTGTAATGTAGCTTCATATAAACACTTGAAACCCAACAGGCAAAATGTCAGAGGGAGGGGTACTTCACGGTCCCACAGGCTTCATCTTGTTATAGGGCTTGTGGAAAACCATCTTACATATGGCAAACTGGAACACTAATTACACAGAAAGAAATGTGCCCCTGCCTAAAATTAAAAGTAAGCAGCTAAAAGAAAAAATATATATCTGCCATATAGGAACCTGGGAAAATTCCAATTGTATTTTTTCTTTAAAAAGAACTCCAGATGTGCCTGCATAGGATAAGCAAACTTTATTCTTGATTCTCTTTGTAGTCTAATACAAGAATGGTTAGCAGTCAGAATCATCCAAAAGAGATCTTACTCTCTAATGTGTAATACAATTCAGTGTTTCTATATTCTTATACTGATCTAATAAGAAAAAATACTTTTTAAAAATACATTACATTTTAAAAAGAAAGCTTGTATTTATCAATTTATCCTAATGATTCAAGAGACCCAAACATTTTAATTCTGTATTCCATGCCCGATATAAAAAGATCAATATATAAAGATTTGCTTAGCTAAGTGCAATTATGAAAACTCAACCAATTATCAAGTTATTTAACATCTACTTAAGTTTCACTAAAGTATGCCAGCTGTACTTTCTTCAACTGTAGCATTACTGGTAATTGTATTTGTAAAGTAAAAAGAAAGGCTTTCCATGATTAACTTCCTGTTTTTCTGCACACTAATTTGTCTTTCACTGCCAAAGGTTATTAAATCTCTCACAATTAACACAATGCTACAAAAATAAAAGTAAGGTTTAAATTTTTTAAAATTCCATTATCAAATAATAATGATTATTAAGCTCTATTTTAATATTGATAAATTTGACTCATGAGAATTATTAATGTAATCACACAAGCCCTCAACCTTTTTCAAAAAGAATGATCTTGTCCTGCAAGAACAATAATGGAAGTAAACTACAGAAACTCCATCTTAGTAGAATGAAGAAATTTATGTTTGATTTTTAAGTTAATATTATTTACTTAGATCAGAAAAATTCCTTGGGAACAACACATGAAATCTGTAGCAAAATTTAGTTCCATAAAAGCATGCATAAAGTAGTTTCTTATCCAAGCTCTTGTTCAAATTAAATCAAAATTATAGATTTACTTCACGAGATACAATTTATATTAATGTATTTGAGATGGAAGAACAGATTGCTTGAAATTCATCATCCTAAAGATATGAGTACAAAACTTAATATTAACTGGAACAGTGAAAAATATTAAAATCTTTTTTTTCTACGCAAGAACAAAACCACAAAAAAATTAAGCTTTATGAAAGGATGCTAATTTAAAAACCAAGAATTAGTCAATTCTCACTTATGGTAAACAACTCATAGCAAAGAAATCCAAATAGTCCATCATTTCAGGATTTCTAATTGGCTCATGACCCAAATGCAGCTAAAATTCTGAGATCAGTATATGTACTGTTTAATTATGAAAACACAGTGCCATGTAGTCAATTTTGTTCTATTATACTCCTGCCATTTTTCTCTTCTCTGTCCTAGAAGAAAGAGAAGTAAAATTTCAGTGTCCAGTGTGTGACAATTTCTTTACATATCTTATTTCATTTAATCTTTGCTATCATCTTGGGCTTTTACTCTTAATATCTAATAAGGAATTTGAAAATCATAAAAACTGAGTAAATTACCTGAAGCCATGCAGCTCTTTATTAGGTGTTCTGGTCTCCAACCCTATTCCACCTCTACGTTATAAGGCAGTGCTAAACACTAGGGTATCATGCTGCAATTTCTCTGTTGGTAAAGCTTGAGTTCTGGGCAAACACATACATTCACACCTTGTTTACACCAGCAAGTTTATAATACTTTTAGATTTATCTCTACCCACTCAAGGTAGGTATGGAGATATGCAGAAAACCCATCAATAAGTTACCAGACTCAATTCTCTACCAGCTACTACTATATATGACTACATACCATTTAAATATTAAAATTATAATAACAGTTGACACTTAATGAATGCCTACTCTTGCCAAATGTTCTAGGTGACTCACACACATACCTCAATCTATAAGCAGTTGAAAAAGACAATCGGAAATAAATGAGAGAAGTATAAAAAGATCACATATACTTTTGATTTAAACTACACTCTCTTGAAGTAAACACATGATAAAGGAGATAACCATCTATGTAACTTACTTATTGTATGACACAATTATAACATGGATCTTTATAATAAATTCAATTTCATTTTCATCATGTTTATAAATTATAACTTTAGTTATGTGATATGAAACAAAAAAGAAAGCTAGAACTTATCTAAATATTGCTTTGTGAACCATTTGTTAATAGAAGAATTCACCTTGGAGAAGATATTTTATCTAATAAGAAAAGGCAAATGCACAGAACCCAAGAACAGACTAATAGTTACCAAAGGGAAAGGGACTGGGGAGGTTGGGTGGGAAAGGAGGGACAACGAGGAAAAAGGGGCATTACGATTAGCAGATGTAATGTTGGGGGGGCACGGGGAGGGCAGTACAACTCAGAGAAGACAAGTGGTGATTCTATAGCATCTCACTACGCTGATCGACAGTGACTGTAATGGGGTTGGTGGGGGGGACCTGATGAAGGAGTAGTTTAATCACCATAATATTGCACATTTAATTGTAGATTAATGATACCAAAATAAATTATATAAAAAAAAAAGAACTCAGGTGCTCAGACAAAGCTGAATTAAAATTCTGGCTCTGCAAAATAAATAAAATAACAAAAAATAAAGAAAATAATAATAAAAAAGAAAAGGCAAATGTCTGAAATAAAATATCTGGAATCCTACTTTTACATTCCTATAGAATTAACATCCATTAATAATTTTAGTGGTTAGATTGGATGAATGACCATTCACTTTGTCAATGTACAGAGACTGTGTGTAAAATGAAAAAGTTAAAATAATTCATCCTTTAGTAAAATGTTTGAAAAACTTAAGCTGTATAATCATTTTCTGAAGAAATTTCAAATAATCTTTAATTACAATTAAAAAAAAGAAAAGGTGTAGATTAGTACTATTGGGACAAATAGCCCCCCTTTATCCCCCCACTCTGTTTCTATTTATAAGACTCCCCTGTTGCCCTTTCCCCACCGGTGGTGCCTTCAGCCCCTACCAAAGACACTAGAGAACCACCCCCCTACTCACAGACACTGACCTCTGAGGCCCCACTCTGGTGTCCCTGCCCCTGGGCCCCAGCCTCTGGCTGCCCTCCCATAGCCCCACCTGGTCCGCCTCCTGTGCTGACAGTGACTCCAGTTCCTCTCCTGGCCCTGCCTGCCCTCCGCTCCCTCAGAGGGGTGGGCCTCAGCCTTCTCCTTGCGTCCTCCCCCCGCCCTGCTGTTGTCAGGGGGGTAAATTATATTTTGTAGAGAGAACTCTATATTTGTAGGAGATGCAGGGGCCCAGGCTGGGTCCCTGTCTCCATGTATAAATTGTACAGACTGTGAAAAAAAAAAAAGAACAAAATATATAAAAGCCAATCAAAATGCAAAACAAGTGAGCCTAAGTGCTTTCTGCCAAGCCCTGCCAGCACCAGGTAACACCGCTGGACATAGTAACAGGCAGTCACAGGCAAAACCGGCATCTCTGACATATTACTATTCTGGCTACAGAAATAAAAGACAGACATAAAAAGCATTTTAAAATGTAAACCAAAATATAAAACAAGTTGTTGGGAAGAGTTCTAGTGCATTTTTGAACGTTTGTTCTCCCTTCCTTTCTCTTCTTGTTTAACCAAGTCTTCCACCTCAGACCTCTTCAACCCTCGCATTTTCCTGAAGCCCCATCCATCCTTCCTTATTACAAAAGACCCCATGACTGGGGATGCATTTTCCCTATTACAAACATCTCTCTTTGTGTTTTTAATGCCAAGAAATTCTGAATTCTTTAGAGGATCCAATACATGCAATTAATCTCTTGGACATACCAATAAAGTTCTAACTTGAAGCAAGTAAGAGTCGTTTTCTTGTCCAAAATGTATTACATTTTAGAAAGGTCGTTTTCTGAAGGGTCAAATTAACACTCCTATTTGTGTAGCTGACATCTGCAAGCATGGCAGACACGGGCACTTTATACAGTTTTCTCTTCATTTCCGGTTATGTTCTGTTCTGAGTTGCATGAGAACATTCTGGCCCTGATTCTCCCAACCAGCCTCTTGAGCAGCATGTGTGGAGACAAGCACTGCATTTGGAGAACCGTACACCTGAAACGTTTTCAGAGCCTAAGGCAGTTCAGACTGCACAGCTGTCTACTCAGGAGTCCCATTAAACAGACTTTAAAAATTCCTAGAAGAAGGCATGATTTATTATAAGCAAATGGCTATACTGTTTTTTTTAGGAACAGAATTTAAATGAAAATAAAATTACATAAGATACACCTTGTTTGGATTTTTTTAAACCCTATTAAAACTTTACTTTTAAATGGCTGTGAATATGAGGGTTGGCATAATTAAATGCTAGCTGATTAACACAGGAAAAATAGGGGAACTAATCCCAAAAGCTCTTCTACTCCAAGGAACAGTCCACTTGAGGGACAACACTAGAAGATAGACATTACTGTACAACAGGAAACACTAGTCAGAAGCTGTCAAGTAATTGCGTGAAAAAATAGACGACATTTGCAATTTTTAAGTGCATTTAATGCCCAGCAATTTCATCACCTCCCCTACATTTAAAACTGGGACACAATCCAGACACTGAAAGGAATCAGATATTTGTAAAAATATGTTTTCACTACACTATCCAACACATGTACTGGCAACATTACTAGGGATATTTCAAGCATATGTTGATTTTTAAAATATAAGTTTTGGAGTTAGGCATCTAATTTATCACATTTTAATTAAGGAGCTATTACCAGACAAGTTACCAAAGATTTAATTTTCAAAATGATAATTCAAGTTGCTTATTAGTCTGCTGTGAAAATTACATGGTTATAATACCCCTCTCGCCATTTGTCATCTTAAATAATTTATTGAAAAATATCTAACTCAATATGTTCTTGAAAATAAAAACGGTCCCTAGGAGATGCTTTCTACATTTTCATTTGAACCACAGAGAGGAGACTGCAAACAAAATATGAAAATTCCTCCAAACTATTTCTTCCAGTTATTTGAATAGCCAACTTCCTTCATTATAAGAGCCTTTGCTTATTCTTTCTTTTATAAAGACTGTTCTGTAACAGGACAATATATTTTATTTGAAAATTTTCAAAACAACTAGCTCTTGATTTATTTTTCATTTAAGTATCACAGTCCTACTGAGTGAGAGGAAACAATTTACATCTCTAAGTGTCTGTTCTCTGTACCTAAGTACATGAAACTAGCTTTAAAACATAAAGGCTAGGTCCTAAAAACCCAATTTTCATTTCACATTGCACTGAATTCTCATCATCACCTTTTTGTCTGGAGCCTTCTGTGACTGTTCTTTGGTAGACATCCTCCTATCTGGCAAAAGTTTCCTTCGCTTATTTTTTTGTGCCAATAGCCTTAACATGTTCCACTTTCTGGCTTATTTCCCCAGTTCCATTAGAGGAATATGCCATTTGACATGATCTCAGATCCCTTAATGCAAAAGAAAAACAGGAAGTTATGAATGTAAATTCTGAGCTAAAGGTAAGAATGTGATACAAATTTTTGAGTCTAGTATTTATATTTTATTCAACATACCCTTTGGAAAACAGTATAACCCTAGTTTCTGTAAAGGAGATTGAGTCTCAATGTGGTTAAGAAACTAACCCAAAATCACATAATCAGTAGAATTCAAAGTCAAGTTCCTGTTCTTCCCCCTACATGCACTTTGTTGCTTCTGACTATTCACTTTACCTGTGGGGATCAGAGTCTCTCATTTAGAATGCAGAGATGTGCCCATTAGAACAAAACCAATAAAGTATCCAAAAAGTAACCGTTTTTTGTAGGGAAAGGAATCATATCTCCTAGAATTAGACTCAGCAGCATATGACAAACCCAAAATTACAATGGCTTAAATAAGATAGAAGTTTAATTCTCTCTTATAGAAAATATGTCAAGGTGAGTAATCCGAACAATATGGCAATTAGACAGTCATGGAGGAACTGGACTCCTTTTAGCTGACTACTTCACATTCTCTAGAGTATGATTCTTAGCACGGCAAATGGCTGTCAGAGCTCCAGCCATCATATCTGTGTTCCAGAAAGCAAGATAAATGAATCAGAAAAAGAAATGTGTTACCCCTCCTTTTTTAGGCTACATGGCAAGGTAGTACTCAATATTTCAGCTTCTTCCTATTAGATAGAACTTAGTCATATGCACTCACCTGGCTATAAAGGAGACTGAGAAATGTAGGTCTTCTGGCTGGGCAGCAAGGTGCTGACATTATTATTACAAAAATGGAAGGTAAGAATGGATATTCGGAGGCAACCAGATGAACCTGCCATAGAAATGTGCATATATTCTCCAATTTATTCATAATATTATCAAATTTTCAAGCAAATCAAAGATAATTGAGACTGACAGACCCAATTTTATTTCTTAGGTAGGATATATTACCCCATTGGATTCATCTCATTATGGATAATCAAATGAAAATAAATGTAGTTTTACATTTTGGGAAGGTTTTTCAATGGTTACATTATAAAGAATCATGGGGCCTATTAGACAAAATTAGGTGGGGTTTGTTTTAAAGATGGTAATCTTTTCCCAGGGTTAGAATACAGGGCATTGGATTAGATGAGAAACTATACCAATGGGGTGCCACTAAGTTTAAATGGTCATTTACCTTTCAAAACTCTTCTAATATCCAAAGATCATGAACAAATTACCAAGTAGAGAACACAGGAGAAAATGCAAACATTGATAAGGAATCAAATCTGAAAGGTGCTTCGATAATTAAAGTAATCTAAGCTCAAGTATTTGTGTAGATTTACAACTCTCCTCAAATATGTTATAATTACATGAGTATTTTAAAACACTATTAGGAAATGTGTACACCTGTCACTTGAATGTCAGTGGGCTTTCTTGGTTCCCGGCTGTCACCTACAACTCAGTCTTTTCTCCTAGAAGCCAGTCTTTTATGATGAGGCATTTGAGAAAAACACAAACATAACTTCAAAATCACAAGCCACAAAAAAAAGCCAATTTTTACAAAAGTTTTGGGGAAGAGTGAGAAAGGAGTCATTTCACACACAATAAAGCAGATGTCATGGAAATTTTCTTTAAATATTTTTTCCTTAATGTTCCACTCCTCAAGGCATTTGCCCTATCCACGACTCTCATCTCTCTCTCAAAAACCTTCCCGACTTCTCACAATCATTTTCCATGACCCACCTGACTGCACTCAGCTAGACAAAGCCAGTCAAGCAGTCCTCTGCAAAATAAAACCAGGTCACAAGCTGTACCTTAAACATGGTCCTGGGGCCCCTCATCACAGCATTCCTCAGCATACATGCACACACACACCACACAATCACACACACACGCTTCTCTTCAATTTCTCCACTGGTAAAGTGATGCAATTTCTAGTAATCCAACCCAAAATCAAGACAGTAAAATTTCTCCTTCAGTTTCATGTAGTCATGAAAAATTGTCAAACAAATGCATTTCATTATCTCCCCACAGTATCAAACACTGGATTAAATGTTCCCTGCCTCTTCACACTCTCTCTATGTGATTCCACCTTGTGTGTTTTTATGTAGTTGGTTATTCTTTAGATTTAGACAGATTTCTAAGGATCTTGGTGAGACTGAGAGGCTCAAAATTAAATAAAAAGAGAAACAGTATCATATCAAAACACATATGATATAATGGCATTATTTGGCATAACAGATATCTGGATACTGGCAACATTATTTATCCATTTTTTTCAAAATCAGAGAATACTGTACAATAAACTGGATTTTTGCAGATTTAGATCTCTCCACTTGATGGTTCAGTGATTTTACAGTCTTTTGTGAGGCATACTGCATAATTTTTAAACAGTGGGTTCTGGACCCACAGTCCCTGGGGTGAGACCCACTGTCAGCACTAACAAACTGTGACCGGGGGCAAGTTATCCCTCTGGGACTCAGTTTCTTTATTTGTAAAATGGAGATAATAACAGTACCTACCTCTTGGAGTTGTTCTGAATATAAAATGAATGGCTACATGAAGATTAGGTTGGGACAGTACACAAATTACTCAGTAAGCATTGCCTGTTATTTCTCACTTTCAAAAAAAATAGTAAATAACACATCAACGCAATTTTGGAATATATATCACCCACTAAAGCATGTATACATACTTTAGAATAGATATTGGATTTTTTTATTTTTAAGATAAAAAAGCTATTTTCTATCCGATATAGACTGTGAGAGAGAATGATGTGCTTCATTAATGATGTGCCTAGATTTAGGAAAAATTGTTAAGAAGTGGCATAATACTTACCTAACCAATCTCAAAACAAACCATTAATCTAGGAGCCTTATGAAAAATTTTAGGCTTGTTAAAATTATAATTTTATGGTTGCATATTACATAGTAGTGCAATAATTGCTGTTTGTATATCCGTTACACAGTGCTAACATAAAGATACACAATAGCTATAAAGAATAGGAATATAATAGGTGTCTCCCATCAACAGAGCCATTAAAGTATTCATTTGGAACTAAACATGGAAAAGGTTAGATTTGATGGTTTCTTAAAGCTAGGATTTAAAACCTCATGACTGAGTAAATAATAGTCACACTGTTTTCAGTGTGAACATAAAATCCACTGTAAATTCAACAAAATTCTCATAGTCCAAAGGTCTGTCCACTACGCATCACCACTTGCATGTAACTTGCACATAAGGACCTGTAACCCAAGAAATGCACAATGATAATGATTTGGAGATTCTCATTTTTTCCAAACGCTCTGTATCCCTAAATTGTTCTAGCCAGGCTTTCACACCTGTCAAGGTAAACCAGGCCCATTTCTGCTGTACAAGCAACCTCTCAGCTAAAAAGATTTTTAAAATTTTTTTAATTGGTAGCAAATAAGAACATAATGAGGAGAGAAATATTATTTAAAAACTATTTTAAAAGCAGGGAATTTCTACCAGAAATTCTATTGAGAGAATTTATGAGGTACTGAGCTTTTGAAGCAAAGAATTCTCTCTCACAGTTTATGTCAGATAGAAAATAGCTGTCTGGATTAAACAAGGAGGAAAAGAAGAGAAAGTTATCTTTTCTTGCTTTATAATGTTGTGGCCCCCAAAAAGAATGAGGAAAAAAACTGTACTGTCACTTTTAAAAGCTAGTGAAATACTATTTTAAAAACTAACCAAGATTATAGTCTGACTATAGTATTTAGCTGTTTGGCATGTCTCTAAGGAAAAGGCAAAATCAGGGAAGATGCCCCATTCAAAGTCCACTCACATTCATGAGCATCTGGTTGGTGTTCACTAATTTCAACAAATTTCTAGACTGGCTACAACCTATATGAACTAACTAGTCTTACTCAGAAGTACACAAAAAACATTAAATCTAAAAAACAAGATCAGGGCAATAGCCGACATTATAAAAACTATTAAGAATTCATATCCATAACATTTACAGTATATTAAAAAGCCCAGGAGTAACCTATGTCAAACAAGAGTTTACATTTGAAATTAGGTATTATCATTAGAGAGGCATTCCCTATAAACTACCCAAAAATAGTTACCCTAAAAAATGCAATTAAAACTAAATTGTTCATTTACATACTACATTGATATTGAAGATGATTTTTGAAAACAGGTCAGCACAGCCACAGAATTGTTTCAATGGCATATTTTTTGAAAATGTAGTTATTTCAATGAGTGGAGAGAGGTGAGATTCAGGTGACTGCTCATGGTTCTAAGAAATACACCAAAAGAGGATAATGCTTCAGGCTACAAGAACTTGACCAAAACCCAACATAGTCACAGTTATCCCTTCATTCTAATCCTGAGTTCAACAAGCAATGTTGTAATTTGTAATTACACTGTCACTGCTTTGTAAACAGCTTAGCCTATCAGACCTAGACACAATGATCCAATAATAGGCATATGATCCAATCAAAATCTTTTGAGTGTGATCATACGGTTTTTGATGGAGGCTGGGTCAGGCCTACTCTGACATTTCTAGTGAAAAGACCATGTATGTTTGGATTTTACTGGTAGGCATCTTTGCCTCTAACATGGAAAAAGTCTACATGATTATAAACCAACTAAGGGGAAAGCATCACAGAGGGATAAAGATAAGAACTCGGATGTGTTTGTTCAATGCCAAATAACCTTTATTTATAACCCAGTTACAAGACAAGCTATTTTTATGGGATTTATGTTATCAGCTATCAAAAGACTCTAACACAGTAGACACAATTTTTGCTTCTTTGTCCACCAGTGATCTGTGCAATCCAAAACTGTGATCCCATTTTCTCACCTACATGTTACAGATGATAATGCTTATAAACAAACTCCAGGACCACAGATCTACAGAGATAAACATGTCCATACATGTTTACTGTTTATGCATTTTTAACCCTGAAACAAAAAGTAGAAACACAAGTCCTTTGGTACAACAGACTTACAGAATTACATTTTTCAAAAAATAGAGTTCAGAAACCACATATATTTATTTTAAAAAACCAAACACAAGAGCACTTCATGGGTTAATTAGTGTTGGGTGTTCCCCTGGCATGCACTATTACATCACTAAGGCAAGGAAAAGCAATCTTTACCCTAAAGGCTTAAATATATCAGCAGGGACCAAAAAGTCCGTTCATAGGAGTGCCCAGCATTCCATCTTCAGAGCTGACAGAGTTCAATTTTTTTTTCTTTCTCTAAATTTTCTTCCCAAAATAGCTAGCTATAAAAGGACCAAGGAGTGGGATTCATTTGCTGCCATCTGATTTGAAACAAGGAAACCCTTCCAGGTAACCAAGTGCCCATGAACAAGCCCCCAAGAAGCAAATAACAAAACGAAAACAAAGGCAACCAGCATGGTACCAACGCCACACAGAGCTTGAAGAGTAAGAGCAAGAAAATGTCATTTATGCAGACAACAAGAGAAAAAAGTGAAGAGTCAAATGGCAGAGTTCAAGTGCCAAGAGAAAGGTGTTCTAGCAGCAAAATTCTGTGAAGAAAGAGGAAAACCAGGCCAACCAGAAAGGCAGCTGTTGCAACAGAGGATGTCTTAACTGCAAAGGCCATTTATAGTCATTTCCCCTGCAGACGGTTGGCCCTTTCCCCCTACCCTGATTAAGAATAAGAAATCCTTGTTTCATTTGTCCTTCGATACTTCTGACTGGGAACCCTTGTCAAATGAGCTCTTTTTAACACATTTTGACTTTCAGGTTAAATGTTAAATAAATAACATGATAGTCACTCTCACCATACAGCAATTTTTTCTATGCCAACAAAAACCTGCCTCATCTTGCCTATAAAAAATAGATAATATAGTCTATTCCAAAATGCATACAATCACTGTGATAAAGAAGTAATATATTTAGTTGATATCACAACTTTGAAGAGTGATACATAGAGACACAAAAATATTTTATGGTAGAAAAATGTTCAATGCTGCTATTACAATTATTTTTGCCACATTTGATATGTATGTACACATATGCATCAAATGTATTTAATTGAGAAAAGTATTAAAAATAAGTAAAAATAGAAAATGCATTTCTCATTAAGAGCATTAAAATCTTCACATTTCAGCCATAATATTGCCATCTGTGAAATGAAGGCACAGGGCAAAAATATCATCTTTGGGTCCCTTAAAATATCCACACTTGATGGTTCTAATATTCCAGACTCCAGGTTTACCTTGCTTGCCTCCTAATCTGTCTGCCACATTTCCTCTGTCTAAAGCCATTCCTCAAATGAAGCCAAACTATAAAATGTTACTAATTGAATGAATGGCTTTAAAAATACTCAAATGTGCTACTACAGGGCTTTTGGGAAAGCAATTATTTTAAAGACTAAAGTTTGAATTTCTATAATGCCTCTTATTCAAGGAATATAAAGTACTTCAACAAACTAAGGTTAATTGTGTCCATGTGATAAGTGTTACTTGCCCCTGCTTCCATCAAGGGTATACTGATTAATCCACTTACCAATATAATACCCACTTACCAATATAATAAGGAATAAAGGGAAGTCAGAATGTATGTTTGAATATCTTGTGACCCTCCTCTAATCAGGGACCCAATTTCCCTGAACAATAATCCTGTTTTAACTTAAAGAACCTCTCAAAACCAGTAAGAGTCTATGCCTTCATACACAGGCCACCTTTAACCTGAAAGGAATATTTAATAATAAATAGTAATACTATTAGCAAAAACTTAACATAGCATATACTATGTATCAGGCATTCTTCCAAGTGCTGTATATATACATTCATTCATTTATTGCCTCAACAACTCTAACCTGCTTTACAAATTAAAAGACAAAACAAAACTGAGAGACATAATTAACTTGCCCCTGGTCACAGAGCAATAAACAACAGAGCTAGGAGTAATGCAGGTTAGTTTGGCCCCAGATTCCATTCTCTAAACCACTCCACCATAAGCAACTCGGGGTAAGAAACACAGAAATATGCCAGTTCTCTCCACGCTTCGGTTCCCTTCTATTACATTGTCCTTCGGCTGCATTTACTAAGCACTCAGTGATTACAACTGAATGAACAAAATAGAAGCCTGGATTTGAAGTCACTGACTTAAAGAAAATAGCCACATACACACAGGAAAAAATTTAAGAACAAAATTAAAATACCTAGAATCCACTCCAATGTAGTCTCATTAATTTACTTAATGACTCTTCGTCCAGCTTTTATCCATTTGGTATTTCCATATCTCCCTGCCTTCCTCTATTTAATTCTTCATATGGAGGAAAGAATAGAACAAAAATTAGACAATAAATTTTAGCAGCATTTTTCATTCCCTAGTGCCAAGGAGGGATAAGAACAGTGAAGAAGTTCAGAATTGTTTCCTATAGAATTATCAATGAATTACCATCATCAAAAAGATTAAGTGTACATCCAGAATTTCTTTCATCTTCAATTCTCATTTGTATTGACAGCACCATTTTCAATATATGATTTATAGGATGAAATGTTTTGTTCAGAGTCAAGTAACAGAATGGAAAGAAACTCTAGTCCCATTAAGCCAGTGCATTTTAAAGCCTGGCCAAACTTAAGAATCACTTGGGAGACTTCAACAACAACAAAAAAAAAACAAAAAAAAATGATGCTGACTGGTAGCTCTGCAAGTTCTCCAGGTGACTGGAATGTGCAGTCATGCTTGGGAGGCACTGTTTAAATGCTATCCAGGGTTTCTCAAAATTTAATATGCATATAAATCATCTGAGGATCTTATGATTTACAGGTTGTGATTCAAAAGGTCTGAGGTATGACCTGTGAGATTCTGTATTTCTACCATGTCTCCAGACAATGCCTTTGTTGCTTGTCTACCAACCACACAGGATTAGCAACCTTCCATCCCTCCATCAATACACTATTATAATTAGTATTAAAGATGAGAAGGAAGGGAAAATATATTACAATTTAAGGCAATGTAGTATATTTCATTTTTATGTAGAGATACTTATTTTTAAAAGGCAATGTGAACCCACAAGAAATGATTATAGAACACAGGGTTACTGTGAACTAAATGAGCTAATGCGCATGAGGCATGAAGGTTGTTCCTAACCCAGAACCAGTACTCAGTAAGTATTAACTATTACATTACTATTTTATTAATAAACAAGTAGCAAATGATGACTACCTTTATCAAGAAAACTGAATGCAGACATAAAACTCGTTTTCTAGAAAAACATTTCTTCAGTCCTCATGCTGTCATTCTCTCCTACACAAATGAACCAACCATTTCATATAGAGATAAAACATTTGCCCCAGAGTCAAAATTTGCACATTTGATAACATGATGTCTGGGATTTGCTTTAAAATACTTCAGCAAAGAAAAAAAAAAGGTACAGAAGAACAAATTCAGTGAAATCTGGATGTCTGAATGATTAACCTGTGGGATAGGTATACGGGGGTTAACTGTCCTCTCTCGACTTCTACGTATGTTTGAAATTTTTCAAAACAATTTTTAGATATTCTGTTTTTGAATCTCAGCTTTGTCATTGATTAGGTCTGTGATGATGAACAAATTATTTAGCTTCTCTGGTACACAGGCTAACTCTTAGTAGAAGAGGTTTCCATATTAACCACCTCATAAGGATTGCCACAGGGATTAAAGAAAACAGCATTTTAAAAAATTACTGACACCAAGCAGGTCACATCATAAAGATAAACTTAATCTTAATCCAAATAGGTCCAATTTAAAGAGAAGTAAAAGAATGGTAAAGTGTTTTTCAAATACGAACAGATGGGTCTGTGAAGACTGAAGATGGTATACCATCACCCTGCCATTTCAGCCCTTTCTAGTACCTCTCAACATTCTAGAAGACATTCCATCAGAAAAAGCAACACATGGCATATAATGAATTCTCCAGAATGCCGTAACATGACATAAATGCATCAAAAGGTTTCCTGCATGACAGCACAAATCAACTAAGGGTGATCTATAAACAAATACCACTTCTAACTGCTACACTATTGCTACACTATTGCCCTGACTACAAGGAACATGGCTTTTCCTCCCACTAACTCCCTTTATTTTGAAAATCTCTGAATAGTAGCTGGGGATAGCGGTCCAAGAGGTAAGTAATGTCTTGAATATATGCCAAATAATCAAAAGCAAAATTTCATTTCTGGTGCTCTCTCTTCAAGACAGAAATTTTAAAAAGAACAGATGGTATCTTTATTATATGTAAAATAATCACAATATAACATCATCATTTTAAAATACACACTATTAGAGACAGTTCCATCATTCTGAAAATAAATCAAATCATTCACACAACCTCACAGTTGGAAACCTTACACAAAGTGCACAATTTCACAATACACAGTTTACCGTAAGAGTGAAAAAGAAAAAATACTAAAAGTAGTTGGTGTACAGGAAACAATTTTAAATACATTTCAATTTTTCTTACAATATGTAAAGCAACAGTATACTGAGTCTCACGTCCATTCCAACTGAATTGTAACCAAATGTTGTCATTGAATGGGACACTAAGGGTCATGCCTCTTTCCTAAGAAAAGATTCTAAAGGCTAGATAGAATGTACTACAAATATGCTAGCCTCTCTCGTTAGCTCAAGAAAAAGCACAAACAATAAAGTGGGTGCGGAAGTTGAATTCATTAGGGTAGTTCTCAGAGGAAGCACTCTCCATGTTAATCTTCTACTTTACAATTTCACTTAGGACACAAGTTAAAGACACATTTTAAAAAACAGTTCCCAGGCATGTTTCTTATGTATTTTTCACACTGTTCATATATAGAATGAGTGGAATGCTTAGGCACTGGTTATTTTACTTAGGTATTCCTATTTGAATACAGACCTAATCTGATATTTTTTCCTATACTAATAACATTCAAATTATCTATGTATGCAACAATGAACACTAGGTATAATCATATCTCAGTATCAATTTCCTTAAAAGGTAAAGCTTATTTCAGGCAAAGTCTGGCTCAAAGATTAAAATAAACACACACAGCAGGAAAGTTGTAATGTATATTTTGTTTTTTCAGGCCATGAAATACCTTCCATTTCAATATATATAAATTAACAAAACAAGAACTGTCCATGAAACACCCGGGTTTTACTCCTATTTAAGAATTAAAGTTATTCAAATTATTTCTTCTGTGTGTTAATGAACACCTTTAAGCAACCACCAAAAAGAAAAAAAGTCATATTTGAAGTCCAAGGTTCACAAAAACGTCACAGGGGGAATGAGAGGAAAAGAAAATATGAACCCAATCGAATTCCAGCATGGAAGAAACTTTCCCACATACAGAGGTATTAGCATGAAGCAAGGGAAAGCCAGAGGCCCCAGTATGAAACTGGAGCTCTGTGAATTTACACTCAGGGAATCAAGGCAGGGTGTTAAATCTTCCATTCCCACCTGAGCCCATGACCTGCAATTACTTCAACCACAGGACTTCTCAAAATCAGTCAAACCAAGTTCAGTTGGACCAGAAATGCATTCAGCAAGCATGTGAACAAAGAAACAAATTTCTTTAATCACCTGCCTCAAAGAAGCATCAAAATTCTGAATCTGAATCATCATTCTTTTCTTTTAAATAATTACAGTATCAGTTTAAAAGTGTAACTAGGCTAGCCCTAAACATTCGCCATGGTACAGAATGTTATAAGTGATAAATGAAAAATTCTGATCTCAAAACAATTCACATTTGCATCCTAAATGTTACGATGAAACCACATAACTCCCTCCTCAAAATGTTTCATGTGACGTCCCCTTGAAGTGGCTTTCACTTTAGCTATGTGTGGCTTCCTTTATTTGCTTTAGTGACAAAAATATGAAAATGAATATAAAGAAGCAAAGTCTCTAAAACAAAGGCCAACAGTCTATATAATAGCTAACACTAGATTTTTTTTTCATAGTTTTGTAGAGGGAAAACTCAAGGTCTAATAAAAATACCTTCTTTATGTAACTCATAGTTAGCACTTCATTTTATATCTTAGATTAGTGTGTCTTGTAACACCATGATAAGGTCAGTAATGCCAAGTAAAGCCTAGTTTACAGTCTAGCCCCATTGCTCATGGGCCTCAGCCACATACTCCTAAAAAGGAAGCAAAAATACTTGCGCCACAGAACTATTCGATTTTTTTCCCCCACAGAAACAGCCAATGGTGTTTCACTAAAATTAGTCTAGCAGCAACGATATTTTACATAAAAACAAATTCCTAATAAAGTCTATGTTCTATCAATTCACTGATACTGCCTAATAAATTTGGCCTCGTGTGCACCTCAATTTAGTGTTATTGTGGCAAAATATAACTCCAGGATATGGAGCCAAGACTCTTGGAGTCCAAATACCTGTTCCACCACTTACTTGATGTGTGACCTTGGAAAGGTACAGAATCTCCCTTAGCCTCAGAGTTACCGGAAGGACAAAATTAGGTAATGCATGTGCAAGGCATATATATTAATGTTATTAACATTTTTAGAGAAGAAAACTCAAAAAATATATACAGGCATTTTATTACTTTATATTTACTTTGAGCAAGATCCTCTGGAGAAGCAAAGTAGCCGACAAGTTAACGAAGTATTCCCTTCAAATATAATAATGTGAAATAATATTACAAAACATATGCCAGTAATAAATACACCAACGCTCTAATCATTATCCCTAGAAAAGTCATTTCTTCCACTGCCTGAGATGATGAAAGACTAAAATAAATCTCAGGGTAAGCAAAGGTATTGAACATTTTTAAAAATTTATCATTCTATTCCAATTTATCATCCTATACAGCTATAGAAAAATATACCAATTAGGTAAGAAAATTACTCAAGTACCTCCTTTCTTTTTCAATAGAAGCCACAAACTTCTTATTAACACAAGTTTTTCCCATGCTACATATGCAGAACTTAAAATAAAGATTTGTGAACTCCTTCATCCATACTAATTAATTTGAAAATTTCATTTGTTCGGCAGGCTTAGGTAAAGGCTTAGGCAAATTTACTAAGGACATTAATTGGGGCAAATAACTAAAGTAAGTAAAATAATCCAGATGTTTACATAAGATCTAAAAAAGGCTAGAACCAGAGTACAAAGTAAGCAAGAATAATTCAAATTAAAGTGTTACTTTAAATCTTGTGCTTAGAATTGTATAAAATAATTACTAAATTCAGAATGAAGATCTGGCTTTTAAGTTTACATGAAAATATAAATGGGGGAAGAGGAAGAGGAAGTCAGGTATTCCATAAGTCAACAGTACTAGAAAAAGTAATTGACCTTGGGTTACATTAATAAAAAGTATGGTATTGATAAGGAGAAAACAAAGAAAGTACTAATATCATTATGCTTTTGTAATGAACAGGTATCTTTTTCCAGTCCATTTGTTTGCTAGGGGAAAAGAAAAAAAAAAGATTAATTATGTGCCAGGTAGTATGCTAAACTCTGAAGAGATGAAGTGAATAAGGCCTTGCCCTGGATGATTTCACAAAAAGAAAATTTTGTTGCAAATGTTTGTGATGCACTGCATGTATAAGGCACAAGAAATAGCACAGACAGCTGTGCCTGAGGGGATAAGAGAAGTTTCACACAGAAGAGGGACAGAATAATGAACAGGGGTTTCATGCAGGGGCAAAGCAAATACAAAGCCATGAAAGGTGTTACTGCAATTCTTAAGTACTTCAGTTTAGTTCAATTAGTTTTATATCAGCCAAACACAGATAAGCATTCAGAATACACATATGAATAAAAATGTTCTCCCTGATCTCAAGAATTTATATTGGAAAGACTTAAATTCAGTACAATGTGACATATACTATACTATAAATATTTTCAAAATTTATGCAATTGAAGGCAAAATTCCATAATATACAAAGAGTTCCTACAAATCAGTAAGAAAAGATCAACAACCAAATATGAGATTAGCATAATCAGACAATCATTTTTAAATGATCATTCTAGTGAAAATGTGGAAAAATTAATGTATGAGAGGGGACAAGCTTGGAAGCAAAGTGACTCATGTTAGGTGGCCACAGTAGCACTAAGTGAAGAATTTAAGAGGCCTCAACAGGTTACAGGTTTAGTTAACTGGATGGATGGTGGTAATACCACCCAGGATAGAAAACACAGAACAAACATCCCTCTTCACTTTCACCATACCCATCCATACAACTGCTGCCTTTGAGAGAGGTGTGGAAGTATACACTTTAATACAGAAGTGTACACTTCCAGAAGCAGAAAACTTCATTCAGAGGAGCTGTCCAACAATAAACAATGCAAAACACATATGGAGGACTCTCTTTGAGCAAGCAGTAGGCTAGGCACTTCACATAGAATTCCTTTCAACCTTGCAAAATCAGTATTTTCATTCCCACTTTTCAGTAAGAAAAATGGGTTCAGGGTGGTTACATGACCTCCCCCATGGACATACAGCTGACACAGAAAACAGGATTTAAATGCAGGTTATGTCAAACTTTAAACCAATGATCTTTCTACACTCTGATGCTGCCTCCCCATCACTGGAAATATCTGGAGGGACTGGGGCAAGGAGAGGCTTATTAGAAATTTAACAGGAATGTCTTTTTTTATTTTTGAAAATAATTTAACAAGTTGATTTTTAAAGCCTCTTCCACTTTAAATAGCCCCTGATTCTATCCTATGGGATCACAGGTGAGCTGTAATAGCTACAGAACTCAGAACTCCAACTATAAATGCTTATCGCTCTTTTTGCAGCACCTTTTAGGCCATCTTCTCTTAAAAATAAGCCCACATCCTAATATTGTGCCTATATATATATATACACATACATATATAGATGTACACACACACAAAATTTATATTGGTTCCACTTATTTTTTCCAAAAAAATGGAAGCACAGTCTACGAAAACAGTTCATCGCTCCCTTTTCTGCACTCCACAGCACCTTGCATCTTCTATTAATTATAACTTATATTGTGATTTGCATTTGTCCCCCCCAATGCTGGACAGTGACCTTCAGAGAATGCTAACTTTATTTTAAACCCTGAAAACATAGCACAGAGCCAGCAAGCAGCAGCCACTTAATCTAAAAGCATGAACAGGATGATGGGTGGGTGGGCAGATGTTTGATAAGTGAAGGAAATAATATTTTCAACATCTATTTTACACTCACTAATGGATTATTTAATCTATTTACCAACTGAGGTATTACAATTGTATCATACTTGAGGGAAACAGTATGGAAAATTGAGTGGTACATACAAGAGGCACAGATATAGATTTAAAAAGAGACACAAAAACTTACTCTCAGAAAGGATCCTAAAATTCATGATTTTTCCTGGATTCAATACCATCCAAAGGCGAGGAAAAAAAAATGCATTCTATTTATTTTTTTAAATAAATTATTAAGAAGAACAGTTACTTTTGAAACTTCTATCAAAGAAGGCCAATCTTTTTGTAAGTAAATAACTAATCATGGAATTTCAGGTATGGACCCTGGGAGATGCTTGAGGAGAAAAGCTTCACAAGGCACTCTGAAATCCCCCCAAGGGGCCTACCTATACATCTCAAGATTTAGTCAATCTCCAGATATGGCCAGCAAAGGTGTACCTCCAACTACAGGCCCAGCCTTTTTTCCCACTGAGATGCACACAACATGACATTCACTTGCACAAAACACTAGCTTAAGTGAATTCAGATTCTAATAAACTACCCTCAGAAATGCTCACGGAAATAAAGCAACACTACCACCGATTACAAGAATAAATAACTGCCACTGTGATGAAAGTTAGATTGGAAGATTGAGAAGACTGCAAGTCATGCAAAATGCACACCCTTCCTTTCCTGCATGAGGAAACCTATCAGAACATAAGCAACAGTGACGCTGCGTGGTTGGACTTAAACCCACCCCAGCTTCTATACAGGTTTGTTAAAATCAGCTGTTTGTAGGCTTCTGTACGTCATCACGACACATTAATACCTCACAGCAAAGTGTCACAACACAGAAATGTGTTGTGACACCATAGTGGGAGCCACTGGCCTCTTTCAGGCCTCAGTGAAAGTTACACTAGCTATCCAATTACAGCTGAACTCACTGGGTTAGCCACATTCAATGGCCTTAGGAACTGTTTACCAACAACCTTCAAAGACTAGGTGCCAGAAGTAAAAGCAGGCAGAGGAGGAACGCTCAGCTTTGGTCAAGCGGAGAACTGAGCTGCCCTCAGTAGTGTGACATGAAAAGGAAACAAGGGACTTGGCCTGTCCTCAATGACGCCACTAACACCACTGTGGTGTCATGCTCTCATGCTGCCTTTACTACTTGCCTGTATTACGAACAAAAGAAGCAAAACAAAAAACAGTGCCTGTAGAAAGTCAGTTAAAATGCAACTACTATGAGGTTTTCTGGAAAGCTCCAGTTAGAGAGCAGATTAAGTATGCGACACCTTAAGGCTGCAGAGGGACTGAGAAAAGATACAGCTGAAGAGAATTACAATATGAAGGGCATGGGGGATGATCATCCAGACAGTGGCAGTCCTCATCCGGACAAGGGATATTATGGGATTGATGCTAGACTAGGCCTCCCAGTGGAGGACTGAGTTTCAGTTAGTTTATAGGTTAGCATGATGATACAGAAGGACAACTCGTACTTCAATAACCAAGCCCAAGGTGCCGGACATTCCAGGGAAGGAGGGAAAGCAAGATGAAGCTTTGCTCACTCTCCATTTTCAAAGGACCCTGACAACCTGACATGGTTCTAAAAGGAAGGCTACTGGGAGGGGGCAGGACCCAGAAACCATGCCATATGGGGAACAGCTAGAAGACTCAAGAACATGAAAGCTGTTTTAAATATAAAACAAACTCTTGTGGATAACAGATTAGGCTTGCTTTTAAACTTCAGAGGGCAATGCTAGGAGCCATGGATGTGTACTTCAGAGCATCAGATTGCGGTCAAACCTAAGGAAACATTCTGGCAGGCTGAAATGGCTGGGATAGAGTAGGTGGTCTTAGGAAGTAGAGAACTGATTACCATCCATCCATCAGGGAAACGACAAGAGGTCCCACAATAGGGATGACCTGAGCTAGATTTCGGATGCACCTTCCAATTCTGAGTCTGGTCTGTTTTCCTGCTTAAGCTCAGACATGAGCAAGCATAAGAAATTAAAGGTATCCCATATATTTGCCTGTCCCTTTCCCCAGTACGTAATTGGAGGACTGGCTGTGGGCCAAATGAGGAGTTAGATTTACAAGGTTTCTTCCAGCTTCAAAATTTCTTAATTTTAGATTTAGATCACATTTATAACCCAAGTAAGTGAAAATCATTTATTCTCTCCATTCAGACATCTCCTTAAGCCATGTCAATGTTAAATGTCCTTGATTGCTTAAAAAAAAAAAGTCACCCAAATCCCTCGTTTCCAAATGGTGTCTTCTACTATTCTTCAGTTGATAGTGGTGATGGACATCTGAGTGGGACCCACTGCAGAGACTTTTAAACACTTGAAATCACCACTCAACCTTTTCTTATCAGACTGAATAATCTCTCAGTTCATGTCCTAAAGGAGACTGGAGGAGGAGGAGGGTAGGAACCTTTAAAAAAAAAATCTCCAAATTTTCACATCAATTTCTGGAAGTGCATGTGGCACAGAGTAGAGTACTCAAACAGAATTCTGACCAGATATGGAGGCAACAAACAGCTTTCTTCTGGCTCTGAATGCAAATAGGAAGATATTGACAATGATGAGATTTTATGCGGGAAACAAGTTCCCCAAGTCTTCAACTCCCTTAAGTATTTCTGCACTAGGGAGACACTGAGTCCTGGCCCATAAAGCAGAGCAAAAGCCCTGGCAGGCCTGCTGAGCGGGGAGCCACGTAACCAGGTCTGGGCTAGCACTGGTCCTGCAGTGCCAAGAGCAGGTGCCTCACCATGCTGCCTCCCTGTTAGTATGGACCTCAGGTCTGAGCTTCTCTGAACATTCACCACGCAGACATGCCACCCTGAGAGCTGACTCAGGAGCAGCCTGTACTCATGTAATGAGCCTGAAGATTGCTTATTAGTATTACAAAGTATCTCTTATCTGGGCCTGCAGTATGTTTTATATGTCTGTTCTGATTCCTAAACATTAACTTTCATTTATTTGCATTTGTGCATTTCTGTAAGCAATACAGTTGTGAACTCTAATCTGGGCCTCCCAGGTGCTTGTCACAATCTCTCTCCCCCACCTTGGTATCATCACCAGTCTTCCTGAGGAAAAAAATCATCGCCCACCTTTGAGAAAATCGACTTAAACACCCTTTGACTGACACTGACCACTGAAAACCAGCACTCCCTGGGTAAGCCATTCCTGCCAATTAGGCTTCTGCCAGCTGGCTACTGGGCCAAAAACATATAATCCCAATTCATGAAACAGAGCATTTCCAGAACTCATGTAAAGAAACCCTTCTATAGGAATGGCACTTACAAATCAAGAAACTCATTAGATGTTTGTAAGCTGACCATGATTTAAGATCCACAAAATTTAAGAACAGAAATGAATCCTCCAATTTAGAAATTTCAATCCCTCTCACCCTTCATCTGTATTTCATTCATTTAACAACCATGTGTCAAATGCCTAGTCTATAGTAGGCACTCTGCTAGGGCTAAAGAAATAAAGATAAATGGAACCAGACCCCCCTCTTCTGCACTCTCCACCTCCTGGGAAAGAGAGGCAGACAGGAACCTGTCACAGAACATGCTGTACTCAAGGTGTCCTCTCTGAAGAGGCTGAGTCCCTTTATTCCAATTGAAGGTATGAGGAAATGTGGGTCCCAGAAGAGGGGACATCTGAACGGAAGCCCAGGTGATTAGAATTAAATGATGAGAGCTATTATCATGCCAATAATCAGACCCACACAGAGAAGGTATGCGTGTAATTTATTAGCATTAAATATGCATAACAGACCAACAATACCAGGTTTGATTTTTAAAGTTTTAATTCCTTTGTAAAAAGCAAAATAATAAAACAACACAAACTTGAAGTCCTGACTCAGATTCTGCTATCTAAAGAGAAAGTATTGTGCTTTAATTTAATTTGATAAAATGGCATAGCTTACAAAACACTTAGAAACCAATGTCAGTGGATGGGTTCCAGCCCACACAGGAGAACATAAGGAAGCAGCAGAGTCGTGCCACCTTTTTGAGCTTCCTGTTGCCTATATATCTTCTCACTGGACAGCCTCCAGTGACATTTGGAGGCCAGAGGAGGGCAGGAGGCTATGTTGGAGAAGGCTGAATATCTGGATGATAAAAGCATTACAGTAAATGACAAACTGATATGTAAACCCAAGAAGAGGATTTTTTTTGGTCTTGGCTTCATTTGTTTTTTATTTTTCTTGAAATCTGCCAGGCCATTTTCTCTTCAAGTCCAAGTTTAGGCAACAATTGAAAAATATGTCTCCGAATAAATCAAACACTGAGTAATTAACGTATCTTTTCTCACCTGTCAAAAACCGATCAGCCCAAAAGGGAATACAACAAAACCTGAAAGAAAGCTCTCAAGCTCAAGCTAATAGGCTAAGCTGAAAAAGGTTTATTAGCCTTTTAAACTTAGTCCAAATGACCAAACAACAAAACTGCCCTCACTCTGTGTCACCTCATTAATGCTTCCTTCTCATGCTCCATCTCCTGATACGGCCAGAAAAGGAAGCATTCCAATTAACTAGACAGTCGCCATACAGAACCATTTACAAAGAATCAGAACTTACTATGATGCACTCAAAATAAACATGCAATTTGTCTCCATTTGCTTTAGGATGCACGTGAGAATTCTGGAATGCCCGAATCATTCAAGGACATAGTGCATAATAAGCAAGGCACTAGGCTAGGCACCACTGGCTCAACGACCATAATTTTTAAACTAAAACTTTGAATACACATATTAACAAATAATTTTAAGTGACTTTCAAGTATGCAGCAAACTGAGCGACATGGTTTAGATACTGATATACCAGAATTCCCAAAGCATTCAAATGCTACACAGAGACAACTGAATGCTTTAAATCAGAAGTAGTAGCTCCTCTCTAAAAAGGAAAAACAGGCTATACAGTCACTGTACAAAAGACTCTTCAAGTCTTAGAGTCTTAGGGCTGATGAATTTTTTTTTTTAGTTTAGCTCTATACAAATGTAACTCTTTAAACATCAACCATCTTCTGGTTTCCTAACTGTAAAAAGTACCTGAAATTGACAAACACTGTAAGGTGGTATGTCAGAATTGGGAGGCAGATCTTAACAGAGATCTCTGATATTTAATTGTTGGCTTTGCTCTTTTGCAGACACATGCAGAATTTCCAGCTGCCAAGAGAGAGTTCATAGAAAGTCGGACCATCCTTTAAAATAGTGTCATATATATTTGGCTGTGAGGCAAAAGAATAGAGAAATAAAAAGAAGAAAAACACAAAAGTTTTATTCCCCTCTATCATGGTCTCAAAAAGAATCCATCTATTTTCAAAAATGCAGTATTCTAATAACTGATTACTGCTTCCTCAGTCACGATGTATTTTTTTAAGATATAAGGCTTCAGCTCTACCTGAACATAACATTTGTGAAATTGATTTGAGACTGCAGCAACAGGTCTACGTCCTCAGCTGATAGGTGAATGCCAAACACCTAACTGTTAAGGAATATGAATTTTTTTCATTGACTTCTTATATGAATGAAATATAATTGGTATCTTATCATTGAATATACCCTGTATAAAAAGATGGAAAAATTGTAACATAAAATGGGTTAAAATGCTGAAAATGTCAAGATCACAAAAGACTGATTTTACAAACTGAAATCTTATTTCAGTGCCTTCATCATTTGCACCTGATGACCACATTTTTAAAAAGGAATGGAATAACAAGGCGGCTTTGGCTAAGACTGTCACTTGAGCTTTCTCTAGAAATTAACAAAAGCCTCAAACCAGAACAACAGTATGAGCCATTTTTCATAGTTCAGACAAGGAGGCTGACAGTAACACCCTTCAAAATATAAGCAAATAAAACTCCTAACAGGAGAGTATGCTGTTCCTATTTCTGTGTATATATTTACCTAAATAGTAAACAATGTTTAACAGTTTTTCTTTAGTAAACTTCAATGCCAAGATCAAACCAGATTATAATATTTATCAAAATTTGATATTCTGTTAAGTGATATTTATTATATACATTATATATCATACATATGCTATTTATATCTGCTAAATATAACAAATTTTATCCTCCTAATGAAACTATTTTATATAGCTAGTAATTCAGTAGAAGCAAAGTTCAAAACAAAATGTGATATCTTAAATACACCAAAAGAAGTATATTTTCAGAAGAGCACCTTTGCTAAAGGAAAGAATTTGCTTACACTTACCTATATCCTACATCCACCTGTGCCTGACCATTCTCTTTTGTCTCACTTCTTCAACTATAAAATAAGTGTCACCATAAGCTACTGTTGTAGACCCAAGGCATTCACGGATTTCAATATTAATGGTCCTGACTATTCTTGAGTGACCCTGAAAATACATAATATGCTGTCATTTGTAATTCTGTGTCAGCAGTGACTATACTGCCATTCCCAGGTGAGTGGACTGAGTGTAACCACACAGGTCTCAAATTCCATTTGATGATGCTCTGGTTCTCGTGAGTGGGTGAAAAGTATAATTATTGTCCTTTTATATATATGGAAAGTGGCCAGTGGTGTTATAATATAAAACACTGGAATTATAGAAAGTTGGAATTCAAAATCTCACTACATCCATCTTAAGTATCAAGAAAATGTTATAGCAGGAACTTGCTGAAAATATTGACAAAATGATTATTTTACTATTTATCAAAGTTCCATATTATTAATCATCATCATTTTTTTTAGTTCTGGAAGCTCCAATATTTTCACAAAATTCTCAAACTGGTAACTTAATTGGGTTTGCTAAAAAGGAGAGTATGTCTAGAAAAATGCTGTTTTCCAATGAGGTCACTCTAACTGGATTCTTTATTTGGTTTCATAATTAGTTTCAACTTTACACACAGCTGACACAAAAAAGATAAGGAAAAGCATAAGAGGCCAGTTATAAATGCACAGTATATCAAAGTCATGTTCCATATCTCTAAAATTACAAATAAAAACAGGTCATAAACAAACCAATTTAAAAAGGCATATTTCTAAATGAATATAAACAAACGTTAAGAGTAAACCTCTAACAAAGTTTTAAGGTATTATTTTTTTCACATTTTAACTGGATGTCTTAAAATAGACTGCTCATTTAAAATAGAGGTTCTTCCCCACCATTCCCAAAAAACTATTATTTTTTAAATGTTAATTTTTCTAATTGATGGCATTTTAGAATCACTGGAATTTCTCTGAATCGGTCTCAAGGGTTCCCTTAAGCCTTAAATCTACAAAATGTTTTTGCAAATAATGCACTTGTACTGGGTTTACATTATAGTAAAATGCTAAAAGGAAATATTAATGAATAGATTATCTAATTTGTAATTAACGCATTAATCTGCATGTTGTTCACTCAGTCCTTAAAAGAATTTGTTCTCCTAAGTATATTGACCATGACCAAACCTTGTTATTATTAGATTAGCATACCCCCTTCTTCATACCCAGTGCTGACGTAAACTTCAGCCACCAAACACTATGTTTAATTATAGCAAGTTTCAATTAATGACACTGAATTAATGAGGTTTTACTATACTCAAATGGAAAACCAGATTACATGGAATAACTCAACTGATGGCAACAAACGTCAGTAAAAAAAAATTCACAATGAGCTGCTCTTCTTAACACAACACAAAAGAAATGATACTTTTTAATACTCCATTTCAAGATTCAGACATGACAGTTATTACTAATGTAGCATATTTTTCATTCCTTTTTAAGTAGTATTCAGTCTCATTCAGCCAGACACACTCGTGGTTTGAATCTTTATTAATATTTTAGTTAGCTACCATCATCGGGCTTGTATGACTTAGGTATCTTTCCAGAATATTCCTATGTCAACACAAATAGTACAAAGGCTGACATCACACAGAAAGACAGCAACTTTGCATTGCCCACAACCAAAAGCAATACAAAGCACAAGAGCTCCCTACCTAGAGTTTTTAAGAAATTGTCGAAAACTCCTCACAGAAATTTACCTCTCAACCACCTGCCATGGTATCTAGAGTTTCTACCATTAAAAATCAGTTTGGGTTAAGGTAAAAGGCTCCTTGCAAAACACTCGGAGATGGGACAGAGGGAAGGTAAGAGGTGTAACAGATCAATGTACTCATCAAATACAGGTGAATTTCCTCCAAATATTTAACTGTCATGGAGTAGAGTTCTATAGCCAGGAGGGAATGTTAGGGCCAGACAAGAAGGAGTTAAAGGCAGGAACAGGCAGGAAGAAATGAAGAGAAGCCAAAGTTTGGAAAAAGGCCTGTGGAGCACCACTGCAGAGAAAAACCAGACTATCCGATGTGTAGAGGGGGAGAAGGAGAAATAGTTATTCTTCTATTTATTGCCCTCGGTCTTTTGCCATACAGTTATGTAATGTTTCTTTTTCAAAAAATGTAAAACAGTAAATGGGTCAAATTATTCTCATTTCCAACAAATGACATTACCAAGATGTTGTCTCTGAATTTTTTATACTTTCCATTGTTTTTATCCAAGAACAGTCAAAATGAAACAGCACCAGTTTTGTAGCAACTTTTTTCTGAGGTCTAAATGAATGCTTTTCATCTCAAACACTGCTATTCACTTTCATTCTTAAGATTTAGAAAACTGATCAGAGTCTCTGACACTCTCAGCAGATGCTGCAAACCTGAAAAATGACAGTTAGCTGAGACTTAAACTCAACCTACCTGTCTATAAAGTTGCATTCTGGAAGTAAAAATCAAGAAAGCCGTCCCATCAGGGTATTACTATAAACAAAACCACAAGCACAGCTTTATTTGTAAATTGCAATTTGTTACAAAACAAAAGCCATATTACACTAATGAAGATAACTGTAAACAAACACCATGGTGTGCCACGGTAATAATGATCCAAACATTTCTTACTTCTGTATTCAGCAAATACTACTAGTTGTACTTCATATAAGGAAAGAAGCTTTTAAGAAGCAAAAAAAATTCAAGAATGATCCTTTTCTGCATTAAAGAAAAGGTGCTGAGATAAAGTACTAACAAAATTTAGAGTAAAGCTATGTGACTTTACTATAGTTTGTGAACCATATCTTAAATTTTTGTAAACACAAAAAGTCATATGGTAATCTCTTTTCCATCAGCATACACGTACTTTGTACTCACTACGCATGTGTTTACATACTCAAGGGGAAATGCTGCTTCATAGAAGACTGATAATCAAAATAGATTATCACTCAAATAACTAGTCGTAAAAATTATAAATATAACAAAATGTTTAATCCAGTGTTCAATAATGACTTTTAAGCCAGTAATACACCATCTATAAGAAAGCATAAGGGAAAAAGTGGCAGTGTGTCAAAACCTTAAAATCAGGATTCATCAATAAAACTTTTTTCTGAACAAAATTTCAGATTTAAAATTTCACATCAAGATCCCTATCAAAACATGCAAAATTAACTTTTCCTATTTTGAGCCTATTAACCACATTTGCAATTCAGTTCTGCAAAAATATGTAAACCAAATTTTTGGAGTTATGGGTGGGTGTATGTACTTATAATAGAAAGCCATCTATAATATAATACAGCATTGGAAAAAAGGCAGCAAGCAAACCATGGAATGGCTGAAAAGTCTAAGTGAGCAGTGGAATGGCTGAATGGCTTCTTTCACCTTAACTGGTGAAGACCCAAACTATAATGTATGAACAATTACTTTTATATTCGTTTGATGAATAATTTACATTTACATTGAGAATCCACACTTTGTGATTTAAAACAGGGACCCTGAATTTATGTGTGCAATTAATTATGAGTGTTTTTTAATTGCTGACAGGTTTACGGCTCTCATTTGAATTATAAGCTTTACATTGTTTCAAGAACAGGTAAACGTCACACATTAGGGAGATGTTTCTGAAATATTAGCAAAAGGTCTTAATTTTTTTAAATGTCAACAGAAATCCTTAATACAAAGCACAGTTTCTCTGAATGAATTTGAATTGACTATTTACACGAGTGTCCATGGCTGCAGTTATGCATCTGTCGTCCTATTTCAAGTCATTTTTGCAGATATTTCCTGCTTATTTTGAAGGATCTATGCATACTGCAACTGAAGCAGGAATGATTTTAATTCAACCCAAACAAAATATTTTATTCTTTCTTAAAAAAAATTTTATCTCACCACCACACACGCACACACACACACACACACACACGCACACAGAAAACTGAGCAAACCTGGATGAAGGAATGCACAGTTTTGAAGTCCCAGAAGGACATGGGAATCCTGGTCTTTAGGCTGCTGAGTTACTTCCCCTAAGTGCTCAAGGTGCAAATTACTTTATTGCCTTGTCTTCTACTTGCATGCTCTGGCAATGTTAAGACACTAATTCTGTTCTACGTACAACTATGTATCTACCTATCTCTCGGTTTCTCTCTCACAGTCTCACTCTTTCTCTCCTTCCACCAACCAGCACTGAGACCACTCCGCGCCTAGTCCATGCTGATCCCTGCTCTGCTGGGTGTCCTGACCCCCGGAATTGGGATACTTCTTAATCATGGTGGATCCGCTCTGTGGTCTCATCCTTCCAGGACTCGTAGGCTGGGATCTCCCCCACTCCACCAACGAGAACAACGGATTCCCCGGAGCGACAGAGGAGAGCAGTACCTTCCCCCATCCTCACCCCACGCATCCCGGCGTCTTTTCGCCAGGAACCCTTGAGCCTTCCCCGCCAGTGTATGATCCCGGGGCGGAGGGAAGAACCAGTGTAGGAGTCAAATAGCCCGTTAACAAGGGAGTGCCGGGGGCACGGAGAGCGAGGGGGTGAGGTTACCACCGGGGTGGGGTGAGCTCCAGCGGGAACCGTTCAGGAGCACTGACAGGTCGCCGAGGGAAGGCGCGGGCGGCGAGGGAGGCAGAACTGGCCGGCGCGCCTCCCTAAGGGCCTGCGGGGGAATCCCGGGGCGGCGTCGGCGGGGCTCTCGGGTCCTTCCCCACCTCCCGCAACCCCGCGGGGCCGGCCCCCAGCTCCGCCCGCGGTCACCCCCGCCCGCGGAAGGAAGCGCCGGGCTCCCCCACGCTCCCCCGCGCTCTCGCGAGTCCTGTGCAGGCTCTTTGGGGAAGGGGGAGGCGGCGCGGAGGGACTGCTGCAATGGGGCGCCGAGAGCCCTGCCCGAGCCTGGCCGTCGGTGGAAAGCCACGGCCACATAAAAATGCCATATTAATTTTTTAAAAGCCATAAATCACCCCTCCCTCTGCAAAAGAAAACCATAAACCCGATCTCATGCAAGCCGGCGAGCAGCCACCCACTTCCTATTTCTGTCACAGCAGCTACACCCTGCCAGCAGCCACCCCCCGGGCGCCCCCTCCCGCCCCGCCACCCTCGCCACTCGCCGACTGACGCCCCGTAAATACAAATGCCCCAGGTGCGGCTGGGTGGGAGGCGTGGGGACAAGCAGCGCGAAGGAGGGGGCCCGAGGGTTACACAATATCCTAGAAGGTCCGTGACTGGGGCCGGAGAGAACCCGGGGCGGGGGAGGGGAGGCGGCCGCCCGGGTGCCTGCGGCACACGGTGCCCCGGCGACCGCGGCGCGCCGCTTACCTTTCACCACCCTGTCGGTCGTCGACAACTTGGGGTCTATTGCCTTGGGCTCGGACATCTCCAGCCGCCGGGGGACAGCGACGCGACGCTCGTCCGTCCTGCTGCACACCGACCGGACCTGCGGGCCAGACGCTAGCCGCCGCCGCCGCCGCCGCCGCCGCTGCGCTGCACACCGCTCGGCTGAGGTCTGGGCTCTGAGCTGGCTTTAAAGTTACTGCCTTCCCCGCGCGTCCCTCCTCCGCCTCCGCCTCCGCCGCCGCCGCCTTCACTCCTCCTCCGCCGCCGCTCCGGGCTGCGCGTGTGTGATGGTTATTTATTTATTTTCTAAGCACGCCTCTCGGTTCTTCTTTTATCTTGGGGGGAGGGGGATGGGAGAAGAGGAGCACACACAAGCGCCCACCCTGGCACGGCGCTCGGCACCGCGGAATGCAGCCCCACGCGCGCACACGGCCGGGACTACGACCGATCACATGGGGAGGGCCGGGGGCGAGAGGGGAGAGGCAGGGCCGCCGATGTCAGCGCTCCCAGCCTGGGCGTCCCCGGCGGCGGAGAGCGGCCGCCGCAGCCGCTGCTTCCCCCACCCGGCGCCGCCGCTGGTCCGCGGCCGCCGAAGACGTCCTGCCGCCTCGCTCGCTCGCGCCTGCCTCTGCCTTTCCGCGGCGCTCCTTCCCTCACACACGCACAGCCGCGGAGCTCAGCAGACAGTCCCGGGAGCAACCTACCCACCGCCGCCGTCGTCGCCGCCGCCGCGCCCGCCTCCCCCCTCCCCTTCCTCCTCCCGGCCCCCGCCTCCAGCGCCGGGGGCGGGAGGAGGCTCCGCTTTCCCTCTGAGCACTCCCTCGGCTCCCCACGCCGTCGTCGGGGCTGCGGGCGCTCATTGGCCGCTGCGCGCGCCACTCACTGCTGGTGGCGGCCTCCCCGCGGGTCCCGCCTCCCGCTCCACCTCGCGGGCCCGCCCCCAGATCTGTTTTCCCGGAGCCGCGAGTCCGGCGGGCCTGCCGTCTGCACCGCCCAGTCCTCGCTCAGGTGTCACTATTGCCGGCAGGCCGGGATTAGGGAAGGATAACGGGCATGGGTCGTGGCTGGGAGGAGAGGGCCTCCACCACGCCACCCCGGCCTCGTTTGGCTTCCTCTTCAGGACCCCGTAACGCACACCCGCGCGGCTTTGGCAACCTTGCCCTGTCTGCCGGGTTAAGCCGCAGTGTGAGTGGCCGAGTGCGGAGGGTGTCTCCGGGTGTGTGCGTGGCCCAGAGAGGACGAAAAGGGAGGCGGCAGGGGAGGAGGGGAGGGAGTGGGGGTGGGAGGCGACCGAGAGAGGGCGAAGGAAGGAGCAGAGCGGGGAGCTTCGTGACCGGCACAGCTGCTCTCGCTGCCGCAGCTGTCCGGGGAGGATCGCCAAAAGCGCGGCGAATAAACAACGTACCTTGGGGAGACGGGCTCCGCCTGTGATGGATGTACGGTTGTTTTTCATATTTGGGCTTTTTTGTGGGAGGTGTAGTGGTTATTGATGTTTCCCACCCATGCATCCACACCTCCCGAGGACGGGGCTGCACCCGAGCGTCGTGGGCGGTGGACCTGGAGTAGTGTTGGAAGCGCCATGGGATGCGGGAGCGGGATGCTCTAGGAGGAAGGGGACGGAGTCCAAGGCAACTTGGAGGCACCCGAGGCCTCCCTGCTGGTTTCCAGGGAGAAATGAAGGGGTGGGAGAAACACCAAAGAGAATACCGACTTTTCCCTGTTCACCCACGTGCCCGCAGCCACCGGTCAAGACTTTTCCCTTCCCCCTCCTGCCAATCACTCGACAGGACGCCTGCAGGGCCTTGAAATACAGCTCTGGTCCCTCCCGTTGAAAGGAAAGGAGAGAATGCAACATGCGGGAGGCCAGAGTAACAGTGGCCCAATGCATCTTTTTGATCTGCCTGACCTGCACTGCCACCGAATGAGAAGAGGGTCTCCCTCTGCCAGAAGGTCACTTCCACACAGCCCCTCTCTCCAACTAATCTCAGCACCAAGTACAGGCAAAGAGACTGGAGCTTCTTTGGGAATAATGAAGAGAGCTGAACAAATTTCTCACCATCCTTCCTGTTTTATTTCCAAATTCCTTCAATATTATGTTTTTCCTATTTCATGAATTGGACCATAAGCCCAGTAAAAGGCCTAATAAAAGATTTAGGAAGCTAGGAGATGAAGCAAGAAGAAGTGTTTTGGGGCACAGGGATTAAAATTCAAACCGGAAAATAAGCTTTAGGAATTGACTGATGGCACTGGAGTATGACTTGAGCAATGTGGCCTACAAAGAACAGATGCTCACAACTAGAAGGCAGGTGAGTCTCTGTGGAGTCCTCCAAGCAAAAAGAGACCATGCAGGGTGTATCCACCTGCTCAGGGAGTCCGGCTCTAAGATTCTGCTGCTCAATTCACAACTCCAGGATACTGCATGGTAAATAGCCAGACAGTACATTCAATAAATATGTATTATGCTCCTTTTATATACCAGACACAGTGGTAGGTAATTTGCATGGGGGGAGGGGCATTTGAAAATGGTCCTTGCCCTCAATAAAGCCTAGTTAAGTAAAAATGTAATAAAAATAAGAGCTCTGAGAGGCCACTGTATCACCTCAGAAAGGGGTTGTTGAAAACAGCCTCCTGAGCATGGGCAGAGTTGCTAAGGCAGATTTGGGAGGTTGGTCCCTGGCCAGCTGGCTCAGAGCAAGCCAGAGATGCCCAGGCCTGTGGGTGAGAAGAGGGCCTGCTTGAGGAAAGCCCAAGAAACCATGTCCAGGGATGCTCATTTCCAAGGC
Source organism: Smutsia gigantea (assembly GCA_032199065.1). Taxonomy (NCBI): domain Eukaryota; kingdom Metazoa; phylum Chordata; class Mammalia; order Pholidota; family Manidae; genus Smutsia; species Smutsia gigantea. The sequence continues at coordinate 377,322 of JAVSCE010017781.1, read as the reverse complement.
CACAGTGTTCTTTTCCGCCTGTTGCAAAAAGAGGTGCCGTTCCCACCGTTATCTGGACTCACTTTTCAGGTTTAGGAAAAATGCCTTTGAACCAAGATCAGAGGCTTAAAATGTCAGCACCCTAGAAAAGTTTTATGATACAGATAGGAAATAAAGGCACACCTTTGAGGCACACCCTTCAGTCTGCTACAAGTCTAGGACACCTCCCAGCTAAAGTATGTGTGGGGAAAAGAAGTTATGAGTCATAATCACTTTACAACACATCTTATTTTCATAGGTACCTTTAATTGCATGTGTATGATTTTGTACAGTTGCAACAAAAACACATCTTAGACAAAATTGGACCTTACTCTAAGAAAACTAGACAGCAACATATTATCTAAGGACTAGTTATGTCCACATACCTGGCCTACTAAAATAGCCAAATCATCTTTTTTATTCAGGTATTTTTTTCAGATGTCCTACTATCTGCTACTGCCTTTTTTTTTCATCCTGTTAGACTGCCTGAGCAGTCCTTGATTATATTACCACCTACATAAGATTACCTCACACTCGGAATTTCCATCTTCAGGGAGTTCCTGGAATTCCTGGGTGCTGACTTTGACAATGTCCTCTGCTTATGAAAAAAAAGAAAGGAAAAAAGAGAGAAAACCTTGGCAAAAAAAACCAACTTGCCGTTTTAGTAGCAAATTACTAAAAATTGCATTGCCCCTTCCTTAGTCTGCTTCTCTCTGGGAAACATCTGCCCAGGTAGTGATTCCATTTCCTAGTCTGCACCCGCTTGCATTTAAGCAGGTCTGTTGACTAGGTCTGGGCTATGGGCTGTGGGCTAAAGTGTTTCATCAGTTTCAGGCCAAAGTAGTTAAGCAGCAGATATGCCTTCTCCATTTTATGGCTTCCTCTCCTATAGCTGAATGCAGAGGCTTCTAGAACCCAGATGGAAAAGCTGAGTGTCTGAAATACTGCATAGAAGAATGGTGCCCACCTACTAGGAAACTCTGCATTAGACTTTACATGAAGAAGAAATTAACTTTTATTGAGTTGCTCCATTGAAATTTAGGGATATGTTTGTTAGGGTAGCTAGTGTAACCAAATTAATGCACAAAACTTACTTATGATGTTAGTTCAAAAAGTAAAATCCAGAATTATGGTGTATGTTTCACATAATAGAACTACAGAAAACCTAAAAATATTATTTCTTTTAATATATAAGCACCAAATTTTGATTTTTATAAATGGATTATTCATATACCCATTGTTTTGAAAACATGTTCTATGCAAGGTATTGTACCACATGATGTATAAATATATAGAGTAAAGAATTCAAAGACTCAGTCCCTTCATTCAAGGATCTCAAGTTTTGTTATACAAGAATTATATACATGTTATCTTTGCAACATTTAGGGGGAGGGTGCTGCTTCCTCTCACTATTGGAGAATGCAAACTAATTTTACTATTCACTTTATCAAAACTAATTATGAAGATAAATATGTGTGGACAAAAAAAGAAAATACTGATTTGGAGTTATCTGTGCACTCAAATGCTCCAAGTCACAGCTTACCTTCATTGGTGCAAATAATAATAAAGGAACAATACAGTATTTTAGTTTTCTATTAAGCATTTTCCTAGATCTGGAGGCTTTTTTCTTTTTTTAAAGAAAAAAAATAAAGACACTGTATTCTATATTCTATTGTGAGAATAACCTGATTTTGAAATTTTGGACTTTGGTTCTTAGATGAATGTACTAACATTTTGACATTAAGATCTGAATAAGTACACAGAAATCTATGGCATTCCTATACACTAACAATGACCGAGCAGAGAGAGAAATCAGGAGAACAATTCCATTCAAAGTTGCATCAAAAAGAATAAAATACCTAGGAGTAAACCTAATGAAGGAAGTGAAAGACCTATACTCTGAAAACTATAAGACACTCATGAAAGAAATTAAAGAAGATACCAATAAATGGAAACACATCCCATGCTCATGGATAGGAAGAATTAATATTATCAAAATGGCCATCCTGCCTAAAGCAATCTAAAGATTCAGTGCAATTCTTATCAAAATACCAACAGCATTTTTCAACAAACTAAAGAAAATCATTCTAAAATTCATATGGAACCACAAAAGACCCCGAATAGCCAAAGCAATCCTAAGAAGGAAGAATAAAGCTGGGGGGATTATGCTCTCCAACTTCAAGCTTTACTACAAAGCCACAGTAACCAAGACAATTTGGTAGTGGCACAAGAACAGACCCATAGACCAATGGAACAGACTAGAGAGCCCTGATATAAACCCAACCCTATATGGTCAACTAATATACGATAAAGGAGGATGTACAACTGGGAAATGACAGCCTCTTTAACAACTGGTGTTGGCAAAACTGGACGGCTACATGCAAGAGAATGAAACTGGATTATTGTTTAACCCCATACACAAAAGTAAACTCGAAATGGATCAAGGACCTAAATGTAAGTCATGAAACCATAAAACTCTTAAAAGACAACACAGGCAAAAATCTCCTGAATATAAGCATGAGCGACTTCTTCCTGAACGCATCTCCAAGAGCAAGGAAACAAAAGCAAAAATGAACTCATGGGACTACATCAAACTAAAAAGTTTCTGTACGGCAAAGGACACCATCAACAGAACAAAAAGGCATCCTACAGTATGGGAGAATATATTTATAAATGACATATCCTAAAAGGGGTTAACATCCAAAATATATAAAGAACTTACATGCCTCTACACCCAAAAAGCAAATAACCCGATTAAAAAATAGGCAGAGGATATGAAGAGACAGTTCTCCAAAGAAGAAATTCAGATGGCCAACAGACACATGAAAACGTGCTCCACATCACTAATCATCAGGGAAATGCAAATTAAAACCACAGTGAGATATCACCTCACACCAGTAAGGATGGCCACCATCCAAAAGACTAAGAACAACAAATGCTGGTGAGGATGCAGAGAAAGGGGAACCCTCCTACACTGCTGGTGGGAATGTAAGCTAGTTCACCCATTGTGGAAAGCACTATGGAGGTTCCTCAAAAAACTAAAAATACAAATACCATTTGACCTGGGAATCCCACTCCTTGGAATTTACCCAAAGAATACAACTTCTCAGATTCAAAAAGACATGTGCACCCCTATGTTTATTGCAGCAGTTTTTACAATAGCCAAGATATGGAAGCAACCTAAGTGTCCATCAGTAGATGAATGGATAAAGAAGAGGTGGTACATATATGCAATGGAATACTATTCAGACATAAGAAGGAAACAAATCCTGCCATTTGCAACAACATGGATGGAGCTGGAGGATATTATCCTCAGTGAATAAGCCAGGTGGAGAAAGACAAGTGCCAAATGATTTCCCTCATTTGTGGAGTATAACAAAGCAAAACTAAAGGAACAAAATAGTAGCAGACTCAGAGACTCCAAGAAGGAACTAGTGGTTACCAAAGGGGAGGGGTGCGGGAGGGTAGGTGGGGAGGGTGGGAAAAGGGGATTGTGGGGTATTATGTTTAGTATACATGGTGTGGGGGATCACAAGGAAAACTGTAGCACAGAGAAGGCAAACAGTGAATCTGTGTCATCTTACTATACTGATGAACAGTGACTGAATTGGGGTATGAGTGGGGACTTGATAATATGGGTAAATGTAGTAACCACATTGTTTTTTCATGTAAAACCTTCATAAGAGTGTATATCAATAATACCTTTAAAAAAAAAGAAAGAAAAAGTGAGGATAAAAAAAAGCTCTGAATAAAAACATCTGGTTTCAGCTCTCCTAAGGCGTGTACTTCATTCTGCGTAGTTGACAGTAGACAGCAGTATGTCTGGCCCATTCTCACCTGATCTGGTAGAGTATAGTGCTGAAGAACATGCAAACTAGACAGACAGTCCTGGTGGGGCCATGAATGTGTATGAGATCATGATTTATTATCCTAAAGCAAATTCCTCTGACATTCACTTCTAACATGTCAAGTTTTATGCTCTTTACTATACAGGCTCAATAAAATATATTATTCAACATGGATTTTATTTGAGGTTTAAGCTAAAAGGGCTTTTTATTGTTTATCTTTTAGATTGCTCTTAAAATTTTATTGAGTCTTCGTTTGTTTAGAAGGCAGTTTCCCTCATTTAGAAAAGTTATTTCTCAAAGAACATAAAAAATTGTATACCAAATGTATTCAGGATAAATTTAATTATTTTCCATCTGGGACCAAACTGCAACTATGGAATTGTAGGCTAAGTTCAATATGGAAAGGATGTATTTTACCTACAATTTGTCAACACTATGGATGATCATTATTCATGTGGATTTAATAAACATACTCATATTGTTTTATGCATATTTGTATCTTAGATCTCACTTCTGTGCACAAAGTAGGTACTCAACAAATTTTGTTAAGTGACTTTAAAAAATGTATTGACATTCAATATGTGAGGCACTAGGCTAAGTCCTACAGGCCCTTATCTCAGGGATATTTCAATTTATATATACATATTTCATAGGCATATATGTGTATGTCTATATATGTATATACATATACATAAACACACACTGTAAATAAATCTTATTAGCCCTTTCTCCTATGTAGTTTGAAGTCTAATTTTATTATTTATTTTTTAATTATGAATAGGTTAATGGTGTCAAGTCAAAAATGTTTCCATTTAAAATAGCTATGTATGTGCTATTATATTGAAAATCCAAGAAATAGTCATGCTGTAAAACTTTATGTATACTGGATTTTCTAAACTCAGAATTTTAGAATGTTTGACCTGAAATGAGCTGAAGTTTACATTTGAAGTGCTTTGAGATCAACTTCAACAACAGCAAAAGACTTAGTAATCAAACTAAAGGTAGAACCAAATTGTAGGAGACCTAGTAAATTAGTTGAGGAGAAAGTTTGTCAAGCCTTTAAAAGCACATTTGCATATACAAAATCAATATAGTAATTAGAAATGAGTTTGACTCATCAAAGGTGGCAGAAATTTAACTTTACTGGAAGTAAGTTTTGCCATTATTGATTGAGAATTCATGAATTCAAGTAAATATTCTATTACAAAGACATCTTGCCGTCAGGCTAGCCATCTATCTTTTATTTCTAATTAGTGAGGGTTTGCTTTTTTCGCTAGTAAACACGGTTATTGGAAAGCATATATTCAACAGGCATTTATGAACACCTACACAAATTAAGCACTGGGACTATAACATTAAAAAAAATCAAAGTCTCTCACCTCATAAACCATACCTTCTAGTGAGAAGAGACAATTGATTAAGAGGAATGAATAAAAACAGTTACACACATGTGACATGTCAGGAGGACTGACAGACATAAAAATCATGTGCAGTGGTGAAAGCGCTGGAGGAAGTGATGGGCAAAGGCATGCTACTCGCTGCTGTAGACAGATTGTTTAGGGAGGACTTCTCTGAGAAAGTGCTATTTCAACAGAGATTCAAATGAAGTGAGGATAACATCTATGCAACTATCTGGAAAAACAGTGTTCCAGGTTCAAGGAACAGCAGGTGCAAAGGCTCTGAAGTAAGACTCTGACATTCTTAAAGAACTATCAAAGAAGCCCCAAGTAGGGGGAGCACAGTGAACTACAGAAAGTGGTACAAGATGAGGTCAGAGAGGTGACATAAGGTCAAATCATATAGGGCCTTGTAGGCCATAAAAAATATTCTGAACATTATTCTGGTTAAATAAGAGTTATTTTATTAGAAAAGTGATATGATATAATTTAAGCTTAAAGAAAACCATCATTCTTTTGTATGAACTGACTCTGGATGTAGTGATGGGAAAGGAGCAGGGATAGAAATGGGAAGGCCATGTAGAGACTGTCATGCCCCAGGTTAGAAATAAAGTGAGTTCGATTGTAGAGTTTAGAAGTAAGTGGTGAGAAGTACCCAATTCCAAATATATTTTAAAGATTAGAGCTAACATTTGCTGATGGATTGGATAATGGATGTGGGAAAATTAAAAAGAAGAATCAAGAACTCCAAGATTTTGGAATGGAGCCAATGGAAGATAGAGGAGTTACCATTTGCTGAGAAAGGAACATTGGGAATGCAGCATATTTTGTAGAGAAAATCTAACACTAGTTTTAGATATGTTAGCTTTGAGATGCATATTATACATGGAAGTGGGGATACCATGCAGCTAGTTGGATATATGAGTCTGAACTTGAGAGAGAGCCAGGCTGGCATTGTATAAAAGTGAGAATCATGGCATCATGACTTTATATTATTACTTTAAATAGTATAGTTAGTAGGTAGAGAGAAGAGGAAGAACCGACAAAGCCAACTGAAAAGGGAGAGGTGGTGTCTCTGAGGTAGAACAAACAAAGTAAATTCTGTCAACAATGCTGATGGATTTGGACTGAGTAAAATGACAACTGAGAATTGACAATTGGTTTTGACAAAAGGGGAGTTCGCTGGTAGTCTTAACAGAGCAGTCTTTAAACCTAGCTAAATCAGCACCTTATCATTCTCTGCCTCTTTATACTGTTTTAGCTCCTTTTTCATGTTTGTACTTACTTGACATGACATGTGTAGGTGTGGTATGTGGGGTGCATTTGTCTGTCATCCTGCAATAGATGGATATTATACAACCCTTGATAGTAAAGACTTTGTCTTTTTCTCATGTGAGTCTTATTCCAGTACTTGTAATATGCCTAGCACATACTGCGTACTTAATAAATGTGTGGTGAATGAATATTTGCTTACAATGCAGTCCAGGTCAGTTTTTCTAATTTTCTCAATAGTCGAAATAAGCATTTCAAGGACATGGAGTGGGGGAGTTTGGTGGAGATGTTCAAAAGGTATAAATTTCCAGTTACAAATAAGCTCTGGGGATGTAGCGTACAGCATGGTGGCTATAGGTAACAATTTTGTATTGTATATTTGCAGTTGCTAAAAGACTAGACTTTAGAAGTTCTAATCACAAAGAAAAAATTGTAATCGTGAGGTGATGGATGTTAACTAATCATATCGTGTTGATCATTTTGCAATATATACAGATCATGTTGTACACCTTAAACTTATATAATGTTATATGTCAATTATATCTCAAAACTGAGGTGGGGGAGAGATACACATTTCAAAGCATTTGTAGGAAAAAAATGAAAATTCATGTTTAGATTTTCTTAAGTTACAAACTCGATTTTCATAGAGTAAAAAGAATTGACTCAGGCCTTCAGGATGAGAAATGGAATAGGAATTCAGGAGGTCAATTTTAGCATGAGGTGTTTCTCACATATCCCCACTCTAAGAGTAATTACGTGTATAAATCCAGGGGAGGGCACTCTATTACTCATAGCTCCTCTTTCTCCAAATACACAAAGAGTTCTACTGTTTGCAACATGAGTTATTCTCTGGTGATAAGTTAGGCCAGACATTAGCCATTTTCAGGGAGGAAGTGGGCAGGGTGTGGGTTATGGTTGTTTAGAAGCAGTCCCTCAAAAGAGTTTCCTTCTCTCTTTCAGGGTGTCCCTGATGCCAGCCCAGAGAAATCTAGACAGTCAGGGAAATTGTGCTAGATATGCTTTAGGGTGCTTGCCCGGCCCATGTCCGTTTTAGATTAAATGCCCCAGCCACAGCACCCACTGAGTGATCGTCAGGTTACAGGTTCAACTGCTGCCATCACAGAGGGTTGGAACAGGGTGGGTGAACATCTAACCAGAGTGCGCCTCAGGACCAGTATCCTTTAATTTCCCTGACCTAATGTGCAAAAGTAAGCTAGGCTAATCAGATACCCCCGGGACGAACTTGAACATTCAGAGGAAAGTTGGTGTGGTTGTTTGAATGCAAGGCCTTGAGGCCGGGACTGAGCTGGCCACTAGCAAATAATTCATGAGCAAGGAAAAGAGACAAAGCCACTCGGGCCAGAGGGACCATAGTTCAGATTCAGCAGGGATGAGGAGAGATGTAAGAAGGAGAGAGAGACAGGGAGAAAGAGATTTCTAAATCGTTTTTTCCTTTTTGTCTTTCTTCAGACCTGGTTGTTTAAATATTTTATGGATTTATGAGACCTCTCCATATCCTTACAATAAACCTTGTTTACTAGAGCTTGAGAGTTATGGTGCTTACAACCCAAAGACTTGTCATCATAGGGAAGAGAAAAAGAGAAGCTGTGACTGTTTCTCCATGCCCTCTGTAGGTTTTCAAAAATGATACCTCCTGATTCTGCTGCTTATAGAAATCCTTTTCTTCATTCAGAAGATGACTATAATATGCTCTCATCCTTGCCCAACCCAGGGGTTTCTACTGCACACCCAATGCCAGAAATAAAAAGAACAAGACAGTGTATGTGTGTGGAAAGTCAGAAAGAGGGGTGGTGGTTGGGGGTACTCTGGGGAGTCTTGGTAAGTTTTGGAGCTATTTAATTGAGTTTTCCCTATGCCTCCGTCCACGTCACCATCAGGCAGCTTATGGTTTACACAGCAATAAAAACTGAAAAATCTCAGTACCTTAACAAAGTCTGAAGTCGCCTGCAGGTCTGGGCAGCCCTCCAGGGCAGCCATCCTCTGTGTGCTGAGTCAGCATCCAAGCCTGCTTCAGTCAGATCATCAGAGGCACCTTACAAGCACCATTCAGCACATGCTTCCAGACACCAAGCAGGGGAGGAGAGCCCTGGTTAGCTGACACTCACTGCAGGCTGCACTCACATTTCAATGGCCTGACCTCTTCATTCAGCCACACCTAATTTCAAGGGGGTCGGAAGTATGTGATACCCTCACATGTCCAAAAATAGACAAGTGGGAGGTATAATTATAAAAGGTAATTACGCCAGTAAACATTTTAAAATAATCCCTCTGACCTTGTGGTTATTGTCTAACACCCAGTAGCTAGGCGTGCCTTATTTCTGTTTTACGTGCCGAGATTCTCCTGCGTGACTGTGGCTCCTTGCACTGAACCTCTCCTTCTATCCTTGTTGCATGGCCTCTACAGGGCTGAGTCAGATACACTCCACTCAGACCAGCCTGGATATCATTACATCTTGCCTGGGTCCTGTGGCCCTAAGCCAGATTCTCAGCATCACCACTGCTCTGGTGCTCTTGCTAGCTCCTCCTAGGCCAAGGCTAGGTGCTCCCTCACTCTCTGAGCTCTAGTGTCTCTGTAGGTGAGCGGTGCTGGGCAAGAGCCGACAGTTATGAATGTTATACAAACTGGACTAGAAGAAATACCCTCTTAATGTATCTCAGCCACAACTTGAAGTACTAAGATCTTCTCTAATTTTCAAAGATGTAAGCAGATTACCTAGAAATATGAATATATTTATATAGAGACATTCAGCAAATATAGAGTTTACTTCTGTGAAACACTGCCTCTTATAAGAAGTTAACATAACCAGTTACTATACTGCATAAATGAAAAACAGTTCCTGTGAATAACATGTTTTGGTACTATTTTTATACAACAAAACAAGCTCTTTCTCTTACTTTGTTACTCCCAGAGTACACTAAGTAGTCCTTTCTGTCCACCTGACTAGGCTATAATACCCAATTATTTAACCAAATGCTAGTCTAGGTGTTTCTGTGAAGGTATTTTGTAGATGTGGTTAACATCTATTGTAATTCTATAATCAATTAGGGAAGATTACCCTCAACTCTGTGGGTGGGGCTCATCCAATCAGTTGAAGGCCTTAAGAGCCAAAGCAGTTTTCTCTGGAGAAGGAATTCTGCTTCAAGACCAAAGCATCAGCTCCTGCCTTAGTTTCCCTCCAGTCAGTCTGCCCTACAGATTTCAGTATCACCAGCCTATATTTGTGACAGCCAGTTCCCTAAACAAATCTCTTAATATATACATACACACACAAAAGTATATATATATATATATTCTCCTATTGGTTTTGTTACAAACTCTGACTTATACCTACAATGTATATTTCTTTCTTAATTCAGGTCAGCAGTTATTATAAATATGAATGAATGCCTTATATGCACCCATATCTGTCTCTCATACATGTGCACATACATACACACACATATATGCAATACATCACTTAGTAGGAACATATCACATAATCATTCAAAGATAAAGTTTCTGATTTAACTTCCTAGAGTAAAAAATCACTTCGTTTTTATCATTTATAGCCTAAATGAATAATTTCCATTCTCCCAGATATACCAATTTCCCGGGTAATTGTAATAGATAATCAGTTATCTAAGTTTGGGTTCCCCAGATGTAAACCCTGAGATGAAGATTCATGTAAAAGTGATTTATTACAGAGTTTTCCAAAGGAGAGTAGGGCAAGTGACAGGAAAAGGAAGGAAGCCAGATAGGGTGAGATGTCAAGTGAAGATCCAAGGATGTTAACTTTTGCGCAATACTGCAGGGACCTCTTGCAGACTTAAGAGTCACACCTCCAAACTGTCCCCCTCAGGGACCAGGGAGCTAGTATATTGACCCAGCAGTCATTGCTGGAGATGTAAATTCCTGGGCACTTCTGGCTCTCCTCACATTCAGATACATGCCAGGGAAGTCTGAGGACAGAACTCCAACAGAGATGCAGGTGAAAAGCACATAGGGTGCTGTGTGCCAGGAAAAGGAAAAGATTTGGAGACCATATGGGTAGGCCCTCAGAATATCTGCTGGTCAGAATTGTAAACTCCTATGGTAGAGGAACAGTGCAAGGAAATAATCAAATCACTTTATTGAAGGCATACAGTTTTTTAAAAATTCTCTCTCTTCTCCCAGCACTTCAAATGAGTCTCCTCTCACCTCCATAATGAACTTACCAACCTAGGAATAAGTATGATGTGATTTCATGGGCAGATGGCCTTACTCCTGCCCCATTTCCAATCCCTAAATAATGCCCCTTCTTTCATGTGAAATTCTTAGGTTTCAGAATACATCATTTAGTCTCTTTATGGATAGACTAATGTGAAAATATGCCCAAGACAGGAAATATATTTATTCAACTTAGAACTGAGATCTGTCCTCGACTAAGAACTCTGCCCAGCCGTAGAAGGCATTGGATGTATGCTGGATGTTTTATCAGTTCCAAAGCCTCATTTCAAACCTGACTCATCCCCATGATTCACGTAGAATCATGGGCTCATAGTTCTATGGATCAAGACTGGGTATAGTACGTCACCTCTTCCTCATCAGATTCCTTTCTTTAAAGAAGTGGATTCAGTCTTTCTTTGGAAGACAGGTCATATTTATACTGAGGCATTTTCAGGGCCATGTTATTCTACTCTATAGCTCAGGAAAGCAGAGAAAGGGTTTCTACAGAAAAAGAAAGATATATGAATCAGACATGCAGAGAAGAACAGAGGTGAAAGACAGAAGAAAGATGGCTAGTATTCCATTTCCTGATTCCACTGCATGATAGCTCTTATGGTCCATGAGACCCCAATATATTCTTATTGATCATCCCATTTTGTTTTGCATTGGGTTAAAGTTCCATTATAGGCAAGCAAGGAGTAATAAATAGCAAGGGGAAACTACAAATAAATTCTCTCAGCTTTGGACCCTGCCTGGGAGGAATCTTGAGAAGAGACCAGTGGAGATCCCTTACCTCCAGGCATCTGGCTGAATATGGAGTGACTCAGAAGCAAAAGTGGTGAAATGGATGGATAGCTCTGGAGGCAGAAGGCTTTTATGCTGACAGAAACACTTTTCAGAGGACTTGAGTTGTCCAGATGCTCAAAGTTTCATACTATCTTAAAACTGACCTGTGAGAATCTCCCATGATCGGTCACTTCTTCTTCTCATATCTCTCTTCACAGGTCTTTTGCCTTCCCCTCATTCATCTGAAATTAGTATGGTGGTTATTGCAAGGTGTGAAAACTTTGGTGGTGCCAAAGAAAGAAACAGGAAGTGACGCTAAGGAAGCATCACAGGTGTTAAAGCTAGAAAGGCTTTAGTAAAAATATGGGAGAGGAAAGCACCCTTTCTTATCTAGGTAAAAGACTGATGCTAAGCTCCTGTGACTTCATCTATCTCCCCCAAACCATATATTGCTTACATACCTTAGATTTCAGAAGTGAGGAGATATAGGGCTGGGGATGCACATTTACATGTTTATTGTAATTGAAAAACAAAATAAGGTTTTCTTTTCCTCACAGAAAAGCCTAATTTAGATTATTGGTTTCACAATTAAGAACTGGCTTTGCCAATTAAGCTCTTTGGCAGATATTTTTCCTCTAAATTAAATAAGTTTAATTTGCTGCTCTAATGTTTTGTTGAAAACTATTTAATGCACTAGCCAACATACAATTTGCTAGAACTTACAATCATGTTTAATCATTAAAAATCAATATAAAACTTTAGCTAGCAACTGAAACTATACTTCTAAAAAATTACTTTAGGAGGTACTCAAGCAAAACATTTAATACCCTTAGATTAGTGTTTTCACTTTCCCTTGTAGGGATTAAACCATTATGACCAAGGCCAGCTGACCAAACCCATTTTTTTTTCTTTTCATACTCTTGAACCTCAGGACCTTAACGCTGCAACAGTTTGATTGATTAGCTGAGTGACCAAGGTGTAAAAGCATCACTAATTTCTTGTTTTGACTTGAAAGAGAGAAAAGAGAACACAAGCATACTGGAAGGTGGTAGTTTTTGATCTTCAAAGGAAAAAGGAATAAAAACAATGAACTTTACTTGTTTTATAATTCTGCATAATATTAAAATCAACCTTTTATAGTACACTTAATAAAATGGTGGTTATTGCAGAGACGGAGAAGTTCAACTCTTTCTGTGTCACACTATTGCATGTCCAGGCTATACAGTCTATGGAGCCAAATAATCTGATATGCAAGTAAACTCTGAAATTACTAGCTACTTTCATGAGCAGGTTACTTCATGCTTACAAGTCTCAACTTCTTAATTTTAAAAATGTGAACAATAATAACTATCATGGTATTCTTATGATTTAAAAAAAATTTGTAAAGCACCTATCATTCTGCCTTACATAGTGTATATGGCCCAAAATATCCATTTCCTTTCCTTTTCTCTTGTGCCAATGAAGAGACATATTAAAGCAATGTAGAGAATATATTGCATAGCACATAAATAATATTGGACAACACATAAACAGATATCTCACTAAATGGGAACATTGTAAAATTGATTAGATTTCCTAAAAAGTCCTTTTAGTACAAGTTGCCACCACAAAGCTTTAAAATTGACTACTACAAGTTGGTGATCACTTTCTTCCTCTACTTGAATCCAATTTTTAGAAAATATGTAATTTGATGGCACGGCTGGGAAGATGGCGGTGGGAACAGGGCGGCGGAAATCTCCTCCCAAAACTATATATATTTATGAAAATACAACAAATACAACTATTCCTTAAAAAGAGACCAGAAGATACAGGACAGCACACAGCCTGCATCTACACCTGAGAGGACTCAGCACCATGTGAGGCAGGTAAGATATGGAGCTGCAACCAGGTGGGACCTGTGCACGCCCCCACTCCAGTGCACAGGCGGGAGGAAAAGATTCAGAGCGGGGAGGGAGTGGAAGCACAGGCCCGCTAAATAACCAGCCTTGGTGATCTGCACTGGGAGCACAGACACACATCACGTGGTGTATCGGAGATTATAGAAACAGAAGGGCAGGATCCGAGATGGAGACAAGCAGGTCCCCTCAGCTGGCTCCCCGGGACAAAAGAAAACCAGATGCTTTTTTAAAAGTCTTAAAGAGACAAGGGCCCAACAGCAGAACAAAAACATCCCAGCACGCTCAACCCAGCAGGCTGGGAGTCGTGGGGAATGTTGGACCCCTTGGCTGGTGGCTGGGCAAAGCGGCTGCGCCGAGGTTCCCACAGAGATCAGCAGCCTGCCATTCGTTCCCTCGCCGGCCGGCACCACAAAGGGTCTGGGAGCCGCCGCTGCTGCGGAACAGCGGAGGAGAAGCCCCGCCCACAGCATGCTCACAGAATCTACTCCCGGCGGGTGCGCAGCTAAGCAGGAAGAGCCCCAGAACCAGGTCCAGAAGGCACCAAGGGGACCAGAACGCACCCAGCGTAACTGCAAACCCCCGCAGTACTATAGGCTAGGCTGAGGGTGACCCCGTACATAGGCAGTTCAGGAGATTATCCCAGAGACTGCCTCCCAGGGTGCAGGAAAACTGCTCAGGCCCGGGAGAAGGGTAAGGAGAACAACAAGTAGGAAGGGACTTTGTTCTCCCAGCTGATGAATGTGGTGCCTACCAGCGACCAGTTATATCGCCATGAAAAGACAGAGGAATATGGTCCAGACTAAGATCATCCAGACAACCCCAGAGAGGGAACCTGATGGGATGGCCATGCCGAATCTTCCTGAAAAATAATTCAGAATAAAAGTCATAACCATACTGATGGATCTACAGAGAAATATGCAAGAACTAAGGGAGGAAATGAGGGAAGTGAGGAAAGACAGTGCAGAAATCAGACAAGCGATTGGCAGGCTTAGGAGCAGACTGGACGAGATGCAAGAGGCTGTTAATAGAATAGAAATCAGAGAACAGGAACACAGAGAAGCTGAGGCACAGAGAGATAAAAGGGTCTCTAGGATTGAAAGAATATTAAGAGAACTGTGTGACCAATCCAAATGGAACAATATTCGCATTATAGGAGTACCAGAGGAAGAAGAAGAAGAGAGAAAAAGGGATAGAAAGTGTCTTTGAAGAAATAATTGCTGAAAACTTCCCCAAGCTGGGGAAGGAAATAGTCTCTCAGACCATGGAAGCCCACAGATCTCCCAACACAAGGGACCCAAGGAAGACAACACCAAGACACATAATAATTAAAATGGCAAAGATCAAAGATAAGGACAGAGTACTAACGGCAACTAAAGAGAGAAAAAAATCACCTACAAAGGAAAACCCATCAGACTATCATCAGACTTCTCAACAGAAATCTTACAGGCCAGAAGAGAATGGCATGATATATTTAATGTAATGAAAAAGAAGGGCCTCAAACCAAGAATATTGTATCCAGCACGATTATCATTTAAATTTGAGGGAGTGATTAAACAATTCGCAGACAAGCGAGAGCTGTGGGAGTTTGCCACCCACAAACCACCTCTACAGGATATGTTAAAGGGACTGCTCTAGATGGAACACTCCTAAGGCTAAAAAGATGTCATCAGAGAAAATAAAATCATAGCAAAGAAAGCAGATCACCCAAATACTAACTAAAGGCAAAGAATAAAACACCTAATATATAAAGAATGGAGGAGGAAGAATAAGAAGGGAGAGAAATAAAGAATCATCAGACTGTGTTTACAATAACTTAACAAGAAAGTTAAGTTAGACTGCTAGACAGTAAAGAAGCTACCCTTGAACATTTGGTAACCACAAATCTAAAGCCAACAATGGCAATAAGTACATATCTATCGATAATCACCCTAAATGTAAATGGACTGAATGCACCAATCAAAAGACACAGAGTTACTGAATGGATAAAAAAGCAAGCCCCATCTATACACTGCTTACAGGACACTCACCTCAAACCCAAAGATATACACAGACTGAAGGTGAAGGGATGGAAAAGGATATTTCATGCAAACAACAAAGAGAAAAAAGCAGGTGTTGCAGTACTTGTATCAGAAAAAATAGACTTCAAAATGAAGAAAGTAGTAACAGATAAAGAAGGACATTATATAATGATAAAGGGGTCAATCCAACAAGAGGATATAACCATTTTAAGTATATATGAACCCAACACAGGAGTGCCGACATATGTGGAACAAATACTAACAGAATTAAAGGAGGAAATAGAAAGCAATGCATTTATTTTAAGAGACTTCAACACACCACTCACTCCAAAGGACAGATCAACCAGGCAGAAAATTAGTAAAGACACAGAGGCACTGAACAACACACTAGAACAGATGGACCTAACAGACATCTACAGAACTCTACACCCAAAAGCAGCAGAATACACATTCTTCTCAAGTGTACATGGAACATTTTCCAGAATAGACCACATACTAGGCCACAAAAATTCAAAAAGATTGAAATTCTACCAACCAACTTCTCTGATCACAAAGGTGTAAAACTAGAAATAAATTGTGCAAAGATAACAAAAAGGCTCACAAATACATGCAACTTAATAACAGGCTCTTAAATAATGAATGGATAAATGACCAAATTAAAACAGAGATCAAACAATATATGGAGACTACTGACAGCAATAACACAAAGCCGCAACTTCTGTGGGACGCAGCAAAGGCAGGTCTAAGAGGAAAGTATATTGCAAACCAGGCCTATTTAAAGAAGGAAGAACAGTCCCAAATGAATAGTTTAAAGACACAATTACTGAAATTGGAAAAAGAAGAACAAATGAGGCCCAAAGTCACCAGAAGGTGGGACATAATAAAGATCAGAGAAGAAATAAATAAAATTGATATGAATAAAACAATAGAGAAAAATCAATGAAACCAAGAGCTGGTTCTTTGAAAAAATAAACAAAATAGATAAACCCCCAGCCAGACTCATTAAGAGAAAAAGAGAATCTACACACATAAACACAATCAGAAATGAGAAAGGAAAAATCACAACGGACCCCACAGAAATACAAAGAATTATAAGAGAATACTATGAGATCTATATGCTAACAAGATGGGAAGCCTAGAAGAAATGGACAACTTCTTAGAAAAATACAACCTTCCAAGACTGACCAAGCAAGAAACAGAAAACCTAAACAGACCAATCAGCAGCAACGAAATTGAATCAGTAATCAAAAAACTACTTAAGAACAAAACCCCCGGGCCAGAAGGATTCACCTCTGAATTCTACCAGACATATAGAGAAGAAATAACACCGATTCTCCTTAAAGTTTTCCAAAAAATAGAAGAGAAGGGAATACTTCCAGACTCATTCTATGAAGCCAGCATCACTCTAATACCAAAACCGGGCAAAGACCTCACCAAAAAAGAAAATTACAGACCAATATCCCTGATGAACGTAGATGCAAAAATACTCAACAAAATATTAGCAAACCGAATTCAAAAATACATCAAGAGGATCATACACCATGATCAAGTGGGATTCATCCCAGGGATGCAAGGATGGTACAACATTCGAAAATCCATCAACATCATCCACCACATCAACAAAAAGAAGAACAAAAACCACATGATCATCTCCATAGATGCTGAAAAAGCATTTGACAAAATTCAGCATCCATTCATGATTAAAACTCTCAACAAAATGGGTATAGAGGGCAAGTACGTCAACATCATAAAGGCCATATATGACAAACCCACAGCTAACATCATACTTAACAGTGAGAAGCTGAAAGCGTTTCATCTAAGATCGGGAACAAGACAGGGATGCCCACTCTCTCCTCTCTTATTTAACACAGTACTGGAGGTCCTAGCCATGGCAATCAAACAAAACAAAGAAATACAAGGCATCCAGACTGGTAAAGAAGAAGTCAAATTGTCATTATTTGCAGATGACATGATATTGTACATAAAATACCCTAAAGACTCCACTCCAGTTTCAAAAAGAGAGATGCACCCCTATGTTTATCACAGCACTATTTACAATAGCCAAGAAATGGAAGCAACCTTAGTGTCCATCAGTAGATGAATGGATGAAGAAGATGTGGTGCATATACACAGTGGAATATTATTCAGCCATAAGAGGAAAACAAATCCTACCATTTGCAAAAACATGGATGTAGCTAGAGGGTATTATGCTCAGTGAAATAAGCCAAGTGGAAAAAGACAAGTATCAAATGATTTCACTCATATGTGGAGCATAGGAGCAAAGAAAAAAAACTGAAAGAAAAAAACAGCAGCAGACTCACAGAACCCAAGAATGGACTAATAGTTACCAAAGGGAAAGGGACTGGGGAAGATGGGTGGGAAGGGAGGAACAAGGGGAGAAAAGGAGCATTACAATTAGCAGACGTAATGTTGGGGGGGCACGGGGAGGGCTGTACAACTCACAGAAGTCAAGTAGTGACTCTATAGCATCTCACTACGCTTATGGACAGTGACTGTAATGGGGTTGGTGGGGTGACCTGATGAAGTGGGTAGTTTAATAATCATAATGATACACATGTAATTGTAGATTAATGATACCAAAATAAATTTAAAAATATATATGTATAATTTTTTTCAAAGGCTATTAAAGTACAACATACATACCGAAAAGTGAAAAAGTCATAGTGTATAGCTTAATGAATTATTGCCAAGAAAGCACACTTGTGTAAACATGGCAGACACAAGGAATAAACATCACCAGCAGCCCAGAATCACCCCCGTTCCATCTTGGACTCCCTCGCTAGTACTGATCCCTTTCTTGTCCCTAAAGGTAACCATATGTGTGGCTTATAATACCATGGATAAGTTTTTGCCAATTTGAAGTTTATGTAAATGGTATCAAACAATATCAACATTACGTATCTGTCTTCTTTCACTCAACTTATTTTTTGTGTGTGTGAAACTTTTTTTCATTTGCATTACTCAATAGTATTACTATGTATGTATATTTATTGAAATATGTGATTGTTGATGAACATGTTGGTTGTTCCCTGTTTGGGGAGTATTACCAATAATGCTGCAGTGAATATTACTAAACTTTTCATTTGGGGCACATGTATGCACTTCTTTCAGTCTTAAAAGGCAGGAGTTAAATTGTGGGATTATGAAGAATATTTATGATAAACTTGAGCAAATCCTGGTAAACAACTTTCCAAAGTGGCTGTAACAACTTACACTGTCCCCCCCAGCAATGTATGGCAGCTCCTGTTGCTCCACATTCTCACTGTAACACTTGTTTTCTGTTTTGTTCTGTTTTTACCATTCTGGTGGCTGACCACTACACACTTACCAAAATTGTTTTTACTTTCTAGTTCTAATGAATGTCTAGTGATAATGAGCACCTTTCCTGTTTTTTGGCTATATTAATATTATTTTTTATAAATGACATTTCAAGTCTATTGCCCTATGACTATTGAACTGTCTTTTCCTTACTGATTTCTAGAGCTCTATTTTGGATACCAGCCTGTTGATGGCTATATCTTCTCCCACTTTGTAATTTAACCCTTTTTCTCTATTAATGATGTCTTTTTATATTCTTAGTTTAAGGTACTCCAACTTGTCGATCTTTCCTTTCTAGACAGCATGTTTTCTGCTTTCGGAAATCTTTATCTCACTTTTATAAAGATATTCTTTATGGCATCTTCCAGACACTTAATTCTTTTACATGTCACATTTGTTCTACACTCCATCTGGAACTGACTTTTATTTATTGTATGAGGTAGAAGTTAAGCTTTATTTTTTCCCATCCAATTAATGTAACACTATTTATTGAAAAGACAGTCATTTTGCCACTATTCTGCAGTGCTATATTAAACATAAATCAAGTATTCATATATATTCGGGGCTGTTTCTGAACACTGTATTCTGATCTAGTAGTCCCTTCACCTATCCTTGCACCAATATTGTCCTTTCTTTATTATTGTAGTTATGTTATTATTTTGATATTGAGTAGAGCACATTGCCGCAATTTTTTGGTCTTCAAGGTTGCCTTGGTTATTTGCATTTTAATATTTATTTCTACAAAGAAAATCCACTGGGATTTTAATTAGGGTTGCATTCAATTTTTAGATTAATTTTGGGAAGATTTTTACAATATTAGGTCTTCCAGTCCATGAACAAGTCATATTTCTCCATTTATTTAGGTCTTTAGTTCCTGTCAATATTGCTTACCACTTATGGGGGAGAGGCATTGTATATATATTTTTAGATTTTTTAAAACCAGATGTTTGAATGTTTTTGGTAACCCTGTGTACTTCTGAGGAGGAGTTAACTGATTTAGAATTTGACTCTGATTTTCTGTGAAGGCCATATTCTTCAGTCACATGCTCATTTACACACAGGCATAAGATGATAAGGCTACTGTGAATATGCTAATTTCCTGGGATATATTATTTTAATTTTGTATAGTAATAACTTCAATGAATTATAATTCAGTATTATGAAAGGCTTCCAAAGAAATGGCCACATGAAGAACATTTCAAGTATTTGGTATGTCATATTCAATGCACGTTAAGTTAGAATTTATTCATGTAGTAAGTTGTGTCTAGAATTTAGTGTAAGGAAAACATTCATTTTTGTAATGAAATGATATACCACCTATGTTAGTCAGGGTCACTTCAGGAAACAGGTAGCAAACTTAATTTAAGTACTTTGAAGGAGGCTTAATGAGGAAATTCCTTACAATGGTGTAGGCAGTATGTGTGCATTACCATGAAGCTGCTAATAGCCAAGTGTCACTGATACTCTTCCACCTAAAATGACAAGAGGGAGTATTAACCAAACCCTGAAAGAGTGGGCTCCTGGAAGGTCCTGTGACCCTCAGGGTAGGCACACAGCCAGCTGACATAAACCCCATAGGAATGGAATTCTTTTTGCTGATTATTATCTTTCCAGTGATCCCATCAGCTCAAACCAGTCAAAAGCCAAAAATCAAGAGAACACTGATTCAGTTCATACATGCCAGCTTCCAGGGGATAAAGCCCAAAGCAGAGAAGGATATAGAATGGCTCCAGAGGACCAAGCAGAAGACATCCAACATATTTGTTTTATAAATCAAGAAAATCTTTAAAACCCTGTTTTCCTGGACTTCCAGGAAGTTAAACGACTAAGCAATCAACTTCCCTAATAATAGTACATCTGGACCTTTCAACGTATATCTTCACCTTCGCCTTTGCAGTGCATGCTGTTGGAGTCCCACTGTGGTTACCTTTACCAATCTGTCGCCATCACCCTTTAGTGGATTGTTGGCCAATAATTCACCATTGCCCCCTCTCCCTCTCCCTTCCTTCAAGAAGCTGATCAATGACAGACTGATACAGCAGCACAACAGCTGGCCCACTGGTCACTATGTGGGACTAACTCTATGATTCAGTCTGTGCTTCCGAATTCCCAGAAGGGATCAGACAGAAGCTAGTGCCTGACTATACTACATACTTGGTTAGTTTGCTCCACTAACCTATCCAGCTTCTTCCCTCTGCTGTCCTAAGAGCACTTCCCCAGTAAATCACTAGAACATGAATCCCTGTCTTAGGTTCCACCTCTAAAATACCAGACCTAAGATGTCCTATAATATGATAGATATGTGTAGTTGTTATGAGGACATATTTTGTGGTATCTTTAATGGCTTATTTTACAAGAGCCAACACTATAAAGCACCAAAAAATAGACTGGCAATTCAATAAGTACTTTACATGCATTTTATAATTTTATCATTTCAGCAAACCAAAGAAGAACAGTCATAATTTCACCCTATAAATGAGGATGTACTTAAAGGTTAAGGACTATTCGGAGGGCACACAGACAGTAAATGGCAAAGCTGATATTCAAAACTCATCTATTCAACTCCAAAAACTAAGCTCCTAATGACTAAAATATGTTGCCCACTTTTTGAATAAAAAAAAACTAGTATTTATTGAGAACTAACTAACCACTTCACCTGTTAAATCCTCTCATATTCTATAAAGTAGATACTGAAATTATCCCTATTTAACAAAAGAGGAAAACTGAGAATATATAAAATATATAATATATAAAAGATATACAATCTGGAATTAAAGTTTCCCATCTCCAGGGAGGGCTTGTTTCTTTCCTCAGCATCTCTTCTAGAGGTATATGAATGGACTATATCACATAAGAAAGAGTCTGTTTCACAGAGATTGTATTGTATGCCTATCCCACTAAATACACGGAGGGCAAATAATTATTTCTGTATTTATAGCACTTCCTACAATGTTGGACACATAGTAGGTATTCTTTAATTGCAATGAATTAATTGAAAGAATTCATAGGTTGGGAAAATTTAATCTTGTCTTAGTTCAGGCTGCTGTAACAGAATACCATAGACTGGGTGGCTTAAACATGTATTCCTCACAGTTCTAGAGGCTGGGAAGTCCAGGTTAAAGAAGCCAGCAGATCCAGTGTGCAGGAAGGGCTCCCTTCATGGTTTGCAGATGGCTGTCTTATTATATCCTCACATAGCGGAGAGCAGAGAGAGAGGGAGTAAGCTCTAGTATGTCTTCTTATAGGGCACCAATCCCACCCATGAGGGCCTCACCCTCATGATCTAATTATCTCCCAAAGACCCCATCTCTTCATACCATCACATTGGAAGTTAGGATTTCAACATTTGAATTTTGGAAGACATGAACATCCAATCCTAGCAACGCTTTTTCAATTACATTAGAATCTGTTGGTGAATTCTTGTTGCTCAGTGAATTTAGCAGGAGAAACTCTCTTTTCAGCCTTTTATTTTTCCTTCCTGAGACTCACTTTAATCTGTGACTCCATATATTCCTATCTGATATTGCAGGTATATTCCTTTAAAAAAATGAATCATTGACTATTAAGACTGAAATGGTATCATAAAAATCCTCTCATCTAAACTCTCATCTTACAAATAGAGAATGTAAGATGTGGAGAAGCTGAATCTTCACAAAAAGTAGCTTGTCATAGAGTAGCTCATCAGCAAGCCAACCTGGACCTGGTCCAGTGCTGTTTCTATTGGTCCAGGTTGCCTCCTTAACACAGTGTATACTATGTCCAGCATTATTCTGGGAGTTCTACATACCTGTTGCATTCAGTCATCCGAACAGTTTCATGTGAGAAGAACTGTTATATTCTCCTGTTATAAATAAATAAATTGAGGGGTAAAGATGTTAAGCAGCTTACCCAGCAGTGGTTTTGAATTACAAAATCTTGACTCCAGAGGCTTCCATTCTTTAAACACTAATACTGAGAAGGTTTGTTCTAACTTTGCCACCCATGAAATTTCTGATAGAAAATAAACATTTCTATTGCTTAGCAAAAAGTCATTGAAACCAAATTTCAGGTTCAACTTTCTCCTTCTCTCACTGAAAGCTATCAATGGCAAAATATACTTTGAGGCAATTTTCATGCCAACAAGGAATTAGAAAGGAACAAATACTATGTACAAAAATAAAAGTCACTCAAATTTTGCTACCTAATAACAATAAAACCATATTTTTAGTAAAATTCTTACTATTTTAAGTCAAAAAAATTTTACTTATTCTATCTATAACTCATAGTTGCTTTTCTAATACAAGTACTTTATACATTTAAAACAAAGTAGAACTATTTTTATTCATTCATAAGAAATAGAATATAAGAAGGCAAAGAAACTGTTTCAGTGAAAATTATCAACATACATGCTTATTGTTGTTGAAATATTATTAAGTGTGCAGAGTAAAAAAAAGTGTTTAATAAAAAAATCTTCTCAAGTATTACATGTTTTACTTACAGATTGTTGCCCTGATTGGGAATCACACAAGTTTACCATCTACATTTCCTCAAGGGAGAGGCAAAAACATATGTCTACTTGCCAAAAGGCATTCTCAGTACATATTTAGATATAAAAATGAAAGTGTATGTGAATTTGTCTTTAATACACATTTTTCTCTGAGAGACTATCACCATTTTTCTTCAGCTAAGACCTAAGCAGAAGGTACACAGTTAAATGTATTATTTGGATTTGGTTGCTCTGAAGCAACTCTTCTGAAAACAAGCACTGTATTTCAATTTTATTTATAAACTGTATTGAAGGGAATGGAAATAGGCCTGCCTGTTTTGAACATATTTTAACGTAATACAGGTATCAACGGTGGTGCCCCCCCCCCACCCGCTTTGGAAATCTGAATAAACGTGGCCTGGTTTCTACTTGAAGGCCTAGTAACAGTTCAAAACTCTCTCTAGAATGTTTGTCCCTTGCTATGTTTTCTCACATCTCTCTATGCCTCTGAGCTCTGTCTCTGTGTGCTGTTCTAGTTCTCTGCTGTGTCAAACCCTGATGCAAATATCCCCTCCTTCACTATTTCCTCGAAGTTTTGACCTCAGTCAGCATTTTGTGATTTAGCGAACTTACTGAATATATAATAGGTTCTGAGGGAGGACCTTTTCACACAATCCGCAACATTCTACCATCTTGCTTACTTTGTTTCTTCTCTTCCCTTTGATTAGCCTCTAAGGCCTGGTGTTTGATCCTCTGGTTACAGCTCCCTTCGCCAATGGGTTCTCTCAAGTGAAGCCCTGCCGGTTGCTCTGCCTTCCCGGTCACTACTGGAATTCCAGTGAGAAAACACTCTCGATTTTTTAACATTAAGGTATAAATATTCTAAATTCTTTTGAGTAAACGCACCTTTCTTCTTATTCCTAAGTCAGTTCCAAAATAAGACACTACCTGCGTAAAGAAAAATACATCGAAAGTAAGCAAATGTACTTAATAAAGTAAAAGTCACCAAAAAGACAGTATTACCCAATTTAAAAAATAGAGCTCAGCCTTAAACCATGCCTTTAGAAATATGTAACAACTATGGTTAATTTTATATAAAGAGAGAGAAAAAACTTTGAATAAAGAGAAAAAAGAATTAAAGTTCGGAAGATGCTCTGGCCAGTGGAATAGGTGAGGATAACTTCCATGAGCAGGTGGGATAGAATATATTTGGCAAGACCAAGCTCCTTTTTTCAGTGATTAAGAAATAGATTTAGAGACAAAAAAGCACTGGGAGACTAAAACAAGCACCCAGGCAGCCATCACCAAGAGAAAGAAATCATTACAAGTACAATTGATGCCTCCTGTGAACACTCCCTTATTGCATTCACCTGAATTTGATATCACTCTTCTTAATGTTTTGTATTTCTACTACATATGCATGAATTACAAAAATGCTATTATATTCCATATATTCTTTAGCAGCTTACTTTTTCAATATTGTTTTCATGTTCATACATTTAGTTTTAGTTCTTTCATTTTAATTACTGTATAGGTTTAATCACATGAATAAGTAGATGTTTATCTGGAGTCTCAGTTAGAGACAATTTTCTTTTGTTTTTGTTTTGCTATTAAAACCAATGGTGCTATGAGCATTTTGTTAAGCTTCTCTTTGTGTACATGTATAGATAGTGTATATCTAATAGCAGAATAACTGGTTAAAAGGTATGTACATCTTCAATTTTACTTGATATTCCAGTGTGTTTGGTAATGTGGCTGAATCAATTACACCAATGTATGTGATCTTCCTTAACAGATGCATGTGAAAGAGTATCTCATTGTGTTTTCAAACTGCATTTTTCTGGGTAAATGTGAAGTTCAGCATCTTTTAGTATGCTTGCTGGCCATTTGGTTTCCTTGTGGGTAAATTGTCAACTCTGGTGGTTTGTACTATATTAACTTAGCCAGGCTAGATCTGTTTCCCAGAATGCCCTTCCCTGTACGGTTCCAGTTAGGGTTGGCCAAAGAGAACTTTGTATAAGATTTGGAAGGTAGAAGTGAAGCAGCTGCCATTTTGGTTTGGAAGTCATCATGATTAGATAAGGCAGAAATAGATAGAGAAATGTCTGTCGTTCCACCTTGCCCTTTTTTCCCTGCTAGATTTAACTTCCTTTATGGAGGCTACCCTGATGACCACTTGTGATCCTAAGCTCCCATGAGGCCCAGAAGCCATGGCCTTCTGTAGGCCTCTCCACCAACACTCCAGTGGCTGGAAGCACCTGGCTTCAGGAGAGCTAGTTAGCGACTTGTTTCTGATTCTCCAATTTTTCCCTTTGGAATCTTCATTCCACCATTTCTCCTATGATTGTGTGAGTTCTTTTACTATAATAATAAGTTTCTCAGACAAAAACAAAACAAAACAAAAACTAGAAAAACTGGAAGCAGTTGGAGAGCTCATAATGTCGTGAGAACCTAACGAGCTAAGATCTGAGAGAGTTAGGCTGAAGTGAGCCTAACATCTGGCTTAGCTTTTGGTCTCAAAGCATTTGCCAAATCATAAGCATCTATCCAGATTCCAAGATGATGGGTGTAATAGTGACGTAAAAGGTAAACTAGGTAGAAAGTGACCAAGAGACTAAGCAAAACTTTAGGCAATTTCACAGAGTGGGTGGGGAGGGAGGGAAGGAAAAAAAAATTAAATATGGAGTTCTCCAAGGAAAAGGGGCCCTAGCAGAAACTTTAGCTTCCAATTGGATGACTGAAGGGATTCACTTTATGTGTGATTGCTAGCCAGTAATAGAGCAGAATTCATAAAATGATGCCCAGCTTCAAATCAGTTTAAACCTTAGTTATACAAAGGTTATCTGCCCCACATTCCTTAACTGATAGAAGCAAAAGTAAATCCTTTATAGAGAAAGATAGCATCATTCTGCTCCTTAAATTGTTTTTAGAAAATTTCATAGAAAATGCCCTGCATTCAATAAAATTACTGTATACACATTCAATAAAAATACTGAATATAAACAAAATGTATACCAAGAAATATATTTAAATGAGCAGAAAACAATAGTTAAAAAAAACAGTAGAAGCAAATACACTGGAAATATATACTGGAGTTTCCAGACAGAGGTTTTAAAATACCTGTGATTGTGATATTTAAGAAAATGGAAGAAAAGATGATGAATTTTACCAGAAAATCGAAATTCATAAAAATAAACCTAAAGAAATTTTTGAACTGAAATATACAGTAATTAAATTTGAAAACTCGGCAGATGAGTTCAGCACAGATGAAAGGAGGTTAGTGAACTAAAGCACCAAGAGAGAAAAAATATGGAAAAACACAGATAAGAGATACATGGACACATAGTGAAAAGTTATAACATATATGCAATTGATGCCAGAAGAGAGAAAATTGGGAAAGAACCAATATTTGAAGAGATGAATGAAAATTTTGCCAAGCTGATGAAAAACCTATAGCTACATATCTAAGAAGTACAATACACAAGACAAGACAAATATCAAGAATATCATATGTAGAAACATCAGAGTAAACTTCGTGAAAATTGAAGGAAAAATTTCTTAAAATCAGCCAATAAAAATGCCAGAAGATATTTAAAAATGCAATTTAAAAAGTTGAGTCTAAAATTTACACAGATATGCAAAGGGCCAAAAATAGCCAAGACATTCTTAAAGGACAAGACCTCAAAGATTTTGAGTTTAGAAAAATATTTTTAAAACAAGAACAATAAATATTAACAAGTAGCACTACATTAAAATGCTGTTGGCCAACAGATACCATTAAGAGAGTGACTCAGGAGTGGGAGAAGATATATGCTACAGATAAGACTAGTAAGAAAATATTGACAGAAGACAAACTAATAGAAAAATGGGTGAGAGATGTTAAACTGGCACTTTAAAAAAAATTAGAATGAGCAAGTGACCAGTGCACATATGATAAGATTCTTCACCACATTAATCATCAAGAAAATTTAAATCGTAATTATGAGATTCCTCCTACTAGAATGGTTTAAAATTATAAAGTATCATAAAGCCTTGTTGTGCAGAGGTGTTGAGTAAGTAGATCTGTCATACATGGTTGAAAAAGGATTGGGATAAGGACTTTGGAAAGCTTTAGCATTAATTCCTCAGCTTGAATGTACATATTCCTGAACACCAGAGATTTCACATCTAGGTTCATACTTAATAGACACATATAAGACCTTTTCAGAAAAAAAAAACTTGATTGCCTTATTTTGTGCTAGCCAGTGGAAACAACTCAAATGTCCACTGAACACAGAATGTGCAAAATTTGATAGATTCATACAACGGAATAGTTTATAACACTGAGCATGAATGAAGCCCACCTAAAAAATAGCTTTAAAAAGAAAATGTTTGAAAGCAGTTTTTCTGCCAACACCTGACATCTGGCCTCCAGTGGAAGCTGGTCTAAGAACCACCCTGCAAGCAGCTGGGCAGGGCTTTGCTAAATCGTAGGGTTGGGGGAGAGCTCTGCCTGCACTGAGGTTGTAGACAACTGGAAGGAGAGGTACCTTTACCTTAACAACAAGAAAATGAGGGATAAACTACAGAATCATAACTTCCCTTAAGCCCATCACAGGGCTGAGATTTTAGGGTAGCCAAGTAGCCTGACCTCTAAAGAATGACACATCCTCCAGGAAGAGATAGTAGGAGAGCAGTGAGCCTGGAGCTTTCCGATTCAGTTCTAGATGCTGCACAGAGAGCATCTGGAAGTTCCTGGAGGCAAAAAGCCATATAAATGCTAATTTGCCCCAGGGCAGATTCTATCAGAATTTGAGATCACTCCAAATGTTTCTATTTTTCATCTCCCTTCAAGAGCGTTCTTTAAAAAGTTTTCCAAGAATTTATAATTGTTACAAGCAGAAGGGTTAGTCCAATACAAGCAACTCTATCACGATAAGAAACTTATAATTAAATTTTTGTCTTGATCTTATATCAATTTTGCTAACTAAGCTTTCCTTAATTTTAGTAATTTTTAAAAATACATTTTAACATTTAAAATATATAATACATAATGTCTAGGAGAACAATTGCAATTTCTCTTTTTTAATCTGTATGCCTTAATTTTTAATTTTGTTATTATATTGGCTAAAACCTTTGGGAAAAAATGTAAAAATAATCATTAAAAGCAGATGTCCTTGTCTTGTTCCTTATTTCAAAAAAAGAAATCTAAGTTTCACCATTCAATATTATGCATGCTGCAAAACTGATACTGTTTGTTAAGTTATGGAAATCTCTTTCTATTCGTAGTTTGCTGAGAGTTTATTATCACATATGAATATTGAATTTTAAGAAATGATCTTCATCTGTTGTGATATTTATGTGATTTTTTTCCTTGAATTATAATTATAGAAAATTATTGTATGGATGGGTTATATGGATTATCTAATGTTAAAGCAACCTTTTATTTCAGAGATAAGCCCAGATTTGTCATGATATATATATATAATATTCTGCAATTTTAAACATTTTATTAATTTGTGTGTGTGTATATATATAAGTCCAGATTTGTCATTATGTATATATATATATATATATATATATATATATATATATATATTCTGTGATTTTAAACATTTTATATATTTGTGTAGGTGTATATATATACATGAGAGTATATATATATATATATATATATATATATATATATATATATATGTGAGTATATGTGTGTATAGTTTTATATTATTTCTGGATTCAATTGACTAATATTTTTAAAGGATTTTTATATCTATTATGAGCTAAGTTATAATCTTATTTTTTATTATCTTTTTTCTAGTTTTGGTACCAAGATTATTATAGACTTATAAAATTAATTGGGATTTTTTTTCTCTTATTTTTATTATATGGAACAGAGTACATAAGATAAAGACTACTTGTTACACAATTTTTGAAAGAACTTTGCTGTAAAATCATGTGACCTAGTGTTTTGTTTGTAGATTTTTAACTACTCTTTCAATTACTTTACTTGTTATAGGGTTATGCTCCCATAGGCCTATGTTTTCTTGAGACAGCTCTGGTAAGATACATTTTTTTCTAGCAGTTTATCCATTTTATCTAAATTTGTAATATATTGGAATACAAATATCTTATTAACTCTCCTGTAGTATAGTTCTTTTTTAAAGTATCAATTTTTATTTGTCCTCCTCTCTGTTCTCTTGATTCACCTTGCTATGAATGTCTTTTCCCATTCTCCTTTTCTCTCCTCCTGTAATGCCCACTTAGATGTATGCTGGGTCTTCCATTTTATGTTTCATGTCATTTTTTTCTCTTTCCCACTTCCAATTTCTGTTCCCTAATGTTTCTTATTCTAATTTCTTGAAACATATACTCTACTCCATTAGGTTCTTTTCAATCTGCTTTAACCTAATCCCGCCTCCAAGTAATTTATCATTCATTACATATTTTATTTTTCACCTTTCTCTTGGCTTATTATTTTGGATAATATATCTCTCCCATGTGTTTGATTTCTCCTTTCATCTCTGCTGTAATTTTAAACATTATTATATGAGACACCAGATAAGTCTTTCATCTGAATGTTTCAGGAGTATATGTCTGCCATTTATTTTCTTGTTTTGGCTCATTATGGATATTTTTCCTCATATGTTTTGTAATTTTGAACCAGGAAATCATCTTTAACATACTTTATCTGTTAGAATCCTGAACGAATGGCTTGATGTTTTAACCTTACAGAGAAGTTTTGGGTTTGCATCTACTAAACTTAAAAACATTACCACATTGGGAAACACTTTGTATATTGATTTTCTAGACCATGGAAACTGTGTGAATTTAAATCCCTAATTTTATTAAAATAGGCCTGTGGATAGGATGTTTTTTGGGAGGTATTTATTTATTTTTGGTATCGTTAATGTACAATCACTTGAACAACATTATGATTACTAGACCCCTTATTATCAAGTCCCCCCACATACCCCACTACAGTCACTGTCCATCAGCATAGTAAGATGCTATAGAATCACTACTTGTCTTCTCTATAAATACTGCCTTTCCCGTGTCCCCCGCCGCATTACATGTGCTAATCTTAATGCCCCTTTTCCCACCTTAACCCTCCCTTCCCACCCATCTTCCCCAGTTCCTTTCCCTTTGGTAACTATTAGTCCATTCTTGGGTTCTGTGAGTCTGCTGCTGTTTTGTTCTTTGTTCTTTTACTCCACAGATGAGTGAAATCATTTGATACTTGTCTTTCTCCACCTGGCTTATTTCACTGAGCATAATACCCTCTAGCTCCATCCATGTTGTTGCAAATGGTAGGATTTGTTTTCTTCTTATGGCTGAATAATATTTCATTGTGTATATGTACCACCTCTTCTTTATCCATTCAGCTACTGATGGACACTTAGGTTGCTTCCATTTCTTGGCTATTGTAAATAGTGCTGTGATAAACATAGGGGAGCATATGTCTCTTTCAAACTGGGCTGCTGCATTCTTAGGGTAAATTCCTAGGAGTGGAATTTCTGGATTGGGGGGTATTTTTTTGTTCATTTTTGTTTTTGTTTTTTTCCCACCTATAGCCAAAAATGGCACCAAGTGCTTTTGTCATATCTATTTTCAACTTGGAAAGATTTTAATGAAGTTCCCACTTTCACTGTAGACGATGTCCTTCATGTGTCATAGTTGTGAGTCAGCCTCTTTCCAACTTATCAACTCACAGATGCCCAGGACTTCATGTGGCCTTTAAAGGCCAAGCCTCTTGGTTACTCAGCCCAGCAAGACCTCTAGGACTGCCAAATCGCCAGGGCCTGATTATAACACTGGTTTTCAATTTCTCCTACTTTTGAAGACACTGGAGGTTTCCTTTAGTTACTTGTGAGCTCAAATATTTTTGTTAAAGATGTTTATTAAGGATTTTCACAGATTTGCCTCGAGGGCTTTTTTTTCACCATCAAATACACACACAAAAAAACTTTTCAATGCAAAACTATAGACTAGGTTTCTCAGTAGCTGATGAGCACTGTTAAGAAATATAAAATATTGCTCAGTTAAGAAAATGGCTTAGATATTAAACTGTACTATACTAAACAAGCTATTGTTTTCACTGGATAACATAAAACAACTAAATATAATTTATGAAGAAACTATACTGTTCAAAATTATTGAGGGCTTCAAAGACCTTTTATTTTTGTGGGTTATAGCTATCATTGCTTACTATGTTATAAGTTAAAACTTTAAAAACAAATTTTTTATTAATTTACAGTAAGATAGTCTCACATTTTAACATAAGGTATTTTCATGAAAATTATATTTTCAAAAAAAGTGAGAAAGGCATCAGTGTTTCATATATTTGCATATTTTCTTAATAGAAAAAGAGCTGGATTCTCATATGTTTCTGCATTCAATGTGTTACAATACCTGGCAGCACTTACTGAAGAATTGGTAGCATATATTGAAATGTATGAAGAAAACCCAGTCTCAGAGACATGTAGTTGGAAATGAGAGAAGTATTTTAATAAATTTTTCAGATCACTATGGATATTTTTCTTTGATTCATCATCTTTCTAGGCTGCTAAATTCAAAGGGGCAAGGCCAAGCACTGGGAGAGTGTGAAGTGGGAGAAATAAAGATAGAATACCATTGTACTGGGTGTCCCTATGTCCCATAATTACAGACACAACAGATACTGCTTAAATTTACAACACTCCTTTCTTACCTTAAAGCTTTCTCTTCTCTGCCTCTTCCTAAATACCATTTTCCCCCCGCAACTTTCTTCCCCTGAGTATTTCCAAAACATCAAATAGAAAGGTTTGAGAGAAAACCAGGGGAAAGGGAAGATACAGTAAGGCTAGAATACTGGAGAAAGAAGAAACAGACAGTAGCAATGACAGAATGACAACAGGCCTAGAAGACATTGCTGTTGAACATAAAATAAAGCAGAAGGGGAAGACAAGAGACAAAAAGCAAGCAATAGAATAGTAGAGAAATCAAATAGAAGACAGGCACAAATACCCAAAAGACAGGGGCAGAGAACTGAGAATAAGGAGAATTTTATTTCTTTCATTTATCAGAAAGTAAGCTACTTTTAAAGAGCAGTAGGAACAATAATATAAAATAGTTAGCATGGTATATCCAACTTAATATTTTATTGGTAAGTAAGCTCCCAGGAGACTGTATGGTAATCCATGGCTGTCCTTACTCCAAAGATTTAGAAACTGCCTATAAAAATCCATCCCTCCTTAGAAAGAAAGTCATCTCTGACCACTATGCACAGTGGTATCAAACACTTTTCAGAATGTTTTCATTTTTTCTTAGCTTGTTCTAACTCTCAGAAGTACAATATAATCTATCTCCCCATTGTGTAAAATAACTTTTTCCACCCATTTTTATGTTTACTTATTTCACATTTCAAAGAGTTACATCTCATGTCAGTATCTCATTTTTGCAGATTGAAAAGGGTTCTAATCTAATTAAGGAGTTCTGCTGCCCTCTTAATGCTCTCAGATGCCCATTGTTGGGCTTAATTTCTTTTGTGTCCTTGTTTATGAGTTTGTGCACTATTCAATTTTTTATTCTTTTATTTTCTTTTAAGAATAACTAGCTTTTGATTCCCAGCACCTCCCATCACTCGCCCCCAGCAAGATATCACAGAGAACCAGTGTCTTCAGAAAAAGGGTT
Source organism: Smutsia gigantea (assembly GCA_032199065.1). Classification (NCBI taxonomy): domain Eukaryota; kingdom Metazoa; phylum Chordata; class Mammalia; order Pholidota; family Manidae; genus Smutsia; species Smutsia gigantea. Next base: position 344,426 of record JAVSCE010017781.1, on the reverse strand, counting down.
TATAATGATTGCCTAGTCCTTTAACTGGATCATTGCTGTCTCCAAGTTTGCCATTCCATGAGCAAAGTATGGCTTAGTCTTCCATAAGCACTTTCTTTCTGGATTTTGTTATATAGAAATTCATTTGCCATTTTTATGCTCTCTCATACCAAAAGAGATTTCTACAGTTTATCTCCTTTAGCTTAGAATTTCAATTTCACTGCAATAAAAAGTCTACACCTTTTATAGATTGGTAGATTTAATTATGGACCACTTCCTCCAAATTATTTATTAATCAGTGACAATAAGGACTACCGAGATGAGTTTATTTATCATTATTCTGTAATTCCTGTTCAAGTCTATTGTAAAACCACGGCTATCATCACTGGGTGACTCGATGCATTTTAATAGTACTTGATATGGAAAGATATCTTAAAATCTAAATAAATTACAAAACTACTGGTCCTCATTTTTCTCATTTCATTCCAAGTAAGTACCAGTTCTCTTAAACATGCAATGTAAGTTTTTATATTAATATAATATATATAGCTTTATATGTTCAATGCTCCAATGCTTTATTTTAAATTCTAACTCTGTGAAATGGAAAAGAAAGTTAGTGATTGGTAGTTCTCAGTATTCTCTCTGGAGATTTGTTATAAATGATTATCACATTGGAAAATAACCAGCTGTTTTTGAACATTCTGGTTTTGAACATTTGAAAGCTTGAACATTCTGGGAAATATTCCACAATTGCACACCTTAAATTTTTCCAGTCTTGTAAGTCGGTGACAATCAGGTGAATTATTTATATTTTCTTAGTGATTTAGTATAGAACAACCTGTAGTTCTATTTCTGTACAATTTAGAAATTGAAAATGTCAATTTCTGAAATAATTTAGGATGAGAAGCTCCCTAAACTTTTCCCTAGTAAAGACCCACACAAATAATTTATTATTCTCTAGTAGCTCTCTTTTCCATTTCAAATTCTCCTTTTATGCCATGATATTCAAATAATTCCATGGATTTCTTAGCTGAATTTCTCTTTATTACATTGTTAATAGTTTATAAGCTCCTATAATAGGGACCTCTGAATATAGTTTGCCCCACCTTGTTTGTAATTGTGAACATTTTAGTTAAATATGGAACTAAAATTATCCTATGAAACTACCATATTAAAGAAACAACAGTTTAGAAATCAGGAGCAAAACAGAGATCTCAGACATCCATCCCTATTTCCCCACCTTATATATGCTGCCTCTCATCAACTTACAATTTCTTATTAAACAATAGTTTCATAGCATAGTTCCATATCTAAATCACTATAGGTAGCATGTTCTTCTTAACACAATGTAGGGAGAATTCACAACTTTGTAGAAAAGTTTTGAATACAGAAGAGGAGAGAATCTGGGAAGAGTTTGAGCAGTGGTTTCCAAAGTGTGGTCCAGAGTCAGCAGCAGCATCTGGGAACTTGTTTAGAAATATACATTTTTGATTGCCCAACCCTAGACCTACTGACTCAGACACTTTCAAATGGGATCCAGAAATCTGTGTTTTAATCTCCAATTGATTCTAATGCCCACTAGAGTTTGAAAAACACTGTTTTAGGGACGTAGGTCTGTTTATCAAATGCAGACCACATCCTGGAGTAGTGCTTCTCACCCATAATGTGCATAGGAGTTGTAGGTCTTGGGTGGGACTAAAGAGTCTACATTTCTGAGTTTCCTGGGTAGCGTTACTTCTGCTATTCTGTGGTGTGCATTTACTGCAAGCTCACTGATAAAAATCTAGGGGAGATCAAATAAGGAGATGCCAAGGAAAACAGGCTAAATGGAGTGACCTTGACACGTTTGGCCCAACACAGAGGGAGATTGACTAGACTTGGCTTCGTTGGGAACCTTGATAGCTGATACAAAGGAAGGCCTTATCCTGTGTCCAGGATTTTAAGAAAGGTGATCTGGCATGAAAGGTCAGTAAAGAAAGAAAGGAGAGTGCAAAGCTTTAAGCTTATGCCAGGTTACATTATATGGTTTGAGACTGCATCATGTACTATATCTCAATTCTTTATAGCAGTTTTTAGAAGAAACAGATGTACACTTGAACTTTCCAGAAGCTATACTAAATAGACACAGTGAGGCAAAGTGTCTTCATAAAGGACAGGAATGGGCCTAAGCCATGTGGGAGGAACCCAACTTAGAAAGTCTACAGTGTGGGGACTTCTGTGTGACCTTGGGCAAATCACTTAATATCTGTTTCTCTGTTTTCTTATGTCTAAAATGTGAATTAAAAATAAAATCTATCTTATAGAATTTTTGTGAAACTTAAATGAATAAAGATTTGCAAGACACCCGAAAGAGGGCCTAACACCTAACAAAGCTCAGTAAACTGTTTCTTCTCTTTGTCTGGAACTTTGTCTTTACTTAAGATTTCATTATTATTATTATTATTATTATTACATCTGCCACATTCACCTTTCCTAGGAGAAACAATGAGGCTGAAAAAATTATGGGCTCATCACAATAAAAATGTTAGGTGGTAGAGAACAAATTAAGATGGTTGAAAAAAGGCTCTTTGACAAAGGGGAACATTAGCCAAAATAACAAATTCTTATGTCAAACATTTTCACATAAAGAAACAGAAAATCTATTTTATGCCTAGTTGCCAAAGGATAATTAATTAATGCAAAGCTATTTTTATTAGAGTTACTGTCAGATTAGATAGTAATATTTTAATATTTTAGGTAGGAATATTTTAATGATATGTAAGAGAAATAGCAAGTCCTGGCATTAGTTCACTTTCATTTGGCTTTTCCGAGGTCACTCATAGGTCAGATTTCCTGTCCAATCAATCTTTTGACATGGTGAGGTGCTGAATAAAAAAAAGGAAGCATTCCTCTAGGGAGCATATCTCTGTTTTTTTTTTTCTTTTTTCTTTTCTTTTCATTCTTTTAAGCAGCCATCAATATACCAATCTACTTCAGGGAAGAATTGGTAAAATCATTTCTGTAATCATCTCTCAGAACAGGAGACTAGTTTTTTTGGGATAAGAGTCAGAGGAAGAGAGTTTTTCCTAAAATTTTGTACTGACTATTTAATGCATCTCCATGATTATTTATTTATAATTGGAGTAACTTGATTTCATTTCTGAGAAAATAGACTTATTACCACAAAATAAATCTTAGGGTTTTTTTTTTGTTATTTTTATTTATTAGTCTTAACTTTTTTGTCCTCTTCAGAAAACACTTATAGTCTAAAAATGACAGGCTAGTTTAAAATACCTCAATACACGTGCATGTGGCTCTAGTCTCTTTCCCTCCTTTTCTTTCTCTCTTTTTCTGGTGTGCGCACACACACACATTATTATTGATGATCCTTAGCGGTAATTTTGATTTGCATAAATTTTCAGGTATTTTTAAACATTACATTCAAACTCTTGATAAAATAAAATCAAACCAAAAACTCCTGAAAAAAATAGAAATCAGAAATTTTCAGCCTTTCCTATGTTCTCCAAAAAACAGGCCTTTAAAAATGATTTTTAGTATTTAATGTTTTTAAGAAATATACCTGTTTGATGCATTATTAGAAGTTAATTTCCTTATAGCCCTCAATGAAAGCAGTGCACGGTAACAATGTACATAAATCTGTCTTAGCCAAGCTGAACTGTTGTCTAATCCAGTGGTTCAAACAGCCAGTAATATTTAACTTGTATGCTTCGTATAGCAATAAAACAAATAAATGGCCCTCTCAAAACTTACATCCTGCATCATATAAATATTCTTTAGCACATTGTAACCTGTCTGGCCACAAAGAAGTGCAGCCTTACTAGCCACAAAGTAAGATCTGTTCTTATTGAGCCTAGACATTTTCATTATGTCAGTGAGATAGCCTGTGCCAACAAATTATGCAGCAGTATTTAATTGAAATCCCCAAAACATCTTATTATCAATTAGTATCTTATATAGCCAACAGTAGCAAATGTAATGGCTCTTCCTGGATGAATTCATTGCTTTGTACTTCAAAATTTATATGGAGGTGGACTAGTGATCAAAGAATCTGCTCTGGTGGATCCACATTTATGTAGTTTTGCTGAACTCCAAAACTTCCACAAATTTGGCTGAGGAATTTTGAGAGACTCGCAGCACCCTGGCTGTGTGAAGCAGGCTGGGTTCTACCTCCTGCGAGTCCCACTATAGTGTAAGCAGAAGTGAGCCCACAAAGCTCAAAACCAAGAAACTGTGGTCTGCTTTTTCTTTCTGAAGGGAGGCTGACAAGAGTGAAAGTGTTCGGGAGATTCTCCAACTGGATAGTAACAAGGCAATCTAAGACAGAGAAAAAAAAAAAGGAAGGGTAATATCCTCCCAGTAGTGTTGACCTTTTTGTAGCTCACTGTCTCTTTTTTAACCTTCAGTTCACTCATGGAGGAAAATATACAAACCTCCTCCCACTCTGAGAGAAGGTACAAGGCAAGCCCTTTACCACCTCTTCCTTCAGTAATACATAAATAAACTATTAAAAAAATGGTTTGAACTTCTCAGAATATAGGTAAAAAGATGTAGTAAGCCTTGCCCCTAGATGTGATCTTTGAACTATAAATATACTGTTTTGTTCACACCTGGTATAGATAGCTTTTGATCTACAAATAAATAAGGTGCTAATTAGAGTAACACCACCATTCTAGAACATCAAGAACATGTGCAATTTTATATACTTAAGGTAGGGCTGAATGACCCATGCCTTTAAATCTCTGCAAATGGGAGAAAGAAAGTGTGTGGTTATTCAATCCCCAGGTTTGGACTGATCACAGCTTCTAACCCTAATACCAAACTGTACGCTTAGGCTCACCCTTAGCCCCGTAGGCTCAACTCCACACGGATGGCAGTTACTCCTCTTATGATAACCTGCTTATGACACACTCCAGTCCTGAAAATGGGAAATACTTCAAGTGTTCAAAGATGCTCCTCTCCACTGTTTCCCCCATTTGATGATGTACCTTTAGGCTACGTGGTAGCTCATGTAGTTTTTAATAGTTCCTGTTTGACAGCTTCTGCTCAACTTTCCAGTCCCGAACCCCAACTTCAAATACCTCTCCAAAATCAGTTATTAAAACAGTGTTGAGTGCCCACCACTCATGGTTATTTATCCTCTAAATTTGTTTGAGAAAGTTTTTATCTTTTCAGATGTGGAGGCTTTAATTGAAATTGTGTAATGAAGATGAGACATTGTGGAGAAAACAAGGGAGAATTAATAAAACATACATTTTGAAATTTAAAATCCCAATTATATTAAAGAGGGTTTGGGTTAATTTCCCAAAGAATCTGTGAGAATGAATGCAAGTGGAAAGTATTTTTATATACTAAATAGCATATCTTTAACTCTCATGTCATGTTTTTACCTTGCTTTGCCATCTTGCAAACTTTTCACACACAAAGCACTTTTGAAAGCTTTCCTAGAAAATTATTTTGAGAGGATACTTAGTTATAAAAAGTTATCTTTTGAGAAATATGCACAATAAAATGTAATTTCTTTTTGTATCACAATCTTTATTTTATCTCATTTCCCTTAATCTCTAAATCCTTTTCTCCCTTGTTTCCTGTCTTATTTTATCAACATTCTCCTAATCCATTATTCACATTCTTTCTTTCTCTGGGAAATTTCAGGCTGTTTTTCTAGAAAATTACACCCCATGTTCATTTCTTTTACTTTTTACTGCCTGCTCTATAAATTTCCAAAAGACAATTACATAATAAAGAAGTGGAGGGAATGTTAGTGTCTGTGACTCAGATACTGTCCCAGAGAAGGAGGTAGAGCATGCAGGGTGTTGGTGAATGGAAAGGGTCTCACTTAGGAAAGGGACCCTGATCAGAGAGGAAATATATTTGTCCAGGGAAGACAAGTTCAGGCTCAAAATATGCAAAACAGCATAGGAAATACTGAAAATCTGAACCATCTCATTTACACTGAAAATGGAGGAGACACAAGAAGAGAGAAAATATCAGGAGAGGGAGAAGAAAATAGAGGGCCTGGTGAGGAACAAAATGAAGCTGCGAATGCCATTTGAGAATCTGTAGCACGTGAGACAAATATTTAAAACCCATAAGTGTCCCACAAAATGAAGACAATTTGGGTCACCTATTGTAATAGTTCCTGCATAATATTTCCCTATAAATTGCCACCTTTTCCCACTCACTAATCCATTCTGCCTCTATAGAAAGGAATTCTAGTTAGGAGTTTTTAACACTTATTTTTCATCTAGCTTTCCATTTCTTCTGATTTTTTTCCCCTTATGTCTGACCTGAAGCCCTCCAATTTTGTTTTCTATCTCCTTTCAGGAAGCTCCTTAACTCAAATGGTGGTGGCCATTTCCAAATTTTAAAGATGATTTAGAAAAAGTGAAGGGCAGAACCCTGTCCAGTTCTCAACTGCAATTTAATGTTCTTGGTTCTGTAACCTTGGGGAAGTCATTTCACCTCTTTGGACTCAGGTGGAATACAATAATACTTCTTTTCAGACATAATGTCCCACTATTTAAAGTTGGCAAAGAGAATGAAATTTTTACACACCTTACCTTATATAAAAATGTCTATATTTTGGAATTAATTTAGTATATAATTAATGGCTTGGTAAAAATTTAGATATCAAGTGCAAACTTCTTTATAATAGCTTTATTGAGATATAATTCACATCCCATAAAATTCTCCTTTTAAAAGTGTACAATTCAGTTTTTTAATATATTCACAGAGCTGTTCAACTACCACCACTATCTAACTTAGGAAATTTTCATCACCCTACACCCCCCAAGCCCTTGTACCCATTAGCCATAATTCTCTATTCCCTCCCTCCAGCCCCTAGTACTAATCTCCTTCTTGTCACTATGGACTTGTCTTTTCTAGACGTTTCATATAAATGAAATCATACACTACGTAACTTTTTGTGCCTGGCTTCATTTCGCTCAGCATAACAGTTTCAGAATTCATCTGTGCTGTAGCATGTGTCAGCACTTCATTGCTTTTTATTGATGAATTGTACTCTATTGTATAGATAATCACTTTTGTTTATACATTTATCAGAGTGATGGACATTTGGCTTATTTGCACTTTTTGACTTTTATAAATTACACTGTTGCAAACATTCACATTTTTGTGTGCACATATGTTTTCAGTTATCATGAGTATATACCAAAGAGTAGAATTGCTGGGTAATATGGTATATCAGTTTCCTACTGCCACTGTAAAAAATTACCACGGACTTAGTTGCCTAGAACAATGCAAATTTATGACCTTAAATTCTAAAACAGGTTGGCATACATTCTTTCTAGAAGCTCTAGAGGAGAATCTCTTTCCTTGGCTTTTCTCCCTTTCAGAGAAGGCCTAAACTCCTTGCTCACGGTCTCCATCCTCTATCTTTAAAGCCAGCAACGTAGTATCTTCCAACTTTTCTCTGATTTCTGCTGCTTCTAGAACTCACATCTGTTTCATGGACTCACCTGCCTCTTCCTTTCCCTTTAAATTTACTTGTAATAACATTTGCTCCCTCCAAGGTGACCCAAGGTAATTAATGTTCGCATCTCAAGATCCTTAACTTAATCATATTTGCAAAGTAAAGTAACGTATTCACAGAGTCTGGGGTTAGGATGTGGACATCTCTGAGGGCCATTATTCTATCATCTCTGGTACCTTTATGTTTAACATTGTGAGGAACTGCCAAACTGTTTTCTAAAGCAAGCACCATTTTACATTCCCACCAGCGATGTGTGAGGGTTCAAAGTTCCACACCCTTGTCAACACTTTTTTAAATGAATAAACTTTATTTATTAGAGCAGTTTAAGTTCACAGAAAATTAAGGGGAAAGTACAGAGAGTTCCCATATTCCTCATGTAGAGCACACACAGAATCTGCCCCACTTCCAGCACCCATACAGAGTGATACATTTATTACAATCTGTGACCTACATTGACACATCATTAGCACCCAAAGTCCATAGTTTGTACTAATGTTCATTTTTGGTGTCATACATTCTGTGGATTTTGACAAATACATGTCATGTATCTACCATTAGGATATTATACAGAATAACTTCCTTGCCTTAAAAATTTTCTGTACTCACCTACTCATCCCTTCTTCCCCCAATCCCTGTTAACCACTGATCCTTTTAATGTCTCCAATAGTTCTGCCTTTTCAGAATGTCATATAATTGGAATCATACGGTCTTTTCAGATAAGCGTACTTCACTTAGTAATGTGCATTTAAGTTCCCTCCATGTCTTTTCATGGCTTGGTAGCTCATTTTGTGTGTGAGTATGTGTGCCAAATAATATTGCATTGCCTGAATGGACCACGGTTTATTTATTCACCTACTAAAAGACATCTTGGTTGCTTCTGAGTTTGGCAATTATGAACAAAGCTGATATAAACATCTGTGTGCAGGTTTTGTGTGGGCCTAAGTTTTCAGCTCATTTGGGTAAATACCAAGGAGTGTGATTGCTGGCTCATATGGTAAAAGAATGTTAAGTTTTTTAAGAAACTTCAACACTATCTTCCAAAGTGGCTCTACCATTTTGGCTTCCACTAGAAATGAATGAGAATTCCTATTGCCCTAATCTTCACCAGAATTCGTTGTTGTAATTATTTTGGATTTGTCCATTCCAAGAGGTGTGTAGAGGTATCTAATCATTTCAATATGTAAATCCCTAATAAATGATAATGTGGAGCATCTTTTCATATGCTTATTTTATTATCTGCATGTCTTTCAGTCAGGTTGTCTGTTTTTATCTTGATGCGTTTTGAGAGTTCTTTGTATATTTGGGACAACAGTATTTTATCAGTTGCCTTTTTACAAATAAAGAGTATTTGCCTCTCCTGGTCTGTGGCTCTTCTCATTCTCTTACAGTGTTTCTCACAGAATAGATGTTTTTAATTTTGATCAAGTAGATCCTATCAGTTATTTATTTCATGGATCATGTCTTTGGTGTTGTACCTATAAGGTCATCATCAAACCAAGGTCATATATATTATCTCCTATGATACCTTCTAGGGTTTTATATTATCATATCTTATGTTGGTTCTATGATCCATCTTGAGTTAGTTTTTGTGAAGGGTGTAAAGTCTGTCTCTAGATTCTTTTTTTTTTTGCATGTGGATGTAGATTGATTCCAGCACTATTTGTTGAAAAGACTATCTTTACTTTATTGTACTTGATCTTTTGTCAAAGATCACTTGACTATATGTGGTTCTACTGGGCTCTCTATTCTGTTCTATTGATCTGTTTGTCTATGCTTGCATCAATACCACATTGTCCTGATAACCGTACTTTTATAGTAAGTCTTGAAGTTTGGTAGTAGCAGTCCTCAGACTTTGTCATTCTCCTTCAATATTGGGTTGGCTATTCTGTTTTTTTTTCTGCTACATTAAATTTTAGAATCAGTTTGTCAATATCCAGAAAATAACTTGCTGGACTCTTAAGATTGCACTGAATCTATATATCAAATTTGGAAGAATTGACAACTTGACAATATTATGTCTTTTTATCCATGAATATGGAATACCTCTCCATGTATTTAGTTCTTCTTTAATACCTTTCATCAGAATTTTGTAGTTTTCATCATATAGACATTTTTCATATTTTGTATATTTATACCTAAGTATTTTTTTTGTGGGTGCTAATGTAAATGATAATCTTTTTTTATTTCAAATCTCACTTGTTCATTGCTGATACATAGCAAAGTGTGATTTTTGTGTACTAATCTTGCATCTTGCAAACCTTGCTCTGATTGCTTATTAGCTCCAGAAGAACTTTTCTTGGTTGATTTTTTAAAAGTTTTCTCCATATTCAGTCATGTTACCTGTGAATAAAGACAGTTTTCTTTCTTCCTTCCAAATCTGTATAACTTTTGTTTCTTGTTTTTTTTCATGAGTTAGTACTTCCAGTATGATATTGACAAGCAGTGGTGAAAGGAGACATCATTCCTGTCTTGTTCCTGCCTTTGTGGGAAAGCTTCTAGTTTCTCACCATTATGACAACTGTAGTTTTTTTTATAGATGTTGCTTATGAAGTTGAGCAAGTTCCCCTCTATTCATAGCTTGCTGAAAGGTACTTTATTTTTTAATCATGAATGAGGGTTGGATTTTGTCAAATGTCTTTATCTACTGTATGATCATGTGATTTTTGTTAGCTAATTGATGGATGGATTATATTAATTGATTTTTCAGTATTGAACCAGCCTTGCATATCTGGGATAAATCCCACCTGATCATGATGTGTAGTTTTTATATATATGTCAGATTCAATTTGCTGATATTTTGTTGAGATTTTTTGCATCTTTGCTCATGAGAGATATTGGTCTGTATTTTTTTTCTAATGTCTTTGGTTCTGGAATTAAGATAATCGTGATCTCATTGAGTGAATTAGGAAGTATTTTCTCTGCTTACTTTGAAAGAAATTGTAGAAAATTGATATAATTTCTTTCTTTAATGTTTGATGGAATTGACAAGTGAATCCATCTGGGCCTGGTGCTTTCTGTTTTGGAAGATTATTAATTACTGATTCAATTTCTTTAATAGATGTAGGACATGCAGATTTAGTCTTATGTGAGTTTGGCAAATTGTGTTTCAAGATTTGGTCCATTTCTTCTGGGTTATCATATTTGTGGGCATAAAGTTTTTCAGAATTGTCTAAGACCCATTACATCTGTAGTGATTTCCTCACTTTCATTTCTGATATTAGTGAATCCAAGTACTTGATGTCATTTTGTCTTTTAAAGAACTCATAGAGGAAAGTATTGATACTGTTTATAGAGATTAACAAACTGAGGTTCAATAATCTTAAACAAATTGATTAATCTTTCTCCTCTTTAACAATGTCTTCCAAATGCTAATCTGTGAACAGGTACAGGGCTGGCTTCAAGTTATCATCGTGGTGAAATTATTTAAAATATAAATTCTAGGACCTTCACTCCTGAAGATTCTCATTTGATAGACTTAGCTTAGATCCAGGTATCCTTTTATACCAAAGTGATTCTGTTATACAGTCAAGTTTGTAACATCTCTTGTATACACCATGGTTCAGAATGGTTCAGGGAGTTAACTAGGTTTCATCTCTTCCACCTGCTGAAATAGGTGAGAATAGCTGTTCAGAGTTCTGTGTTGAGAGGGTTCTAAGACTGATAAGGAAGTATTCTGTGATCTCTTAGTAATGGCTGTGATAAGGCCAGATGGAAGGAGTAGAATTTACTGCCAAATATCAGCCAACTGTGATGGAGATTGTGACAGTTGGTAAGTGGGTGAGGATTAAAATAAAAGGAAATTAGAGAATATGAGTTCATTTTGATTAAAAAGTTGCCTGGGAATAAACTAAATATTTTATACATCTATATGTAACCCTCTTAGCTATTTCAGAAATCTAGAGTTGTGAAAGAGACATAGTAGCTCCTGGAAAAAATACTAGTGATGACCACAGTGTAGAGAGCCAAATGAAGGAAAGGAGCCAGAATACTCTTGTAAATCTCTAAGATACTGTATTCCTCCACTGTCCCGTTCCTGTGGGAACGCCTGTGCCAGGAATGTTGGGTACTCTGTGTAAGAGTAGCTGCCATGTGCCCATGTTCTTTCTGTTGAAATATTATTTCCTGTGGAAGAAAAAATGTCATTCTATGTATTTTAGCAATTGATCAAATACTTCTTATTTCAAAACTTTCAGAGAGAAAGCCAATGTGTTTGTACCACCAGCATAATTGTATATGCTTATTTTTCATATTTTATTCTTAAATTTTAATATTAGATGTGTACACTGTATTTGGAGAAACAGTTTATAAGGTGTGTCTGATAAAAACATGTAGATACAATGGCTATCCTTACTTAGAAATATTCAGGAAGAGGTAGATAAAGCTGTGTCATTCAACAGAAAGAGGCTTCCTCTTAGGGTTTAATTTTCCATGACGATGTAGCCTTCCAAACTTGGAATTCATTTAGTCCAGAACTGTGCACAGAGCTCTTTATTGTAACACTAGCAACCAGGGCTCCTGCAGTCCTCATTATTTTAGTGCCCATCAGCAGGTAACCTGTTGCAGATTGAATAGATTCTTAGGATCCTCCACAAATTCTTAGTTTGCCTCCCACTCTTGGGGACATTGTTACTTCCTTCTAGCCACTTAGTGTTGAACAGAAATGATGCATAAGATTGCTTCCCACGGTGAGGCTCAGGATGACCTTTGAACTGTTTAGTTACCTCTCTGACTTTAGTAGAAGTGCTGTGAAAGAGATATAGCAAATATAAACAGAAAAAATGTTGCAGTTTGTTAGTGATATCCAGCATCAGACCGGAATTGGGAAGTGGCAGCACATTATTAGTATATTTTTCGTCTTTGATTCATGTAAGTGACAGTGGTTAGGTGAGTGGGGAAAAATAAAAATATGTCAGGCATGATATTCCTATTATCAACACAAAGGCAGGAAAAAGAAAGTACTGGACAAAATGGGTGGCATGAGCTATTTGGAATAATTTCCACAAAACCCAAACTGAGCCTTACCTAATCTTTACAGTACCAGAATTATTGGAAAAATTTAAAAAAGTTTTCTCAAATACAACTCTAAATATATTTTAAAAATATAATTGACTTTGAATTACATACGCATTATTTGTCTTTGTCAATAGCCATGTTCCCCATTTCAGAATCCATAAGCTGTGAGTTCTTAGAAAAATCAAGTTGGAAAAATACTTTATTATTTTGCCATTTATTTGTCAGGGCCTGGAAATTGGTATTACTTTGGTTCATGGTCTGAAGGTCTGGCATTTTTCCTCAGTGCTATCATTTTATCATTGAGACTTAGTGTTTTAAGGATAATTATACTTATTGTACAAGCTAACTGAAAAAGTGATGAATAATTGCCACTGTTTCAGAGATCAGATTTTGTAGGATATTTTTCTGCTAGTGCAGCATGCTTTTGAGTGGAGGGAGCACAGTAATATTAAAGAATTGTTGACAGCTACTTATGAGAGGGATTTATACATTTGTAAACAAAATTTGATTTTGTCAAAGCATATATCAAGAGTCCATTTTACTCTGTTATACCTCATGGATGCAGTGCTGATATATTCTAGAGCAGGGGTGGGATGGGTGAGAAAAGTTTATTATAATAGACTGAGAAAAGCCTAGTGTGTGGCACATCAAATGACAAGGAGCTAGAAAAGTAAGGCCAGACAATAAAAATATGTTTGAGCAACAATGCATTGAGATTTTTAAACAAGAGTTCCTATTTGCCACACTCAACTGTCAATATTTCCTGAAGCCAATGAGAATATTTTTTTGTCTTTTTGAGAACATTATCTTTAAGACAAAGAGCAAAATAAGGAAACTCTCTAAACAGCTGGTTAGAAACCTAAGCCGAAGCCAGGATACATATTGAAATTAGAGGTATCATTGCTTTATAATGGCTCAATTTCTGTTTTTCTCATTAGATGTCATACATGTGTTTCCTGTTGTGCTTACTAAAAACAATATTTTATATTCAGGTCACATTTCCTTCAAATACCAACTAAGAACTAGTTATCCAGCTTGCAAATTAACTTTTAAATGTGATCATGCATTACACCTGAAAAGGAAAAGCAATGGTGATTTAATAAATAGTGCTGGGTAATTAATTAATTAATTGGGCTTCACTTCAACTTGTGTGAAACATGAAAGGGAGGGAAGGAGGGAGGGAGGAATGCAGGCATGAGAGAGATAGAAAGGGAGGGAGGGGAAAGGAAAAGTCAAGAAATTCCGGAATGGTTAGGGAAGGAAATGCTAACCATGGAACCATAAGAAAGAGAAAAATTGGGGAAAATATTTAGTTTATTTTAGGACTCCTCTTTCTTAGTAACAAAATAAATCACAAAGAAAAAAGTGGACTTGGCTATATAGTAACTGAAACAACAAAACCACTCTGTCCAAAACAGCAAATTAATAAAGAAGCAAACGATAAAGTGAGAAAATATCTATGGCCAAAATGACAAACTAGGCATTTGTATCCTGAAAACACAGAGGGTTCCTAGAAATATATAAGTAAAATATTAAGATCCCAATAGCTTGAAGAAATCAGCCATAGAGTTTTGTTCATAGTTCAAATAGATACTGAAAATATGATGAAATATTTTACTTCACTGGTAATCAAAGAAATGTGAATGGAAATAAGATGTTTTGACTAAATACTTGTCAAACATAAAATATACTAAGTAACAAGAAGGATTTGGTAGAATGAGGGACATCCACAGACAGTATAAATTGGTGCGGGTTTTCTGGATCAGTCTGGCATATATATTGACAGTCTCCAAAAGTTCATAACTTTTTAGTCAGTTATTTCCATTGTAGAAACCTATCTTATGGACATTGTCATGTATACAAATTGTCATTCTAGTGTTATTTATGATGAACAATCCAAATACACAATTATAATCTAGTCCACCATGGTGTAGTCCCCATGCCAACAAGATCAGCATGACAGGGCAAATTGCTACAAATGCACACTCTTGGCTCTCCCTGATACCTATTTATTCAGAAACTCTGGTGGCAGTCCCACATTCACAAAGCCTTCAAGATAATTTTGATGCATGCTAAAGCTTGAGAATCACTTATGTAATGGAATGACATTCAGACATTCAAAGTGTTTTCAAAGAACACAACATGGAAAATTCTTACAACCTAATATTAAGTGAAAAAAATGAGAATAAACCTTGTTCATACTTAAAATGATCATGGTAATTGGGTATAACATGATTTCCACCTTGTAAATACATATGAGTATATATCATATACTTGTAAAATCAAAATCATTCGTGTATCTATATCTATATATACATATATTCACATATATACTGCCAGAAAAAAATTGCTATTTTCAATATATCAGTGGAGGTGACTCTGAATTATTTTCCTTCTTTGCACCTTTACATACTTTTTCAAATTCCCTTTTGTGATGACATATTATTTTTCATTAATCATTAATAGATCTTGGACACAAACATTTTCACATGTATATATAATATACAAAGCCCGAAGGTTCCCGTAACCCGAAATGTGTTTTAACATTTCATGATGACATTGGTTTATTACAAAGAGAGACCCCCTTCTTCAGTAACAGGTGGTGTTTCATCAATCAAGAAAACAGTAAGATGTGGTACTTGGGTCGACCTAGCCACAGGCCGGATGTGGCTGCCAGAGCAGAGCTATAAGTCTTTGAGTTATGAGCCACATCCTCCTCCCACTAGTTCTTTTTTTAGCTCATGGCAACTCCCAGGATTCTGACATTAACCAAAGTTCACATTTTCTTCATAGTGCTATCATACCCTCTTCTTTCATCAGAAATTTTCACAATAATCTGAGTGCACAGCACAGAGTATATAAATTAAAGAAATATTAGGCATTAAAAATTTCAAATAATCAAGCTTATTTAACCAAAATGTTCAAGCAGGGGAACCAAGAAAAAGTAATAATCAAACCACAGTTGCTTATGCTCCTATGTTAAAAATTATCTGCCCTTTATTATCTCCAAAAACCATCAGAATTTCTTCTCGGGTTGACTTTAATTTGCAACTGAGCACACAGAAGGTTCAACCTGTTCTTCTAGTACTTGGACAATGTAGTGAATCTAACATTGTTTACAATGGTTTTAAAAGCCCTTAAGTGTTGGAAACATTTTAAATGTCATAGAAAATAAATATTGTAGCATGTGTCTCTTTGCTTGTCTAAATCACTGAAACAAGAGAACTTCAGTTTTGCTTCCTGCTCATGTTAACATAGATAGTGAGAAGATTAGGGGACAGCCTCAACTGCTCCAAACTGGCAGCTGCCCTCACTTAAGAGTAGTAGGGGCTAAGAAGAGGCATCATTCAGATTGTATGCTATGATGGGCTTCAGCCTCCACACCTTATGTTGGAGAAATTCTATGGGCAGAAATAAAGTTCCGCTCCTTAAGTAGGTGCAGAAATAGCTGTGATTAGGAAGAATGATTGTGTGCTAAAATAGTGACAGATTAAAAGAAATATCCCAAATTCTCACAGCAAATGAGAATGACAGAGTATAATTTTATATAGTGATCTTGAAAATTAAATCTGCTTATTGAGCCTACTAGACAGCAGTCTTAGATTTCCTCCTATCTGTTATTCAAAATGTGTAGACCTATGAATGGGGTCAGAGACTGATTTTGAAAACCTAAAATCCCTCAGATGATGGCTGATATTCTGTGGCATGTTGATGCTGTCACCTGAATGTTACGGTTCTGCCCTCAGGTTTTATTATGAAGGTCATTTTTGTGACTTCCTTTCGTGCTTTCTGTCTCAGATATATTTATAAATATTTGACTAAGTTTGGAAATACTCAGAAGGTTTTCAAAAGAAACCTATGTGATGTATGAAAACTGTAACATGTAAATGCTGATGATAAGGTGATCCTAAGAAAATAAAACAAAGGTAAATACAGGAGGGATCAGGATGGAAAGCTCAGTCAAAAATGAGGAACTTAAAAACACCTGTGTTTTGTCAACAGTGGTTTGGCAGCTAGAATAGGAAGGACAGGGGAAGTTAAACCCATGCTGACTTCCAGAAGTCAGCTACAAAAAAGGAACCGCTAGGACCAGATGGTTTTATGGCTTTAGTAAACAATAGATTTGCATAATGTTTCCTCAGTAATTTTGCCAGCAGGAGTGTGGAGCTAGAAAACAATGTACAATCGTGCCTTCTTTGAAACCAGCTCTTCAAATGGTCAACTGGTAGTTAAGGAGAAACTGAAATGTTGGGAAGGACAGAGTACATAAAAGGCCGTCTTGACTACAAGGCAATTGTAAATACCAATATGTTTGGAAGTTTTAGGATTCCCTTGGTGGCTACATTAAAAACCGATTACCAAATGGGAATGAGGGCTTGCTTCTCTGATTTTGGACACCACCTGCCTAAGGTTTCCTTGTTTGTTCTGATTGTAGCTTCCTTTGACTTTTTTTTTTTCTAAGTCTTGGGTGACTGCCATTTGGTTTCTCTTCAGGAAGAATCAACAAACCACTTAATGTTGAATTCTTTTCTGTTATACACATGCATCACTATTCCCTATTGATCTCAGGATGTGGGATCCCTAAACACCTTTTGAACAACATCCTCTGTTTCAGTAAGTGGATAGAAACCCTCATCTACTTCATTCATTTAACTGATCTGATTGACAATAATTATTCCCACAGGTGATTTCACCACGTGCAAATAGAGATTTCTACTTTTTAACAGCTGAATCAGAAAAGGGGCCACTGGAACAATACACTACTAAATTCCACCTTTTCTCTCCCTCAAACACAAGATTGCCTCCCATCTTTAAATTGAATACCAAACAGTGGTCTTAAAAGATTGGGCTTACGAATTCGAAAGCCTATAGTGTTCAGGTAGGTAACATAAGTAAATATAGCTGATGTTTAAGGAAATAAAGCCTAACATGGGAAATGCTGGGTACTGTACTCAAGTGGCAAACATGGTCTAAAAAGTCAGCAACTATTCAGCTTCAGACAATGGCTGCCATGTAATAAAGTGGCCCCCAAAGTGCCCAATCTCCTGGATTTTCAAGAAAAGCAAAATTGATTTTTAAAAACTCTCAATTTTATGAATGTACTGGTGATTCTTCAAAGTTCGCAAAAAAGTTTAAATTTTAATATTGTAAAAGACAACACTTTTGTGAGCAATAGTTATCTTAAAAAGTATCAGGTCGTGAACCTTCCTTTAGCTCTAGGAGCTGACCAATAGAAATACATTCCAAGTCACATGTGTGATTTAAAATTTTCCAGGAGCGCCACTGAAAAGTAAAAAGAAACAGGCAAAACTAATTTTTATATTTTATTTAGCCGAGCTATCCAAAACACTGTCACTGTAACATGCCATCATTATAAAAACTGCTAATCAGCCATGTACACTTTGGATAAAATGAGAATTCCTGTGGCCAGGATTCTCACCTGGCCCTGGTTGACTAGCTCACTGCACACCTGTGGGCAATACATGGCTGTTGACTCCACATAAAGAGCTCCGCCCAGTACTCTGGGCGTGACACGGTGACATGGCTGCAAGGCTGTGGGAGAGCAGAACAGAGGCTGGAGCGGTGGCAGCGCCGAGGACAGAGGCCCAGAGGACGGCTGTGTGGGACGGCTGTGCAGCCAGAGGGGCCCAGAGGCAGAGACCGGCTTGCTGCATACAGACTCACTGAGTGAACGGGAGTTTAGTGACTGACCTGCCACCTGGAAATAAAGTTGGGTATAACCCTTTCACCCCAAGAACGTTTTGCTATCAATTTCTTTGGTCACATCAAATCCGTAGGCGAATTTGCCTGGGGCTGAAACCCATTGGCCAGACAACTGTTCTCCTTGTGCTGAGTCTGAAACTCCATAGGGCAGCCCCGCCTTACCTGCGATTTTACTTCGTGCGGTTCAGTCACCCGCAGTCAGCGGCTGCAGCCCAGAATCTTCTCAACAATCGTCAAAGTTCGCTAATAGCCTAACTCACGTCACAAAGCCTCCATCATTGACGTACGTCATCACGTCAGGTAGGCGCTTTACTCCTACCGGAACTTTATCTCGCCTCATCGCAGGAAGAAGGGGGAGTCCCGCACAGTAAGGTATTTTGAGAGAGAGACACCCCATTCACAGAACTGTTATTACACTAGATTGGACGTATTTTACTTCATTATTAGTTATTATTACTTGCCTACTGTGTCTAATTTATAAATTAAACTAAATCATAGGCAGTAGTACAAGGCAAACAGTATATAGAGGGTGAGCCCCGTCCGCGACTTCAGGCATCCCCAGGGAGTCTCGGAACACACGCCCGTTCGTAAGCGGTGACTGCGGTTCGTATCTTACACAGGCGGCACATTTCGCTTCTTACTGGGCCCATTTCTTGCTTCATGGCCAGAGGGGCTAGAGGCACCTTAAGGTCCGCAGAGCCCTAAGGCCCGGAGCGCCTGCTCTCAGGCCCATGCAAGTGAGCACATCCTTGGCTGGTTGAGTATCACGGCCTTGGGTGCCGGGCTCCGCTTTTCCTGCCCAGCAAGCTGCTGCTGCCAATGCCGCCACATCTCTGCGCAGCTTCCGGAGAGGGTGCAGGTGGTGGGCGGCGCGGCCTGTGTTCACAGGATGTGTTTTCCCGAGGAAGTAGTGTGAGGAATTTGGGGCATTGCTTGAAATACGTGATGCAGAGTCATAGAAGTGTCTTGGGAAATCATGTAATGCATATGCCTTCCGTAATATCCGTGAACTAATTCCTTCTGTCCACATGTCGTAGGGAGCCTACCACGTAGTGAATTAACAAAAAAATTAAATCATTATTTTAATTTATAGAGTCTTTTTTGTTGGCTGAAAGAAAGGATTCGACACATTCTAAAACAAATGCAAGTGGAGAAAACAGTGAGGAGACATATTAATTAAAAAATGAAACAAATCAATTAGAAAAAAACAGGATAGACAAGATGTTTGAGTTCAAAGATCGAATGGATTTCCTTGAGTTCCTTTTATCTAGAGATGTCCAAGCAAAAATTGTACAAAATAATTGCTGAGTTTTTCATGGTATATCCGTTGCATGACCTGGTAATGTTTTCTGCTCTGAGATTTGTGATAGGTATAATAATAATAATATATATGTATATAACACACACATGTACATAACATATTCTCAGGATTCAGGTAAATATTACCACACTGTATGTGTTATTTTGAAACTTGAAATGTCTTCATTGTTTTACTCCTACATTTTTCTTTTATCAGTGAAATTGAGCATATTTGCAGATCTTCAGTAATTTGGATTTTCTTTCCCTTCAACAATCATGATGTGATTGTGTACATACCAATTCAGTCTTCTCCCATTTTCCTATTAGATTTTGTGTTTTCTTTATCAAGTTTTATGTATTTCAGACACAAGTAATTTGGGTTATATGTGCTCTGCATATGTTCTCCCACATTCTGGCTTACAGTTTTATTCTCATTAGGTGTCTTCTGAGGAAAGAAGTTCTTAATTTTAATTTAGTCTAAATTATCAATCTTTTTTATGATTACTGCTTTTAGTACCAGTTTAAGAAATCCTTCTTTACTCTGAAGTCACAAAGATATATACTATACTAATATTTTATTTATTTATCCTTTTGTATTTAAGTCTTCAGCCACTTGGAATTGATATTGTGTAATATGAAGATAGAATTCCAATTGTACTTTCCCAGTTAGATACCAAATTGACCAGCTGTGTTTACTGTCTTTCTCCACTGGATTATCTACAAATGTCCGCTTGTGTATGTACCCTAGCCTCTCTTTTATGACATTTTGGTCTGTTAGTTGGTCCTTGCTTCAATATAAAACTGTCTTAATATCTATGAATTATGTCTTGACACCTAGTAAGGCAACTTCTTCCAGATGTTTCTTCTTCCTGGGTGCCTGGATTATTCTTTTCCCTTATCACTTTCATGTGAATTTTAGAATCTGCTTAAATTCTATAGTGGGAGTGGGGTGGGGCTTGGAGTTTGTATATGGGTTACATTGAATCTATAGACCAAATCGAAGGGATTTAATAACTTTATATTAAGTCTACCAATCCATGTTTATGGCATGTCTCCACTTATTCAAGTTCTTCCAATGTTCTTCAATGAAGTTTTTCCATAGAGGTTTTGTATTTCTCTTATTAGATTTATTCTTAAATACTGCATATATGTTTTTTTATTAATAGACTTTGATTTTTTAGAGCAGTTTTAGGTTCAAGCAAAATTGAGCAGACAGTACAGAGATTCCCATACACAACCTACCCTCCACATATGCACAGCCTTTCCCCATTACCAACATCTCCCAAAGAATGGTACATTTGTTACAATTGATGAACCTACACTGACACATCATTATTACTGAAAATCCATAGTTAATATTAGGTTTCACTCTTGATCTTGTATATTCTATGTACTGCCTATGTTTTAATGTAATGGTAAGTGTTATCTTTTAAACTTTCAGTTTCTTATTGTTTGTTGCTGGTATAAAAATGCAAGTTGATATATATTAATTTTTTTATCTTATAAATTTGGCAAAGTGTTAGTGATCCTAAAAACTCATGTAAAGATTATTTTGGATATTTAAAAATAAGTATGACTATCTACAAATAATGACAGTTTTATTTTTCTTTCTGATTCTTAAATTTTGTTTCTTTGGTTTGTGTGACTGTGGTAGTCATATATAGGCCAACGTTACTTGCCTGCTGTACAGAAGTGGCATGCTTATCTCATTCCTAATCTCAAAGGGAAAGCTGCTAATGTTTTACCATTAACCATGTTGATTGCTGTAGATTTTTGTAAGCACCCTTTATTAGATTCAGAAGGTCCTCTTTTATTCCTGGATTGTGAGAATTTATATCTTGAAACAATGTTGAATTTTAACTTTTTTGTCATTTCATGATAAGATCATTTGATTTCCGCCCCCTCTTCCGTGTTTATGTGTTAGAGTATATTAATTGATTTTCAAAGAAAAGCAAGAAGTGATAATCACAAAATCCTAGATAGTAAAAGATTTTGGAGTTGAACACAAGGATAGTGAGTGGGAGAAGCATAAGGAAAATTTGTGGTGTGTTGAAAATGTTTTATTTGTGATGAATTAGTAAGCTGTGAATCTTTGTTTTGTGTATTTTTTTACATGCATTTTATATTTTATATAAAGTATATGGAAAAGGGATTATTGACTGGGATTTCTGCATCAGAATGTGTATTTTAAATTTTAATAGATTCTTCCAGATTATTTGATTGGAAGATTATAACAGTTTACTACCAGCAGCAATGGTTTTGCACAGACCTGAAATACCATGTGACACTCCTTTGACTTTTCTTTTTCATCCCATAACCCTGTCTTCCTAGAGGAAATGTTAGCTTAATCAGCTCATATTTTTCCTTGTTCTCTTATCTTTCTTGTATAATATTAATAAAGATAGACCAACCCCAAATATTAGTGTTTTAGCACCATGAAGTTTCTATTTGGATATGGAAAGAATAGGGAGATACACAGGTTTGGTGTATAGCAGTTCTCAAAGCCCACAAGGCATTCATTGTAAAGTTTTATTTCCCCCTTATTTAAAGATCATTGTGGAATGAAATAATGGCACTCCTTCATATTAAGGTGTTAGGGGGATTGAGTTTATTTTCCTCAGTTCTCCTTGCCACAAGAAAGAAAGGCAGAGACATAGTAGTGAAGCAGAGCAAGTTTTATTTGAATACACTCTAAGGGAGGAATGGGCCAGAGTCAAGGTAAACAAAGGCAGGTTTACTTGAATAAAGCAGTGAGAAAAAAACAGAGGGAGGAAATGGAAGTTCATTGAACTCCTACTCAGCATAGTGCATAATCCTCTGCCAATTCCCAACACCAGTGTCACCTGGCATCCAGTGTCCGCTTGAATTCTGCATGGTGTGAGAACTAAGTTCCTACCACCCCAGGATTTGGGGGAGCTTCAGAGCACTGGATGGAGTGAGAGTATGTTCTGAGAACTTCCCAAAGGCAAAGAAAAGAGATTTTCAGGCAGGTTACTAAGGAGCATGATCATATAGCTGCAGTCTTGTCAAGCCCAAAGAAGAACTCTCAGTAGACCCTCCCTACTTATCTGAAGTAGGACAGAGAGTGTGACACACTTGAAGAAAGGCAAGGTGGGCACCCTCAGAGAGGATTCCCCTTAAGGGCTTAGGATTCTGTCTTTTAAGGCTTTCAAGAATGGGCAAAGGGCAGGGGTGAGGGTTGTTGGGCATAGGCTTGACTTGTGGTCTCATGATGTCTATCTTCAGTGAGAGACAATATGTCATTATCCGTAGTCAGTCCTCCAGATAATTCTGTAGGATAAACTTGTTCCAAGGTAGTGGCTACCCCCAAGCACTGGGAACATATCAGTTAAGACTGCTTGGCTTGCCTTAAGATAGACTGTTGGCTGATTACCAAAGAAAATGTTAGGAATCTTACCTCCTAACTCTCTGTTTTTTAAAAAAAAGGAATCTTAGCCTTAAGATGGAGTCCCTCCTGTTCTTACTATGCTATTTATATCTTGGCATTTTTCATCATAGGCAGGAAAAGTTAATCATGATGTTTGTCCCATGTCTCTGCCCTATCTTACCTGCATTAGCTAGATGTTACAAGTGTCAAGGTCAGCCCAGATTCAGAGCATGTGGCATGAACTCACAGTTCTTTCTGGCTCTCTGGCTTTATCTGATTAACTCCCTGAGTTCTTGGTGGGCCCTGCCCTCTTTTCATCCCACTCATATCTGTCTTTCTGCCTAACAAAAGC
Source organism: Smutsia gigantea (assembly GCA_032199065.1). NCBI lineage: Eukaryota > Metazoa > Chordata > Mammalia > Pholidota > Manidae > Smutsia > Smutsia gigantea. The sequence goes on along the minus strand of JAVSCE010017781.1, from coordinate 321,179 downwards.
TCTGCCTTTTGGAACTTGGGTCTTCCAACATTGCTGCAACAGAGGAATAGAAAAATGGAGGAGACACTGCAATAAATGTTCGGTAGGCATTTACTTTTCTCATCTGATACAAAATAGTTTTGCGGCATTCTTTCTAAGCACAGAAAATACTCAGCTTTTCTCACAGGAGACAACCCCAAGATCTCATCCTGTCACTTAATCTAACTCAAAGGTGCAAGGCCGCTAGATGATATGTAGTTGTCACTGCATCAGGTCCAGATTATCTCCTCTGTGTCTAGAGATCTAAAAAAAGAAAATTCATCTCTTCCCATACCTTCACACAATTTACAGAGACAGGATACTGCCAATTAAGATTTCTTATAGTCAGCTCTACCAGAGCTTGAGTTATGACGTATTACCTGGGGAGGATTTCTCTGTTGGCTATTATCAGGATGATTGTCTTCTTTTTACAATGTAAGAATACTGTTTATTGTAAATACTCTAAACACTTGCAGTTATTTTCTATCCTGTTTCCCCCAAATAATATATTGGTAAATCTAATCTATGTTTGGTTAATAGAATAGAGAGGTAGAGCCATAATCCATTAATTAAAATTCTAAAATCCAAAATTTCAAAAACAAGACAAAGTAGAACCCTAAATTCTTTGATGTTTAGTGATAAAACTTACCTTAGTCTGAAATAAGGACATTTTTAGTCCTTTTTTTTATCCTACTGCATGTGAATATTCATGTATTTCACTGCAGATGTATTAATGTGTTGATGATGAACTTCTGCTTCAGATCCCCCTGAGAATGTCTTCTCATATATGCTGTATGCCCTGTATTAGACTTCTAAAATTGAAAAACATTTAATGCACATGCAAAACACGTTGCTCTAAGAATTTAAGATGAGGGACTATGGATCTGTATTTACACTTCTTTTTTTGCTGTTAAGTATTTGACACTTGCTAAGTATTTGACACTGGGACAAATATTTACATGCTAAACAGTGCCTTTAAAGTTTCATTGTTGATTTTATCTTTCAACCCACAAACTTTAGATACTTGTCATTTTTATGAGGTAAAGTCATTGTTCAGAACTATGACCGTTATGTTACATAGAGTTATGTCTTTGAATAAGAGATACTTATTTCTGGTGTTTAAGTAGTAAAAGCTGTTACTCCTGAAGACAGCCTTGTGCACATTTCCTTGTTAATTGCTAGAACTTTATAGCCATATTTGGTCCAAAGTATATGGCATACAATTTTTTTTCTAATGGTCTCGTTTTCTCATTTCTGACTCCATATTTTAGTTCCTTTCTTTTCCATTCTATTTTCTACTTTGTCTTGATTTTGTATTTTACTGTTTCCTTATCTCAATTATAGAAACAAAGTAGGAGCATAGATAATAAAGTGGTATGTAAAAATTACATGAAGTGTTAGGAGTAATGTTAAGTGGGGCTAACAGATATGTATGTGCATGTGTGTTTAACAGTTTCATAATATATTGTTCTGTCATTACTCAAATTTTGTGAATAGTCCTTTCATTGCCATCCTTAAATTATTATACATTTTTTTGTCATCTATTTTCTGCCCTGATCAATAGCACCCTGAATGATAAAGTAATTGTTACCAGAAGTGGTTCCAGAAAACAGACTGTCAAAATGGCATCTGAGAATGGGTTGCCCATAAAATCAAGAAATACAGAGATTACTTTCTTGCCAGAGAAAAACGAGTCACAGATAAATCTATGACATTCAGTAGTGTCACAATCACTCACTTTCAACAGTAGTGCCTGAAGATGCAAGGAATTAGGACAGTGTTTCTGAAATTTTAATATCCATACAAACCACTTCAGTTTCTTGTTAAGATGCTGTTACTGTTACAGTAGATCTGTGATGTGTCTAAGAGGCTACAGCTGTAATAAGCTCCCAGGTGATGTCAATGCAACTGATATGATACCACAAATTAGCAGGAATCAGATCAAGTGGCTGTAGCTTCTGTGGCCGTAAGACAGTAATGGTGAAGATTGAGGAATTGACTGGCTCCTCCTTTTTATGTCCCTAGAGATGTAAGTAGGTTAAATGGGGATATTGAAAGCTATGAATATACATTTGAGAAGAAATATGGATACTATCAGGCCTCCTTGCAAGTCTGAAGTTATCTGTCATGTGCTGTAGGTGCGGGGCAGATATGACTCAGGACCACGCCCAAGGTCTATCTAAAAATGATTGCAGAACTGTAGTTACAATTAAATGCCAAGTTTTTAAAAGCTGAAGTAAAGGCATTGGTGGGGAAGGAAGAGGCCTCAGGGATGGGGACTTTTCAGGAGACATGGATTCTCCTGGTACATTCTTGTTTGCAGAGGCAGGCCACCTCTGCCATCCAAGGGAACCAGCCCTCTTCAACATAAAAATGTTTTTCATCTCTCCATCGGTGGCAGTTTTCTTCCAATGTGATGGCAGTTCTCTTCCTGGCTTATCTTCGGCTACTCTCATTGCCTCCAGGACAAGTAGTTAGATACCAAGACAGGGAGGTATAAGGTCATTAGGAGAAGACAAAATATATATCAAAATTAAAAAACATCATTGATATTCATCAGGAAGAGGCTGGCTAACATGATTGGGAAAATTAAACCAAGGGGATAGAAATATAAGGCTTGATCCGGCTAATTTGACAGAAGTGCAGTCTCCCTGGATTTGGCATTTATTGCATTTTTTAAATCACCTGGGAATGGACATACGGTTACATTATCAAAAACTGACATTATTCTTTCTTATGGTAAAAAACACATAACATAAAATGTATTACTTAACCATTTTTAAGTGTACAGTTAAGTAGTGTTAAGTATATAAACATCATTGTGAAACAGATGTCCTGAACTTTTTCATCTTGCAAAGCTGAAACTCAACACCCACTAAATAACTCCTCTTTTCACCCTCTGCCCAGCCCCTATAAACACCACTCTTTCTGTTTCCATAAATCTGACTTTACATAACACCTTATATTAGTGGAATCAGACAGTTCAGGGCTCTTGCTATGGCATCTAGAGAGGAAAAGTCCAAACCTCAGAGACATGTAAATGTTGTAGTGGATTTACATGCGCTGCGTGTTCAACACCCACCTCCCTTAGCCACAGCTCTGTGAGGGCCTGGAGAACTCTACCTTGTCAAAGTATTAAAAAACACATTGGATCAGCCATAAAAAGAAAAGAAATCCTGCCATTTGCAACAACATGGATGGATCTAGAGGGTATTATGCTCAGTGAAATAAACCAGGCAGAGAAAGACAAATACCGTATGATTTCACTTATTTGTGGAATATAAAAACAAAGCAAAACAGAAGGAACAAAACAGCATTAGACTCATAGACACTGAGAAGTGACTAGTGGTTACCAAGGGGGAAGGGAGTGGGCGGTGGCAGGGAGGGAGGGGAAGGGAGACTTTTGAACCACTGTGATGTACATTTGATAAAATAAAAAAAACCCACTTTGGGTAGGAGAACACGAGCACTCTTGAATAGCTTGTGGCAGTTGGCTTCTATAGACTAAGGGTAAAGTTGGGCTTGCACCATTAAAATTAAATTTCTTGATTCCAATGGGAATAAATGATTCTGGAGTGTTAGATGTTATATATCAGTGCTTAATCATTGTAGATTATGTGGCCCCCATTACCAGAGAAGCCTCAGCAAGAAACCTAGGTGACTGAGTGCTACGTAGAAGGAAGAACTTGGACTCTCTAGGGCTTATTAGATACTGGCTTTAAATTTTTGTTGATCCTGAAGACCCAAAATATACCTATGAACTACTGGATGTTGGAGTAGGGTCTTATGCAGATCAAGAGATGAGGGGAATTTTAGATATGTTCTCTCTCTCAGTATGTCTAGACAGACCACAGACATGTTCTGTTATTCTCCCAGCCCCAGAATATATATGTCTATTTAATAGTTATAAAAATCACAATGGTGGTTCTCTGACCCATTAAGTAAGGGCTATTAAAGCAGGAAGGACCAAATAGAAACCCCTGCAGTTGCTTCCAACAACCCTCACCAAAGTCGTATATAAAGCAATCCTGCATCCCTGTAGAATTAGCAGAGATTAGATCCATCATCAAAGACTTGAGAGATACACAGAGTGATTCCTATTTACATTTAACTCAACTCTTTTACATTAACTAAAAATTAACTCAAAATCCAGGTGGTCCATGGAAAACCAGACTAGTTGCACATACAGTCTGGGACCTGCACATGACCATGGGAGCCACAACTGAAATTCCAAATGTGGTTTCTTTACTGGAGCAAATTAACACGGTCCATGGAAACTGATATGCAGTTATTGACCTGGCAAATGCTCTCTTTTCAATTCCCATCAATTAATAAAATCTAAAGCTGTTTGCGTTTACATGACAGAGGCAATGGTATAATTTTAATGACTTGCCCTAGGCTGTTTTTCTGTTTTCTCTTTATCTTGTGATATAGTTCAGAAGGTCTTGATCACCTTGGTAACCAACAGAACATTACACAGGTTTATTACGCTGATGAGTATGACAATTGCACTGCAAGAATAAAGTAGCAAACACCTAAAATACCTTAATGAGCTTATGCCAGAGGGTGAGCAATAATCCTTGAAAATGTCAGAGGTCTGCCACATGGGTGACGTTTCTGGAATGCTGTATTCTGGGCCATATCAAGAAATTTTTATATAGACAGTGTCTGAAGTGACAGCCTTGCTCTCAACCTTGGAGCACCTGGTATGCATAATGAGGCATACTGTTTCATGCATCTCTGGAGTTTGAAGGTGACATAAACATATTTAAACATGTTTATGAACCCATTTACTGTATATTTAGTAATGCTACTAGTTTTGAGGGCAGCCTGGTTATAATTAGGGCTCTGTAGGAGTTCCCGGCTGGTGCACGCTGCTCTACAACATACTCCTTATAACCTAATAGATACAATTTTGTTGGAAATACGTGAGGCAAAAAAGACACTCTATGAAGTCACTGGAAAACCAGGGAAAGAATAGCATTGCATGCCATTAGAGTTTTAGAGTAAAGCTCTTCTTTCTTTGGCCAACAGCCATCCTCCATTTGAAAAGTAGCTCCTGGGTTGCTCCTGGGCCTGGGTGGAGACAGCACACCTGACTGCGGAACACCTAGTAACTGTGTTATCTGAGCTATTGAAACAGAAGCCTGCATGCACAGCAGCATTCCATTATGAGATGAAAGTAGTGCCTATAAGGCTTGGCTTAAGCAGGTCTAGATGTAATAATAACCTGAAAGAACATTGGTTCAGATACCTTCTGTATCTGTTCTTCAAGGTGTCCTTCTTCATTCACACCTGTAGCCTCACAGGAAGTTCCCTGTTAACCAGTTGGTGGGGGAGGAGGAGGAGCGGGCCTAGTCTATGGCTGGATCGGCTTGGTTTGTCATTGTCAGACAGAAGTGGATAGCTTCTGCATGTCTGAAAGGGTGTGGTGAAGTAAAATCCTTCAAGAAAATAGAGCCTTTGGAAGTACTCCTGGTTGTCCACATTTTATGGAAGGTGAGATGATTTGAGATATGTATCTGTGTTGAGTTATGGACATTGGCTAACTGCTTAGTGACCTGGAACAAAGAATATTGGAAAATGGGTTTTTGGAGACAATTGCAGGGGCTTCCATTTGGTCCTTCCTGCTTTACAGCCCTGATTTCATGGGTCAGGGAAGTACTGTTGCGATTTTGATAGATATTAAATATACGTATATATTTTGCTAAGATAATTAAAGGCATGGACTTCTAAGATTTAATTTATTCCTATGTTAAACATAAAAATTATTACTGTTATTATTGACAGACAATATTTATTAGATAATAATGAAATTGGCCAACATTTTGGCTTACCATTTGTAATCATGGTTCTCAGTCCTAAGCAGAAATTTTTTTCCCCGAAAAACTACATCAGAGAATTTGCCTGATGGGCAAACTGCCATGTCTGTGCAGTGCAGGTGAGAACGGCCCTTCCTGCACCTCCAAGGCCCCTCATGCACCAGGAAGATTGTCGTGCAGCTGCTGGAAAGCATTCCTGCTTCAACTGCCACCACCAAAATACCAATGCCTCTCATAACTACTCAGGCCAGAGAAAATGCAGGTTGCATGAATAGACTAATTTCTTTCTTGGCTCACTTTCAAATCCAAGTCTCAAATGTACACGTCTGATTAGTTGAGTCAAATATATATAAGTGAATACAAACTTCAGGGGAGTCAGGAAATTTGAGTTCTGACTCCATTTGGGGGGAGTATCACTTCCTTATGTCTTTCAGCTCTGTTCTGATGACTTCTTAAATTCTAGCTTAAATAACCTAATTCTGTATTTAATTATTGTGACTGCATTTTTTTCTTTCCAAGATTTCCAAAGCTTAGTTTTCAATTCTTCCATTCATTAGAGAAAATAATCTATCTTCTCAAAGATATTGCTTCCTCATTACCTCTGTGTATTCTAAATCTACTTACTTTAAAATCCTTTTAAGATTATTTCATTTTTTTTTCTATTGGTGTGAATTCTTCTGTTTGAGGAATCTTCTGAATTTCCTTGTGTGCTTTTTTTTTTTTTGAGCTCTGTTGTAGACTTGCTGCTGGAAAATGTGATCTAGGGCTTCTCAGTGGACAGAATAGTATGGTGTTTGGTTATTTGTGATCCTAAGGGTGCCTTATCCACTCCATTCATCAGAGAGAAGATTGTCTTCACACTCAAAGATGGTGGAAACTGCTTTTCTTTTCTTTTTTTAAATGATCTCTTTGTCTTGCAGAATAGGACTCAAAGAAGTCATGCACCCCTCAGTTTTTTTTCTGGTATTGAAAAAGTTATTTGTTAAGCTTATTTAAGACAAAATGAATGACCATACCCTATACATGTATCTTAAGCTTCTCTAGACCCCTTACATTCTAAGAGTGATGGTCTACCTGAAAGTCGAGTAGTCCCGCCTTTTCTGAGGTTTTGCTTTCCTTGATTTCAGTGACCCCACTTCTGGAAGCAGATGATTCTCCTTCTGATATATCATCAGAACATCAATAACAGCCTAACACTGTCACAGTGCCTACTTCTGTCGCTCACCTCACTTCATCTCATCACATAGGCGTTTTATCATCTTGCATCATCAAAAGAAGGGTGAGCACAGTACAGTAAGATGCTCTGAGAGAGAAACCACATGCACTTTACTTTTATTATAGTGTACTGTACAATTCTATTTTTATTAGTTATTAATTTCTTACTATGCCTAATTTATAAATTAAACTTTATCATAACTATGTATGTATTGGGAAAAAAAACATAGAATATTTAGGGTTCAGTACGCTCTCCAGTTTCAGGCATCCCCCGAGGATAAGGGGAAACTACTGTATCTCAGTTTGGTAGAATTTTTTTTTATTGAAGTGTCATTGATATAGTCTTATTTATATTAATTTCTAATAATGTTATTAGGAAAGTGATTGCATTAGTACAGTTATTTACTTCCTGAATGCAACACTTTGTGGGTTCTATCTTTACAGACCCTGACTTTCCACACTCAGAGTCTCCTTGCAATGAGTAGACATATTACAGCTTGGCTATTGTGAAATGGTGATTCCCAGGTGACTGCACATGTGTGATACCTGCTCACTACATATTAATTAGCAAGAGTCATCAGTTCACCTGGTACACAGATTATAAAGCCTAATATTTTGCCTTGTTGAAGGCAGATTTTGCAACATCTCAGATAATTATTCTGAAGATTTAGGTTAATGTGGATAGAGCTATATGAAGCTCTGTTAACCCCATCTTCTGAGCTTTTTGCAGCCTGACAGGGCATCTCTGAACTGGCAGAATCAGAGCCAAGCACACTCAAGTCAACATCTCCTAGCCTGACGCTGCTTGTTACTCATTACTTGGAGGAGATACCCTTTCTTTTGCCTTATTGTAGGAAATCTTTAACTTTTGCAAGACTTACAAGTGAGGGAAGGCTTTTTCACAAAGACCCAGTCCAAATCCTCTGTAGGGCTACAGGCTTCTCCCCACAGCCTGTGAGAAGAAGGTAAGTCCTAAACATTAGTATCACGCTCTCGTGCCTAGCAAAGCGTCTGCTCATAGTGAATGATTAATTATTGTGTGTGAACTTTTCACTTAACATAAAGTCTGTGAAGTGAAAAATGCCAGAATCGATGAATTCCCCGTGAATTTTAGTTGAGCTGGAGTGTTTACAATTTGTCTGATGGCAAGTAGGTGCGCATCATTACAACACCATTACAAGAATAGAATATTCTTTTAGAGACTACTTAGATTTTGGTAATTGAATCTAGTGGCATTTGCAGGATACTAACATTTTATAATAAAAATGGAATTATTTTGCAAGTGCTGCATATTGTGTTTAGAATAATAGTAATTTGAGATGGAAAGTAAATTGAATCAGATCACAATAAAATTAATCCAATAAATAAATTTCTTCTGAAATTAGCATCGTCAAAGTTTAATGCCAACTGATTTATATTAAAGTTCTCCACAAAAAAGAACATTGTCAACACTGATATATTATTAGTTAATTACTTTTAGTGAAAGTTCACAAATTTTACTTGTTAGACTGCTCTTTTATAGATTCCTCATTTGAGTTGTCAGTATTATGTGCAGTGGGGTCTTTGACCCCTTTGCTTTTTCCATATAGTTAGTAATGAAGAAATTTAATATTTTTATCTCACATTTACACTCTATTACAAGTGGGGAATCATTAGGCATGAAAAGATGGGCTTGCGTAAAAGAATGTGACAGTGTTTTGATTCTTCAAATTTTTGCTCTTACCTATTTTACACTAGTTCCTAGGCAATAAATAAAAACAAATGAAAAAACCCTTTGTGATCCCTAGTGTAATCATGTTATTACTGATACACAGAGAGTAATACAAGAATTGGTTTCCTAATAGAACCATTCTCTGATACTTGGGGATTCAATAAAGACTAAATAAAATAGATTTATAAATGATAACTTGAAAAATGAAAAACTCACTTTATATAAATGCATAAAGACAGTTACTTAAAATATAACCACATAATTAGAGGTTTATAAAGAAGGCTATTCTCATTTTTCTTTGGGAAAAGCAGAGGGTATTTGGCTTTGCTTTCCTATAGCGGCATCATGATCCTAGTTTATTCTTACGCCTGCTAGGAAAGGAGAATGTTCAGTCACTTCTTCTACCTTATTTCTGTCCCTAATTACTTGCTACTCTTTCTGTCCCAGCTGGGCTTATGAGCAGGGTGGGCCTAAAGGAGGGGGGATGGCTAATTAAAGGGGAGCAGAAATGTTCTCATTCTGACTGCGTTGACAAAAGATGGCTCTATGTGGTCTGGTCACAGCAGATGTTTGAAACTGATTCTTTCTTTTGTGGAGCATTTGTGTGGGTTATGTGGAAGTCCTCCTCCATTTCTGGATATCTCTTACCTGAAATTCCCTGAAATATTTACTGTTTTATGTGGTTACTTATTCTCTCTGCAGCTTCAAAGAGTTTTCTTCACAAAACTTCCCCACAAATTCTTCACATAACCTGACTCATCACCTCCATGTGGCTGACAAGTCCAAGAGTCACGTAACCTTTTAAAAAAAGTTCAACTGCTTTATAAATTTGGCATTTTGTCTAACGCTTCCCTTGTAAACAATATTTACTCTACTGTGGTGTCCCAGCTTAATCACATGCTCGCCATCATGAAAATAGATTTGAAATCTATATTGGGGGAAAGGCTCTTTTTACAGTTAGCACAACTTTGAGCCAGTGGGGCCCATACTTTCACTGAAGATCATAAGGTTTCTTTTCTGTTCTACCTTGGGCTTGCCAGAATCATAAAAAAAGCTCCATTTTCTGTTACTTAAAGGGTGGTTTAGGTCTCAATTATGTTTACTTAATTCATTGGCTCTCCCCTGAGTTGGGGGTGGAGGGTGCTCAGTGAAAAGGGGTTTAGGAGTTGTCGTTTATTCTTATAGAAAGATATTTTATTTTCAACTGTTGAGAACAAAAGTATGCTCCGTTCTTCAGTATGATAATAAAGGTTCTCTCTAATTTTAAAGTGTTTTTAATTAAAAACGTATTTCCTATAAAGCTAAGCATAATTCACTTATGATTTAGCTATTTTTCTTAGAACCTATTCCCTACTTTGCTTTCCCCCACCTCATATTTCTTTCAAGTTGCCTGAATAACTGTATCCCCAAAGGATCTTCAGTCATTCAGACTTTTGGTCTGCACTGCATTTTGCCTCATGAGAATAGCAGACACTGACAAAAATGCAAGCCAACCATAGCTTTTAAAAACTGCCTTTTGTTTTTAAAAATGTCAAACTGACTTTTCATTGTAGGACTAGAGTGTTAAACATAAGTATAAAAATAAAATTCTCATTGGACTAGTTATGTTCAGTGTTCTTCCTACTTCGCCATCTGAATGTTGATTTTAATGTATGTGGAATAACTTATTCTTTTTTTTTTTAGTTCAGTGTTGTATTTATTCATCTGTTATTTTCAGTTTAAGGCATGAAAAAGGCTATATAGTCTTTGAAATAGAATCAAGAGAGTTGATTGCATAATGATAGTTTCTACCAGTTCTTAAGGCAGAGGAAATGTTGGTTAACATTTCTACTTGTAGCAGCAATGGATTTGGCTGCAGAAAAAAAAAAAGAAACTTTCTTGGCCTTATACTACTTGAATTTTTTTTTTCCCTAAATATTTTAAACCTTCCTTTTACTGAAATGTATTGGGAGGACTTTCTTCCTCCTTTCCTTCCTTTTACTTCTTTCTTCTTTTTACCCCTTCCTTCCTTTCTTTTCTTTAGGCTTAAACTTCAGTTTCAACATTCAGTAACAAAGCCTTAGCACTATCTATATAAAATTAAATAATATCAAACCTAGATATGAGAATACCGTGAAACAGCACATGTGAAGCGCTTATGTGGCACAATGCCACACTTTATATAGTTTGACAAAGTTATGTAGAAAATCAGGAACGTCACCCAAAACACTGGGTATGGTCAGTCTCAATTTATATTTTATTTTTGTAAGCCTGTTGTCTTTTGTTCCTTGCCTGTCAGAGGAGTCCTGGCAGTGTTCTTTCACCAGATTCCTCCTTAGTATTTCAGTTTTGCATCCTGGGTGCTGTCAGCATTCTTGAAGGGGATCCCGCCCGGCCTGCTCATCGTCCGTGAGCGCGGCCCACTATGCACCCTCACCTGGGGTCACCTTCCAGCTAGGCAAACTACCTGGAATCATACTTGGCAACGGCAACTTGGTGAGATTGATGAAGACTGTCTGATGACTCCAGCCGCAATTTTCTTACACTAGATTTTGACTTTGGTTCAGATCTGACCCATGTTTACGTGTCACTTTCGTCATTTTAAAAAATAGCTTAAAATCACAAATGTTTGAATTATAAGGAAGATCAAAGAAGATAAACTAAAAATTACAAATTATCTACAACCCAGACTTAACAAATATCAAGATTTGGCCACATGTATTCATTATCCTTAAAGACTATTAAAAGTGCAAATGAAATTCCTCCCTTCCCATCCTTTCCTCTTTATCTAGAAGAAACTTTTCTTCTAAAGTTAGTATCTCTTTATCTATGTATTATAATTTACCATACTCTCATACCCTCCTGTGCTTTTAAAATTTTCATATGTGATATAATATTGTATGTATCACTCTGAATTGTACTATTTTTGTCATTCAATAGTCATTTATGCTTAAGGATATATTTAGATCTAGGTTATTCATTTTACAGTATTCATACAATAGAATCTTCTTATCCTGCATATGTGTGTGTGTGCTGGATATTTAAGTTCCTTTAGCTTTTCCTTATTATAATTAGTGCTGGGAGGAGCATCTTCACACTTGCAAGTTTTCTTTGCACATGTGCAACAACACATACGCATATTGCAAAGTGGAATAGCTGTGTTGTAGGGCTTGTATATCTTCAGCCTTTCCTTGGCATGTTGTTAGACTAAGATTCCTTTCTACCAATTTGGGATGCCATACTTGGCTGCCATTCCAAGCAAAAAGAGAAATCACTTGGGATAAGATGGACCTGGCATGTCTTACTGAGCCAATAGCACAGCGTGAATCCTGTTTTACGTCACCACTTTCACAGCACGTTCACCCCTCAAGTGCCTACAGAACCAGATATTAACGTCCTGCATGATTGATTTACTTTGTAAGAGCTTATATATCTTGACTGGAAAACAATTCTACTAGATTAAAAATACGGATACCCAGCAGGCTCTGAGAGGATAAAACATAATCTCTCATTTTCTTTGAGATTAGAAACCAGTGAATAGCAGGTTGTTGTCTAAATAATGAATTTTGCTAACGTCATGAAAGCAAGTCATAAAAATAGACAAAAATCTTCTTTTTTGGGACTTTGTTATCTAGTTTTAAAATGTAGTTGGTGGTTATTATTTAATGCATGTAACACAACTAGATTATGGCCATTTGATTATTCACCCATTTGGATCTAAATGTTAATTGTTAACAGATAAAGCTTACTCAGAATGAAAAGAACTCTTTAGTTTTATGCAAAAAAAAAAAACCAAAGGAAAAAAACCCACAGAAATGACGTGTTGGGTTTGAATTTATAGTAACAGTTGATGGACATGATTAAAAATCATTGATTTTGAATTGAGAAGTTAACGAGTCATATATCCGTGAATGGGAGACAGGAAAGGAGTCAAAAATATTATTTCAAAATGTTAGTGAATGAAGGAATAACATATAATACCTTTGAGAAACAAGTGCATGTCTGATTTACCTTTGTATACTTTGTGGTCTCAAGCACAATACCCCATGCATGGAAAATGCTAAACAGCAATTACTGAATGAATAAATGAATAGACAGTGATGCTTTAAATGATGACAACTCATGCACCGATTTGTTTACTTTCCCATTAGAAATAAAATCAGGCAATGGAATATTAAAATTAGAAAATAACCCTAGTGTGATATTTTATTCTAATATTAAAAGAGTCTTTTTTGGTAGTAGATGATTTGGTTGATTCAAAATTAGAAACGATATCTCTTCTGTAATACTTAAATCCCCCTTCTCAAAGTAGTATTTTATATTCAATTTAAAATTTTTAGCAAAATATCTTTTTGACATCTGTAGCATCATTGAAAAAAAATATTCTGGAGACTTACTTATAATTCTCTCTTAAGCTTATTTGAGTTTAACCAGGACTATTACCTAGTCTGTTGTATGTTGCTATCACCATGTGCTAGTATGTGACATGTTTCGATGACTGTGACCAAGCAGACTGGTTGCTTCAGGGTTGTTTGAATCACATGTGAGAGAAAGCATAATGTTGAGGCAGAATGCTGAAAAGTGTGTAAATGAGGAAATTGATAAGTTATGACCAATAGTACTATTTTTTGAGATGCAATAAGTATATCAATATATTTTTGTATAGTAAGGATTTCGTGAAATCATATGTTTTTGAATACAGATTTATGATCCAAAATATATTTCCTCTCAAGGTTACAATAAAAATATGTGGAAGCCTATCTCTTAGGGACCCAGAGGGATAGGAATCTTAAAAAAGTGATTACAATAAGTAGACAATGGCCAAAACCAGGAGAGTGTGGGATTATGGAAACTGAGGATAGAGGCATTTTTCCACAGGAGGGAGTGGTCGACAGTATCACTTGCTATGGAGAGATCAAGCAAGAAAAGGGGAGAATGGGCAAATTTGATTTAGCAGTAAGGAGGCCCAAAATGATTTTGTTTCATTTCATTGATGAGGTAGAGCTTGATTAAGTCAGCAAGTCAGAGGTATTAAGGAAGTAGAATAAAGTAAATACATTAAAAACTTGACCTTGAAGACACGAGAAAGAGGGAAGTAGAAACAGTTTATAAAACTTAAGTCTCAGTTTTCTAATCTGTAAAAAAGATCCAGGAATACTTATATCAAAAGGCTAATGTGTAGTTTGGGCACAATGCCTGAACAACAGGTGGTACTTAGTAAATGTGAGCCACCACCACTACTACCATCCTCATCATCATTTCTGGAGGTAGGTAATTTCCAAAGTTCATATATACATATATATCTCCTATTAGTGATTGGTAGCATTAACTCTGTTAGTCTTACCTACTGCTTCAGAATTCTAGGTAAAAGATTTAATGACTGTGTGACTGGAAAAGGGATAGGTAGAGTAGGGGGTAGATGTGGTGTAAATTGCCAGCTCACAAGAAGACCGGGCTGGACTATGTTGCATATCAATCAAAATCTTGCATAAAGAGTCATAAGCACAGCTAACATGTACTTAATGTTTACTATGTGCTAGGCACTCTTCTACGCAATTTGCATTCAGGGTAAGGGTCCTGAATATGTCCTCATTAGATGAGGCTCAGAGGGGTACTAAGAAATTAAATAGGCATGGAGCACATATTATTTTGTGTGGCTGTGGTTCGGGTCCTTTTAGGGGAAAAGGTTAAAGAAGTTAAAACCAAAGAGGGTTGGAAAGAGAGAGAGAGAGGTGCCACATTTATGTTCTTTCTCTCCTCTTTCTCTCTCCTTCCTCTGCCCATGAAAAAGAGTGAGGTTCATGATAAGTCTTAAGAATCAATGCAATTCTGTAGTGATTATCAGTCATCCTCTTTGAACTTTCTTCAGGTCAGGCTTAGAACCTTTGGTAAAGACTGCACAGTTCCTCTGTCAACTGGGCAAGGGAAAGAGCTGTTACAGCACTTTTTTTTAGGGTAAATCAGAAGTGGATGCCTGAGTTGCTCTTCACCATGCACTGTTAATATGTACTGATCACTGTAAATGAAGTTATTGCCTGTTTGGGAGAATGTGATGGAGTTGGTTGGGACAAATATTGGCTGTGGAATTGGAAATACATTTTCACTGTGAAACATTTCCAAAGATAGGAGGCTGAAATTTCAAAGTATCTCCAGAGAATTTAGTTTTATTACTCACACTGATGTCAGTGGGAACTGGGCAGTTATAGCCTCGGCTGCTGTCTGGAACTGCCTGACTACTTCTGTTTCAGCCATCAGAAATTATTTGTTTCAGTCTCTGCCTTCCATCCAAATAAACTAATCTCAAATAATTGACATTGAGGTAATAGCAGAAAAGTGGTCCCAAAGAGCAGCTACTAGCCATGAACTGTCAGCTAGAGAATACAGATGACCCTCTCTTTATGAAACACACATTGCCTCTGAAGACAATTCTCTACATTGTAAAGCTGATCTTCACGTTTGGCTTCCATTATAAAATTGGACAATTGCTCCTCCAGAAAATCTCTGACAAATAAAATAGAAACACATTTAAAGGTAGAACATTTAAAAACAAATCATTTAAATTAAAAAAAATTAAAACTGATTAATGAAATATATGAGTACAATGAGTTTGAAATAGTAAAAGTTATTTTTGTGTTTCTTAAACTGGCTTAAATTGGAAATGTAAGTTAATTAGTTCAAATGGGAAAAAGCACATTTGGCTCAAAGTTTTTTTCCAACTTCTTTCAGTCTTCATTCCTTCATATTCTGTAACAGGATATTGTCTATAGACCCCTTTGATTAGACAAACTAGCTTATTATTTTTTTTTTTAATATGTATGCTTATCTGGTTGAAGTTTGAAGAATATTCAGGTATTCTTATCTGAATATCCAGAAGCATGACAACACCAAAAATTTAAATTATAAGACACTGAATTTACCATATTCATATTCCATAATTTTATTCATATTGTCTAAAAAGGCATTTTGCTAAATAACATATTTATTATGTAACATTTTAATTTAATCTCAACTGAATTCCACTTTCTGGATGGAGTGAGGTTGGACCTGCCACCAGGTTCCCTTAACTTACTTCCCTGAGCTCATCTCATTGGGAGCATCTATTTCCTTTGACTCCTTTTTATTTTGTATTCTTCTACTTGCAAATTCTGATTTATATTTAATTAGTCAGAAACTAGGCAACTGTCCTCAACTCCTAACTGGCTGATGATATTGGCCAATTGACATTACTTATTGCCACTCAAGGTCACTGGATAAAAGATGCTGGCCTCTAGAGAGAACTCATGGCTACCATCTGCATCACCACCTCACCACTGTCCTTACTTCATTCTTGGGTGTCTAATAGAAATATTTTATATTCAAGGGTTGTAGTGAACCTATTTTAGTTTATTTTCCTTTCTCCTGAATCTGTGACAGCCCTACAACTGCTTATCCAATCAACTGAGGTAGAAGTGACACTGTGTCTGTTCTAGGCCCTTAGGCTTTAAGAACACTGGCAGCTTCAAATCCATGCTGTTGGGATGTGTTCTCTTGGACACCAGCTGATATGCTGTGCGAAGCCCCAGGCACATGGAAAGGATGCAGGTGTTTCCAGACGACGGCCTCAGTTGAGCTCCAGCCAATAGTTAGCATCAACTGCCAGCCACGTGAGTGAGCCATCTTGGATCTCCAGCCCAGCTGAGCCCTCCAGTGACTGCAGTCCCAGCCAACATCACGTGGAGGAGGAGAACTGCCCCACTGAGTCTAGTCAACTTGCAGAATTGTGAGAGAAAATAAAACCGCGGTGTTATAAGCCATTAGATTTTGGGGTGGTTCATTACACAGAAATAGGTAACAAGAACAGGGGTATTTATTCAGTTATGGTACTAGGGACTGGAAATGCCATGATGAGGAGAAAGGGGGTTTATGTCATGAGACCCGTCTGGGTAGTTCTTCCTCATGTCTGTGGTTTGCTTCTCCTTGTCTAGGATGTTATGTGTAATCTGGTGGTATGATGGAGTACTAAGCTCTTCTTCCTTTTGGGAGTTGGTAGCTATTCTGTCTCCCTCATCTGCTTTGAAAATCTTTTCTAGGTACAAGGAGGACTCAGGCCTACCTAGGCTGGGCAGAAGAAGCCTCATTAATTCTGATATGCTTCTAATGTTCTGCAATGGGATTTGATTTGCTTGCCAAAACTTTCAGTAAGGTTCTTTATCCATAAATCTCCCTCAGGGAACTTGAGGAAGGTAGCAGTGGCAGAATCAGGTTTAGGTATTCATGCTCCTCGGCCCTGGCCATTTTTGTGCCCTTTGCGTCTCACCACAACCATTTTCAATTGGGCTTTTAGAGAAAAAGACAATGTGTTTATGTGCCCATTTCCCCCACTAACCCTGTAGATTCCTAAGGTAGTAATCGTGGCTTATTCATCTCTGCCTCTAGCTTCTGGAAAATAGTCAGTTACATAGCCCTCAGTAGAAATTTATGGAGCAAAACTGGAGGCCAAAACACTGAAGAACACATTGAATTTATTTGTCTTTTAGCTTCAAGTAACTCAGAGCCTGGCTATGTTATGCCCTCTAGCTTAGGACTAAAACTCACTGGTTAATTAACCTGAATAGATCTTTATATGGGCATATTCCTTTTCATGCCTTACAATATCTGTTGCTTGCTTTCAGGAGCATTCACTTGCAAACATAAAAACTGCATATTTACGAAGGTCTTTGTATTAACTGCCCTTATTCTTTTAATGTCCTGACCTCACCTCCAATAATTTCTTGACTGTTCTGGGCTGCTCAATCCGTGTTTTAATATTACTTCATAAAAACTTATTTCAGTGCTTTATCACTTTGCAAATACTAAGTTGGATGTAAAATATTACCAGTTTTCTGGTCCTTTTCTTTTTTTTCAGTATGGGGGTTATTGTAGTGTTCTCTGTTACCCTGGATTCACTATTACCAAGGCTGTCACTTGTTAGTGTTCTCTCTGTGCCCATTCTATCCCCGTGTAACTCATTCGTGCATCTAAGTTTTCATTCCATGTTATTGTTTTGACTGTAGTACAAAAATGAAAGTGTCAGTCTGTATTGTAAATCCTCATTCTTTTTAATCATCTTTCTTATCCTTGGTGCATTCAATCCTCCATTTTTTAAAATGTACTTAGCATTCTATAGCTGTACACTGCCATTCAACTCTCTCATTATGTTTGTTGGTTTTGAACAATGCATAAAATAAATGATAGACTGCATGGACCTTGTTTTTGCCTAAATGTTTTCTTGATTCAGCAAACCACTGAAGCAACTCTGGAGATGTTTGAAATGGGCTGTTTGTGCTAAATATTCTCCACTTGACTCTTGGGATCAATCCACTTTATACTTTTGTTTTCCATCTTGCTCTGTGCACAGGGGGGCTGCCTCTAAACACGGGCCCCTTTGCCTTTGGGTTTCCAGTTGAGTTCTGCCAATGGGAGGTACATGCGGGAAATCAGACAATGGGAAGACAAGAAGCCCTGGCATATAATATTCCCCCTTCCTACTTTCCTCTATCCTTGCTTCAGTATGGCTCTGCCTGAGGCCTTGTTCCTACACCTAAGGCCATAACTGTTAAGGTGAGTTTCCTCCCGACAGATATGGACCTTGCTAGTTTTGCTAACCACATTTTTCCCTTTTCAGGAGTTGCAGTGGCTTCTTACAGTTTTTAGTCCTGAGATTTTTCTCCTTGTTTCTTGTTGTTTCTTAACTTGCCTATGCCTTGTAAATCGTTTCTTCAGTACATTGTTATTGCATACCCCTATTGGGCCATCTCTTACCTGCCAGGTCCTGAGAGTTAGAACTGCAAGTATTTATAAACTATCCTCAATTTTCGACTACAGATAACTTGAATTGTATATTCCATAAGAGTCAGAGCCATACTGTGCAAATTTAGGCAAGACCTGGACATTATGTATGCATGATTGTGAATATTAATAAGTCACTAACTCATTTTTTTCCAAATCAGTGTAACTCCAGAGATGCCTCTTTTCTAACAGGTCTTTGTTGACTTGGTTCACCTGTTACTGACAAACAAAACTATTTTTCCCTTGTGGCACCTGGGCCAGTTATGTCTGCTCCTCTCTTCTATGTATTTTCTTTCTTTATTGCTTCATTTGCATTTCACCAGGTTCTTAGATGTCCATGTTGTAATCCCACCTTTGAAGATCTCATATAAGCATGACTGTAATGTGGTAAGATTTGGTTGTTTTCCCCATTTTCAAAAGTTCTTAAGACCTGCTTATAGACTTACGCCATAGGTCTCAGCATTATAACCAGTCATTTGTACAACTAAACTGTCTGGGCCTTCTGAACTTGAGTAATTACAATCCATGTTGAAACATTCCTTTTTTTATTTTGACAGCAGAGCCTTCTTCTTTTACAAAGTTTTAACATGTTTTATGGTCAGGTTGCACTTTTCTTTGTCTTGTTGTTTTGAAGAACTTCCCTCATCCTTGCTTTTCCCAGACTTTAAGGGTCTTGTTACCACTGCCTTTACCAAAGGAAATTATTTCTATCCTTTTTCTATTTATTTTCAAAATTCAGTGCGTAGGAGTTAACATAAATACTAGTTTTAAATCTTAACTTAAAATCTAGTTTTAAATAACTTAAAACTAGATATACTACAGCATATTTTACATATTACAAAATGACTTTCGTCATCCATGGCAGAAGCTATGCAATTTTGTTAAACCTGTAACATAATCAGTGACATTGTTAGAAGAGTTTTTAACTCCAATTTATTTAGTTATAAAACAATAATAAATTACATATCTACGTGTCTATGAATCTGTGTATCTATCTATACCTTGTTTAGCTTATGGGCCATCTCATCTACTCAGTGGAAACCCCAGATTCCCGTGTTCTGGTTATGAACTTAAAAATTCACAGAATTACCAGAGAAGAGAGTTTAAACTTTGAGAGAAATCTAGTTCTGCCAGGGTATTACCTTTACATTTCTTTTTTGATAACCTTCTAATACTTTTCTGGTCCTTTGATGAGATTTTCTAGATTGGACTCATTATATCAGAAAAGGATATGTCCTTTTCTTAAACAGTTGACTCTTGACCAAAATGGGTTTGAACTATGCAGGTCCACTTATGCAAAGATTCTTTTCCATAAATATATTGGAAAAGTTTTTAGAGATTTCTGACAATTTGCAAAACATTTTCTTTTCCCTACCTTATTTTATTGTAATACATAGAATATATAAAATACATGTTAATCAACTGTTTTTGTTATCAGTAAGGCTTCCAGACTATAGCAGGCTATTAGTTACTAGGTTTTTGGGGAGTCAGTGTTATATGTGGTTTCTCAACTGCACCCTGGGGTCAGTACCCCAACCCCAGCATTATTCAAGGGTCAGCTTTACATATAAAGGAAAATGAAAATTCTGATTTCTACTACTATCTTTAACACTGTTATTCTGCTTGATTTACAAGTATTATAAAACTTGAATTCTTTTCCCTCATTAGGAGAAAAGAGATATTTTGGATACCCTAAGGAAATGGCATTTGGTAACATGCTGTCTTTATAGTGTTCTAAATTCTTTATATCATAGTCATTTTTAAAGATAAAGGATTAGATGATTATTCCACCAGAAGTATGAAATAATTTTTGCTACAAGTAACCACTTCACAACCTCTTTACAAGTTAGAACTTTTAGTAACACAATGCATATATTTATGTGACTTAGGTCTTTTTAAAACGGTATTTTCCCCAATCTTTGAAACTCTTATTAACACAGCAGTCCTAACACTAGAGATATTCCTTCTAAAGAAAAATGGTGTTATGATGCAAGTGGGAGAAATCCATTTTACTATTCCAAGACAAAAACATAATGTTCATAAACTCCTGTTTGAGAAGTTAACAAGTGAATTACCATACTTACCTCAGTTTAGACTCTCCCTTTCCTCCTCCCCTCCTCCTTCTTCATCAAATAAGATGTGCAAATTTTAATTTAGAAAATAAAGAGGGATGTGTATGGACGTTTTTACCCAGCATTTATGAGCTTTTCATAGAAACTACAACTCTGGACAATAGTTACTATGATGACCTTTAGTTTAAAGCTGCATGCCAAACCACGTTGGCTGATTCCAAGATCAGTTCTCTTTATGGATCATCCTAGTGAACGTGTAAAAGAAGGCTGATCTTTTCCATAAGATGGTCATTTTTCTCAGTGGATTCTAAAGAATCTTAATTATCCTAATTAAGCAAAATTTATAATAAAACAACTTAGGTGATGGACAGTTGCACTGGACTTCAACGTAGATGTGGGCCTCATACCCTCCTCTCTGAATACTTTATTTTGGCACTTCCTAGAAAAGCAGGGCACAGCAGGATTTTCCTGTGCTGTACTGCCAAGTCGTGCTCTTGGTACATAGTGATACTCCTGGAATACTTGTTTGACCTTGTTAATTTCTTCCTGCTTGCAGTCCTATGATATTGTTTTAAGCTGATTTTTTTGTTTGTTTCTAAATATTTCTATGTTTTACTGTTGCCATGGGCCTGTATTTTAGAGTTAGAAAGATGATGAAATATGATCCTTAATATAAAGAGCAACATTGAGTCTTTGTTCCGTTACTTCTTTATAGCAGTTTTCTTTGTTGTCTTTGTCTTGAATCTAGCCCTTTCTCTTGGCTCCTATTTTAGCAATTCTGAATTGTCTCATTATATTTAATCATAGTCTCAGGAAAAACCCATGTAAAATATTCATTCCAGGGGACTGTAATCTAGACCTCTTTATAAACCAATTTATATGCTTTATGCTGAAACATATATCATATATCAGCATGCATCCATATAATATGATTTGCTCTAATTTCCTAGAATACAAGAATTTTATTCTCCAAAACATGGTACTCACCTGTTTACTAGTCTTAAGTCTTTTTCTCAGACACCTTTCCATCTTCCTTTTGAAGTTGATTTCAGCCTTACTCAATAGCACTCCAGCTTTCATTTAGCAGTATCATATCTTCAAGCCATTTCCTGCATGGAGACCTTTTATCTTAGCACTTGTCATTGAATTACTAACTGCTTCCTTTTGGGTCATTTCTTTGGCACCTCTCATTCTCCAAGAATTTACTTTTCTTTCTAACTCTAGAGGAAACATTATTTCAAAACCAAACTTTGACAAAAACTAGTTCTGAGCTATTAGGTGTTTTGTTTCTGGATAGGAAACAAAATATATTAATTTTGTTTATATATATTAATATATTTCTATCACAGACTCAGTCTCCCAAGTTTTGTGTATGGTTAGAAAATGCAGTGCTAACATTTTAGTCCACAAGTTTGATAGCTGAGTAGCTCTCAGGAGGTATTTAGATTTGTCCAGTGCATGATAGCAGGCAATACCAAGAAATTTTATTGATAACATGATCTGCTTATTCTGGGATATGGGGCACCCTGCCCTTCTTCTAGGTCGGTTCCCCATTCCCCAGGCATAAATCATATCCATACTCAGAGTACTGCTAACCAGGCAAAAACAACAACACTCCAAACTTGTTCAGAGGTTCAAGTATGAAAAATATAAAATACACAATAAAAAACAAAGGACAGTGATAGACACCTGCCAAGTCTTCTAAGGGTGCTATATTAGGAAAGGGGAAGACTCTAAGATTTAGTACCTAGCTTGAGGCATGTATCATGTTCAACTTGGCATGTTTTTCATTTCCTGGACACGGAAAATTAGAATTCAAGGCAAAAAAGGAGAGAGGTTGTTATAGAAAGCAGATAATGGAAAAGCTAAGCTCAGCATAACACACAAACTATGTTTCCCATCTCTTGAGCTTGCAAATATCTCTATTCTCACTTTGATTTTTTTAACTAAAATTTGACTTTGTTAGTGGGTTTTTTCCAAGATTTAGAAAGACTTTCTTTTTTTCCTAATTAGATGTTCTTACAAATTCCAGAGGTTGATTTTAGTATGTGCTTTAAAGAGAAACTTGAGCAAGATACTTTGGTTCTAGCACTAGTAACAACAAATATCCTATGAAGACTCACCAGGGACTGTTCTGCACATGAGTACAGGTTTCTTTGGTCTAAAGAAATTAAGTCAGTCTTAAGTATTGACAAGAATAAAAGACCTGTGAAACAGGAAGTGCTATTTAGTAGATAATGTTTTAGGGCGGGATTTGAGTTAATAACATTATTGTGCAAGGGTGCAGTGACCTTGGGCATAACATTTGATTGCCAGACCTACCTGGATATCAAGCCCTGGATCTTTCAACATTTGGCATGCTGTAGAAGCTTAGTGAATATTTGTTAATGCAACACTCTTGCTTGCTATGCTTCAAGACCATCTAGTGCAGACACAATCTTCTATTTTACTTGTATTTCCCATGAAGCTCGGTAAATTGCAGTGGCCCTTGTAAAAGTAGGGGCTCAAAGTATCTGACTAATGATAGAATTGATCATTTCTAATTAGCTGAGTTAGGTAAAATGAATTGTGTGGGGGTGAATATTTTTTCCTCTCTTTTCCAGTTCTGTAAATTTAGGTTGGCAATGGGGTGAAATATATTCCGCAAAGATGTTTACCTTTGATGACTAATTAGCTTTAGTCATATTCTGGTAGTATCTCTGGTCTGCTTTTAAGAGCTTAGATTTCTGAGGTCACATGCTTAATGCCTCTTTTTGAAGGTATCTGAGGCCCTTCTTCCTAAAATATTTTCTAGTTTCTGGGATTTTCTTATCGTCTCACAGGATGTTTTAGTTTTATGAAATTTCAGGAATCACTTGGCTTAAATTTCTCATGACATAGATGAATAAACTGAAGTTCATAGTAATAAAGGGGAAACAGAATTATCATTTATTGCAAATCAGATGTATGCTGGACACTATGCTATACTCCATCTCTATATTATCTAGTTTATAATTTCAAGTTAACCTTCATTATGTAGATGGACATTTATTTTACTCCCCTGGCCAAGATGAAAATACTCTAAAACTTGTTAGTATGCATTCATTAAGAATTATTTTAATCAGCAGGGGGATTAATATACTTTCTCAGAAACCATATAAAAATTAAGGGTAATTAAAAGCCAATTAAGAGTCAGATTTTGATGTAGCCTTAAACATTCCTTTTACTCATAAAATACAAGGACACTTTAAAATTAATCTGTAGAAGATGATTGCCTAGTGTATTCATGCTCTCCTTCAGTGGTAACAGAACCCTTACTTAATACCAAGTAGAAACATCCAATTGAAAGATTATACTTGTCACCCTCCTCTGGATTGGGGTACATGTGGAGATGTTAACAGAAGATGTTGGGTGAAGCTTATTATAAAGCTATTTTTCCTCCTTTCCCCACCCTGTAGTGTTCTCTCTGGATCATGAATATGATGACTGAAGCTCTAGAGGACAGAGAGGGCAGCTTTCCTGATGGCATTGGAGAGCTGCCAACTGCTGAACTTCTAGATGAGAGAAAAAATCCACTTGTGTTTAAACCACTGTCATCAGATTTCTACGACTAGCCACAGTTCCAACCGATGCACAACCTGTGACAGATTTGGAAATGCTCATTACTGTTTTTAAATTATGCTCCATCGTTTTGTGGTTTCTTGATGTTGTCCAGTGAGGTCACCTGGAAGCATTAGAAAGATGGAAGGCATGATTCTCAACTCCTCTGTGCCTGTCCAGTCAAAACGTCTCTAATTCTATCTGTTTTATTATTTAGACATCTGTGTGGCATCTCATTTGAACCAAGGTCCCATAGCTTAAAGTAATTTGAAAACCACTGAGCTCTAGATCAAAGTTCTCATTATATAATTGCTAAAACAAGTACTATGTTTTGGGGATTCTTCTGAGTGCTTAACATATAATAAATCATTGACTTTCTCAATAACTCTGTGAAATAAGTGCTATTATTATTTCCATCCTACACACAAGGAAACCAAGGCAGAGAAATATGAACTTGTACAAGATTCCACATCCTGTACGTAGCATAGCTGAAATTCAAACCTGGCAGCTTGCTCCAAAATCCAAGCTTTGAACCCTCATCCTGCCTCTGCTCATGATTACTAAATAAATGCTCATCAGTGTAAATGATTTTCTCAAGTTCAAACAGAAAGTTTGTGGGAGACAGGAAGCAAGCTCTCAGATCACTTGACTTTAATGTTCTTTCCAGAACATCAGGCTGGATCTTCCTTCTGGTCTTAATTTTTTCTAAATGACACAAAGAAATTGTAAGTCACTTTTCTAGCTGCTACAGTTGCAAATGAACGACACTGTCACAAATAAATTCAACTTTCAGGTTCTTGCTTCTTTTCAAAGATTAGTTCTCCTGAACAGTGAAACAATGACATCATATTTGGCTGAAATTTTTTCTCTTAGGTTTCTTTTAAACTTTAATATAATCTCTCTCCACAAACTTCAAACCTTCTATTAATCCCAGTTTTAAGAGTTCTACAACGCATGTCATCTAGTCTCAGACAGCTGGTAACATTTCTCTTAAGACCGTACAGCATTAGTCCAACTTAAATCAAATAAGCATCTAGTAAATAAGGTGCCATTGCTATAATTCCTTCTGTAATACATTAAAAAATATCTAGCTTCATGACTGTTTCCTTGGAAAGATGTCAGTGCACAATATTGCACAAAATATTTTTTATTAGACTTTAGAGTTCTAATTCTATTAGAAATTATGGCTGCATACAAGGAAAAGAATTTGGTTTTCTGGGGGAATTTCTGCATTGCATACATACATTATGCTTCTCTTAATTTTAACCCACAGAGTTTTATGAAATAAAAAAAAGGAATCGTTTTTTTTTCTTGATTTAGTAAGATTTCTCTGAGGCCTTTCATTTGCACTAAATGTTGCATGCAGTTTTCTTACAATATAAAAATAAGGGACACAATCTACTTCTGGAATAGTATGGGTGTCAGATCATGGCTATTTACTGATGGCCAGAAAGGACTTTTGTTACCAGATAGCTCTGTTCTAAGGATATGAAAGGATACTTCTTTATAGAATATTCATAGATGTGGAAGTGGAATATCATCATAATTCTGTTGAGTAACTTTTTAGAAGAAATAGTGATTAGACAGATGATAGTATAAATTTCCTATAGATGAATTGAGTTTCAATTATGTGAATTTTCAAAGACACTCACTTCACTTTACAGTTTTCCTGGAGTTATTGATGTTATTATTCATAGGTGAAAGGTAGAACAGGTTCAAGGAATGGAATTATTAATCACCCTACCCTCCATTTTCCTGAACTGACTTATTATCAGAATTTTCTGAGAACTTCTTAGATGTACAGATTTCTAAATGGGCCCCAGAACTACTGACTTAGAACATTGTGGGGTGGACACAGGTAATTTTTAAAGTTCGGCAGTGGTTCTGATGTGTAGTTTGGTTTGCAAACCCTGACTTAGAAATTTGTTGTAGTCATAGGAAATGTAAAATATGCTAAAATAGGATTATTTCAAAAAGACATGTTTTAAATCTCAGGAATTTCTGTTGTTTAAGTTTCAATGCTATGGATAATTTACAAATATAAATAACTAGAAACACATGCAACAATAATACAAATGTGTGTACCACTTCTCTTTTCCAATGAGTTCTTCATTTTAAAACATAGGAATGTAGCATAAAGACTTTACAATAGAAAAGTGTGATTGAGAAGGAAAGACAATAGAAAGAGTGAAGTATAAAAAGGAATGATGAAAACGAGAATTTGGAAAAAAGTTTTCCTTAGGTACTAATTCAATAATTTAGTCTTAACTAAAAAAGATTACAAGTTTATTGTGAGATGTTTAGAACATACAGTCATACAAAAGGCAAACATATATAACCATTGTTAGTATTTTATAAATATATTTCTAATCTTTTTATTAAACATACCAGTAAAAAATAAATGAGGGATCATACTGTATATGCTATTGTATCATTTCTTTTTTTATTTAGTATTATTGAGACTGATTTTTTAAGTCACTGAACATCATTCTGTGACTTGATTTTTTTTTATTAAGGTATTATTGACGTACACTCTTATGAAGGTGTCACATGAAAAACAATGTGGTTACTACATTCCACCCATATTATTGAGTCCCTCCCAATCCCCCATTGCAGTCACTGTCCATCAGTGTAGTAAGATGCCACAGAATCACTATTTGCCTTCTCTGTGCTATTCTGTCTTCCCCATGATACCCCCACACCATATGTGCCAATCGTAATACCCTTCAATCCCTTTCTCGCTCCCTCCCACCTGCCCTCCACCACTCCTCCCCTTTGGTAACCACTAGTCCCTTCTTGGAGTCTCTGAGTCTGCTGCTGTTTTGTTCCTTCAGTTTTGCTTTGTTGTTCTACTCCACAAATGATGGAAATCATATATTGTCCTTCACCACTTGGCTTATTTCACTGAGCATAATGTCCTCCAGTTCCACCCACATTGTTGCAAATGGTAGGATTTGTTTCTTTCTTATGGCTGAATAGTATTCCATTGTGTATATGTACCACCTCTTCTTTATCCATTCGTCTACTGATGGACACTTACGTTGCTTCCATATCTTGGCTATTGTAAATAGTGATGCAATAATAAACAAAGGGGTGCATATGTCTTTTTGTATCTGAGAAGTTGTATTCTTTGTGTAAATTCCTAGGAGTGGAATTCCCAGGTCAAATGATATTTCTATTATTAGTTTTTTGAGGAACCTCCATATTGCTTTGCACAATGGTTAAACTAATTTACATTTACACCAGCAGTGCAGGAGGGATCCCCTTTCTCCACATCCTTGCCAACATTTGTTGTTGTTTGTCTTTTGGATGGTGGCCATCCTAACTGGTGTGAGGTGATACTTCATTGTGGTTTTAATTTGCATTTCTCTGATAATTAGTGATGTGGAGCATCTTTTCATGTGTTTGTTGGCCATCTGAATTTCTTCTTTGGAGAAGTGTCTGCTCATATCTTCTGCCCATTTTTTATTGGGATTATTTCCTTTTTGGGTGTTGAGGCATGTGAGTTCTTAATGTATTTCGAATGTTAACTCCTTGTCAGATGTGTCGTTTACAAATATATTCTCCCATACTGTAGGATGCCTTTTTGTTCTGCTGATGGTGCCCTTTGCTGTACAGAAGCTTTTTAGTTTGATGTAGTCCCATGTGTTCATTTTTCCTTTTCTTTCCCTCACTCCGGGAGATGTGTTCAGGAAGTTGTTCATGCTTATTTTCAGGAGATTTTTGCCTATGTTGTCTTCTAAGAGTTTAATGGTTTCATGATTTACATTCAGGTCTTTGATCCATTTTGAGTTTACTTTTGTGTATGGTGTTAGACAATAATCCAGTTTCATTCTCTTACATGTAGCTGTCCAGTTTTGCCAACACCAGCTGTGTAAGAGGCTGTCATTCCCCCATTGTATGTCCATGGCTCATTTATTGTATATTAATTGATCATATATGCTTGGGTTTATATCTGGGCTCTCTTATTCTGTTCCATTGGTCTACGGTTCTTTTCTTGTGCCAGTACCAAATTGTCTTGGTTACTGTGGCTTTGCAGTAGAGCTTGAAGTCAGGGAGCGTAATTCCCCCTGCTTTATTCTTCCTTCTCAGGATTGCTTTGGCTATTTGGGGTCTTTTGTGGTTCCATATGAATTTTAGAACTATTTGCTCTAGTTTTTTGAAGAATTCTGTCAGTATTTCAGTAGGGATTGCAATGAATCTGTAGATTGCTTTAGGCAGGGTGGCCATTTTGACAATATTAATTCTTCCTATCTATGAGCATGGGATGTGTTTCCAGTTATTGGTATCTTCTTTAAGTTCTCTCAAGACTGTCTTGTAGTTTCCAGAGTATAGGTCTTTCACTTCCTTGGTTAGGTTTATTCCTAGGTGTTTTATTCTTTTTGATGCAGTTGTGAATGGAATTGTTTTCCTGATTTCTATCTCTGCTAGTTCATCGTTACTGTATAGGAATGCAACAGATTTCTGTGTATTAATTTCATATCTTGCAAATTTGCTGAATTCAGATATTAGATCTAGTAGTTTTGGAGTGGATTCTTTAAGTTTTTTTATGTACAACATCATGTCATCTGCAAACTGGGACAGTTTAATTTCTCTTTACCAATCTGGGTATCTTTTATTTCTTTGTGCTGTCTGATTACCGTGGCAAGAACCTCCAGAAGTACGTTGAATGATAGTGGGGAAAGTGGGCATCCTTGTCTTGTTCTCAATCTTAAAAGTTTTCCTTCTTCTCACTGTTATGTGTAATGTTGGCTGTGGGTTTGTCATATATGGCCTGTATTTTATTGAGGTACTTGCCCTCTATACTTATTTTGTTGAGAGCTTTTATCATGAGTGGATGTTGAATTTTGTTGAATGCTTTTTTGGCATCTATGGAGACGATCATGTGGTTTTTGTCCTTATTGATGTGGTGGATGATGTTGATGGATTTTCTAATATTGTACCATCCTTGCATCGCTGGGAGAAATCTTACTTGATCATGATGGATGATATTCTTGATGTATTTTTGAATTTGGTTTGGTAATATTTTGTCAAGTATTTTTGCATCTATGTGCATCAGGGATATTGGTCTGTAATTTTCTTTTTAAATGGTGTCCTTGCCTAGTTTTGGTATTAGAGGATGCTCGCCTTATAGAATGAGTTTGGAAGTATTCTGTCATCTTCTACTTTTTGGAAAATGTAAGGAGAATGGGTATTAGGTCTTCACTAAATGTTTGGTAAAATTCAGCTGTGAAGCCATCTGGTCCAGGAGTTTTGTTTATAGGTAGATTTTTGGTTACCAATTCAATTTCTGGCTGGTTATTGGTCTGTTCAGATTTTCTGTTTCTTTCTGGGTCAGCCTTGGAAGGTTGTGTTTTTCTAAAAAGTTGTCCATTAGTGGTAGGTAATCCAGTATGTTAGCATATAATTTTTCATAATATTCTCTGATAATTCTTTGTGTTTCTGTGGTATCCGTAGTGATTTTTCCTTTCTCATTTCTGATTCTGTTTATGAGGTTAGACTCTTTCTTTCTTGATAAGTTTGGCTAGGAGTTTATCTGTTTTCTTCATCTTCTCGAAGAACCAGCTCCTGCTTATTTTTCTCGATTTTATTTATTTCTTCTCTGATCTTTATTATGTCCCTCCATCTACTGACTTTAGGCCTCAGTTGTTGTTCTTTTCCTAGTTTCATTAATTGTGAGTTTATACTGTTCATATGGGATTGTTCTTCTTTCCTGAGGTAGGCCTGTATTGCTATATACTTCTGTCTTAGCAGGGTGTTTGCTGCGTCCCATAGATTTTGCGGTGTTGAATTTTTTTTGTCATTTGTCTCCATGTATTGCTTGATCTCTGTTTATATTTGATCATTGATCCATTTGTTCTTTAGGAGCTTGTTGTTAAGCCTCCATGTGTTTGTGGGATTTTTTGTTTACTTTGCATAATTTATTTGTAGTTTCATACCTTTGTGGTCTGAGAAGCTGGTTGGTACAGTTTCAATCTTTTAAAATTTAGTGAGGCTCTTTTTGTGGCCTAGTGTATGATCTATTCTGGAAAATGTTCTATGTGCACTTGAGAAGAATGTGTATCCTGCTGTTTTGGGTGGAGAGTTCTGTAGATGTCTGTTAGTTTCATCTGTTCTAATGCATTGTTCAATGCCTCTGTCTCCTTACTTATTTTCTGTCTGGTTGATCTGTTATTTGGAATGAGTGGAGTGTTGAAATCTCCTAAAATGAGTGCATTGCATTCTATTTCCCCCTTTAATTCTGTTAGTATTTATTTCATATATGTAGGTGCATAGGTATTTATAATGGTTATATCTTCTTGTTGGACTTACCCTTTATCATTATGTAATGTCCTTCTTTGTCTCTTATGACTTTCTTTGTTTTGAAGTCTATTTTGTCTGATACTAGTACTGCAACTGCTGCTTTTTTCTCCTTGTTAGTTGCATGAAATATCTTTTTCAATCCCTTCACTTTTAGTCTGTGTATGTCTTTGGGTTTGAAGTGAGTCTCTTGTAGGCAGCATGTAGATGGGTCTTGTTTTTTTATCATTTCAGTGACTCTGTGTCTTTTGATTGGTGCATTCAGACCGTTTACATTTAGGGTGATTATTGATAGGTATGTACTTACTGCCATTGCAGCCTTTAGATTTGTGGCTACTAAAGGTTCAAGGTTAATTTTCTTACTATCTAACAATCTAATTTAACTCACTTTGTATGTTATTCCAAACACAATCTAAAGGTTCTTTTTTTTTCTCCTCTTTTT
Organism: Smutsia gigantea; assembly: GCA_032199065.1. NCBI lineage: Eukaryota > Metazoa > Chordata > Mammalia > Pholidota > Manidae > Smutsia > Smutsia gigantea. The sequence continues at coordinate 290,234 of JAVSCE010017781.1, read as the reverse complement.
TCTTCCTCCTCTATTCTTTATATATTAGGTATCATATTCTGTACTCTTTGGCTTTGCCTTGCCTGACTTTGGATGAAGGTGATTTAATTTTGCATTTGCTTAGTAATTAATTGTTCTCCTTCCATACTGTGGTTTTATTACCTCTGGCGTCAGCTATTTAGCCTTAGGAACACTTCCATCTATAGCAGTCCCTCCAAAATACAGTGTAGGGACAGTTTGTGGGAGGTAAATTCTCTCGGCTTTTGCTTATCTGGAAATTGTATATCCCTTCTTCAAATATAAATGATAACCTTGCCGAGGAAAGTATTCTTGGTTCGAGGCCCTTCTATTTCATTGCATTAAATATGTCATGCCACTCCTTTCTGGCCTGGAAGGTTTCTGCTGAGAAGTATGATCATAGCCTGATGGGTTTTCCTTTGTTTGTGATCTTTTTTCTCTCTGTGGCTGCTTTTAAAAGTCTGCCCTTATGCTAGATCTTTGCCATTTTAGTTATTGTATGTCTTGGTGTTGTCTTCCTTGGGTCCTTTGTGTTGGGAGATCTGTGCACCTCCATGGCCTGAGAGAGTATCTCCTATCCCATACTGGGGAAGTTTTCAGCAATTACCTCCTCAAAGACAATTTCTATCCCTTTTACTCTCTTCTTCTTCTGGTACCCCTATAATATGAATATTGTTCCATGTGGATTGGTCACATAGTTCTGTCAATATTCCTTCATTCCTAGAGATCCTTTTATCTCTCTGTGCCTCAGCTTCTTTGTATTCCTCTTCTATAATTTTTCATTTTTTGTCTCCTCCACTGTAGCTAATCTGTTTTTAAATCCCTCCATTGTATTCTGTAATGATTGCATCTCCATCCTGAATTTGTTCCTTATTTCTTGAATATTTTTCTGTACCTCCATGAGGATGTTTATGATTTTTATTTTGAAATCTCTTTCAGGAAGATTGATGAGCTCAGTTTCACTTAACCCTTTTTCTGGTGTTTGTGGGATTTTTGGTTTGAACCAGGTTCCTTTGACATTTCATATTTGTATGTGGCACCCTCTCATGCCCAGAAGCTCTACTCTCTGGAGCTGCTCAACCTCTGGAGCAATGTGGAACATTGCAGGGGAGCAGTGCTGGTTCCTTGGGGGGAGGAAAATGCTATTGCCTGCTTCCCGGCTGCTATGCCTGTCTCCACTGCCAGAACCAGTGAGACAAACACACAGGTATAAGCCTCTATGCTTTGCATTTGTAGCTTCTGTATGGGGGGCTTCCCTCTGGATGGCCTGATGCCAGGGCAGGGGCTGCCGGTTTGTGATCCAGTGCCTGCTGATAGGCAGGCACAGCAAGCTGCGAATCATGGTGGGGGCCTTGGTGCTGCATAGCCAGCCAGGGGGATGGAGCCACTGATGCTCCTGAACATTCCCAACCTGTTGCGCTGAGTGTAGCCAGGAAATTTTGTCCACCTCTCCTTTCTCCTGAGCAGGAAGCTCTGTGCCATCCTTGCCCCTTTAGCAGCCCTTTCGCTGTTAGGAAGTCTCTCAGACTGCCCACCTTTCTTTTGTCCCCAAGCAGCCGGATGTGGATCCCTGTTTTCCGAAAACTGATGGAATCTCAGTCTCCAGGTATTCCACCTGTCTTAGCTTTTCTATCCCACTAATCAGCAGAGCACCATGCAAAGTAGGTATGTGCTCTCACAGCAGATATCCAGGGTTGGGTGTTCAGCAGTCCCAGGCCTCTACTCCCTCCCTGCTCCATTTTTCTTCCTCCTGCCAGTAAGTTGGGGTGTGGGAAGGGCTTGGGTCCATCTGGATCATGGCTTTGGTACGTTACCCTGTTCTGTGGAGTCTTTTCTTTTCTCCATGTGTATGCTGTTTTGCACAACCTTCTTTCCTTTTACTCTTTCAGGTTTAGTTGTATCAATTATATTTTCGTATTATATGTGGTTTTGGGAGGAGGCCTCTTGTCTCACCTCTCACACTGACATCTTTAATCTCTGTGACTTGTAATGGCAACATAACATTCCATTTCATGAATGATCCTCTATTTGGGCAATCTTCATTTCAATATCTTCCCCAATTTTTAAAGTTATAATCTAAATTAGAAATATCATATGTAATCTTATAAATATTATTATTTGCTATGAATAAATTGTCAGAAGAGCAATAGTTGCATCAAAATATATTTTTAAGCTTTTTATACATATTTTCAGATTACCAATTTATGCTGTCAACTGATATGAGAATATTATTTGCCTTGTATTCTCATAGTTTTTAAATAAACATGCTTCACAAATTGATTAAAAAAGGCATCTTACTATTTAACTTGCATTTATTTGATTACTATTTAATATGAATATTTCTTCCAAAAGATAGTAGCCTCTTTTTCTTTACTTTTTAAAGTTGTCCATTTATATTCAGTCTATTATATTCTTTTTTTTTGAAATGGGAAGTAGTTTATTTTACTGTAAAATTTCAAACATACACTCAGTTTCAGCAATTATCAAGATTTTTGTCACATTTGCTCTAAAAGGTGTTCTTTTTTTAATTAAATTATTGATATATGCTCCTGTGAAGTTTTCACATGAAAAAACAATGTGGTTACTACATTCTCCCATATTATCATTTTCCCCCCATACACCATTGCAGTCACTGCCCATCAGTGTAGTAAGATGCCACAGAGTCCCTATTTGTCTTCTCTGAGATACACTCTCTTTCCCATGATCACCCCCCACACCATGTGTGCCAATCACAATACCCCTCAATCCCCTTCTCGCTCCCTCCCCACCCACCCTTCCCCACACATCCCCTTTGGTAACTGCTAATCTCTTCTTGGAGTCTGTGAGTCTGCTGCTTTTTAGTTCTTCAGTTTTGCTTCATTGTTATACTCACAAATGAGGGAAATCATTTGGTATTTGTTTTTCTCTGCTTGACTTATTTCGCTGAGCATAATATCCTCTGGCTCCATCTTTGTTGTTGCAAATGGTAGGATTTGTTTCTTTCTTATGGCTGAATAGTATTCTATTGTGTATATGTACCACCTCTTCTTTATCCATTCATCTACTGATGGACACTTAGGTTGCTTCCATATCTTGGCTATTGTAAATAGTGCTGCAGTAAACATAGGGTGCATATGTCTTTTTGAATCTGAAAAGTTGTTTTCCTTGGGTAAATTCCTAGGAGTGGAATTCCTGGGTCAAATGGTATTTCTACTTTTAGTTGTTTGAGGAACCTCCATATTGCTTTCCACAATGGTTGAACTAGTTTACATCCCGCCATCAGTGCAGGAGAGTTCCTGTTTGTCCGCATCCTCACCAGCATTTGTTCTTAGTCTTTTCGATACAGGCCATCCTAACTGGTATGAGTTGATATCTCATTGTGGTTTTAATTTGCATTTCCCTGATAATTAGTGATGTGGAGCATCTTTTCATGTGTTTGTTGGCCATCTGAATTTCTTATTTGGTGAAGTGTCTGGTCATATTTCTGCCAATTTTTTAATTGGGTTATTTACTTTTTGGGTGTTGAGGCATGTGAATTCTTTATATATTTTGAATGTTAACTCCTTGTCAGATATGTCATTTACAAATATATTCTCCCATACTGTAGGATGCCTTCCTTTGCTGATGGCGTCCTTTGCTGTATAGAAGCTTTTTAGCTTGATGTAGTCCTATTTGTTCATTTTTGCTTTTGTTTCCCTTGCCCGAAGAGATGTGTTCAAGAAAAAGTTGCTCATGTTTATATTCGAGAGATTTTTGCCTATGTTTTCTTCTTAAGAGTTGTATGTGCTGATGGACAGTGACTGTAATGGGGTTGGTGGGGGGGACCTGATGAAGGGGGTAGTGTAATCACCATAATATTACTCATTTAATTGTAGATTAATGATATCAAAATAAACTTAAAAAAAAGAGTTGTATGGTTTCATGACTTATATTCAGGTCTTTGATCTATTTTGAGTTTACTTTTGTGTATGGGGTTAGACATTAATGCAATTTCATTCTCTTACATGTAGCTGTCCAGTTTTGCCAACGCCAGCTGTTTAAGAGGCTGTTGTTTTCCAATTGTATATCCATGGCTCCTTTATCATATATTAATTGACCATATATGCTTGGGTTTATATCTGTGCTCTCTAGTCTGTTCCATTGGTCTATGGGTCTGCTCTTGTACCAGTACCAAATTGTCTTGATTACTGTGGCTTTCTAGTAGAGCTTGAAGTTGGGAGTATAATCCCCCCAACTTCATTCTTCCTTCTCAGGATTGCTTTGGCTATTTGGGGTCTTTTGTGGTTCCATATGAATTTTAGAACTATTCTAGTTCATTGAAGAATTCTGTCAGTATTTCAATAGGGATTGCATTGAATCTGTTGGTTTCTTTAGGCAGAATGGCCATTTTGACAATATTAATTCTTCCTGTCCATGGGTGTGTTTCCATATATTGGTATCTTCTTTAATTTCTCTCATGAGTGTCTTGTAGTTTTCAGGGTATAGGTCTTTCACTTCCTTCATTAGGTTCATTCCTAGGTATTTTATTCTTTTTGATGCAATTGTAAATGGAATTGTTTTCCTGATTTCTCTTTTTGCTAGCTCATCATTAGTATATAGGAGTGCAACCGATTTCTGTGTATTAATTTTGTATCCTACAACTTTGCTGAATTCAGATATTCTAGTAGAGTTGGAGTGGATTCTTTAATGTTTTTTATTTGTAATATCATGTCATCTGCAAACAGTGACAGTTTAACTTGTTCCTTGCTGATCTGGATGCCTTTTATTTCTTTCCACATCTTTACTTTTACGTAAGTTTTCCTCAAATTTATCTTCCCATCCTCTGTATTTTGCTTTCATTTCCTTATGATATTTCCATTTTCCATGAGTCTTTCTGAACACCATCCTGTTCTTTGTTCAAGAATATATTTTACAATTATCACACATAAGTTGGGGGGGTGGTACATGGGGAAGGCGGTATATCACAGAGAAGACAAGTAGTGATTCTATAGCATCTTACTACACTGATGGACAGTGACTGTAATAGGGTATGTGGTGGGGACTTGACAATGGGGGGAATCTTGTAACCAAAATGTTGCTCATGTAACTTGTATGTTAATGATACCAAAATAAACAAATATGTATGTATTAAATTTCTTTACATTCTTGACTCCAGTTTGTTTACCCTGGACTCCGTTTTCACAGGCTTTTCTCACATGGATAGGAAGGTGGAGTAGACATATAGGACTTCCCCATTTTGTCAGATTAATTATCTCCACTTGTTCCCTCAACTTTAGAGGCACCTGAGGCCTCCAGTTCCAGGCTGACCTTAGAGAGTGTCAGGCTCTGTTTCTTATATTCTTCTAGAAGCACTGGGACTATTATCTTTTTTTTTTTCTTATTCATCCACTCTTCAGGTTCCACAGTTCTGTGATTTTCTTTGTCTGCTTTCATTATCCACAGTTCCATTCTTTTTTGTCCTTAAGTTGATTCTTTAAACTTTAGATTATTGCCATTTTGAGACAGCATGGAATTACATAAGCATATTTTAACTGAATGAAATACATGGGAATTTCTGCAATAATGGTTAATAACTAATTATTTCAGGTGTATAAAAAGTGTTTTGATTTTGTATATGCATGTTTTATTACAAATCACTTCCTTAATTTCTCTTTGTAAAAACATTTTTAGCCAGTTACTTTGGATTTCCTAAGTAGGTTTTTCTTTTTTATAAATTTGAAAAAAAATTTCTTACTTCAATCACTGGTGCTCATCAAATTATTTATACATAATTTTAGCTAGTTATTTTTGTTATTTCATTTAATTGGCTAATACTTTGAAATGATTTTACCTAATTTCTTGGATTTTTAGAGTAGGTGATAATTTGACTATTTTTTATTTGATAATTTTTTCTTTTCATACTTCATTGGCTGTGACTTTAAAATATACCAAATAAAAGTGTGACCATTCTTTTAGTATTCCTTAACTTATGATATAGCAGTTAATTTTTGTATAGCTTAGTTGTTTTTATATAGATATCCTGGATTATGTTAATGAAACATCCTATTGTCCTTAGTTTAGTCCTGCCTTTCCTAATGTTGGAAATGAATATATCATTTTTTCAAATCTCACATTGGCATTTATTGTTTTAATTATGTGACTGTTCTTTATTCAGTGAAGACTTTTCTAGTAGATTCTATACTTGAATAATTTTTATTTCTCAATTCCTTTTATAGTTCATCTTTCTAGATTGCTGTAATAAAGCTGACAGGTATTCTTATTTCCGTTGTATTTTTTTTTAATTTTAATAGGGAGTTTAAAAGTTTCCAATAAACCCTCATCTTCAAATCTTAAATGTAGCCCTACTTTGTAAGATAAAGAAGTTTAATATAGCCTTAAAGTGTCTTCCTTTCTTTGGGCTCCTTCCAGACTGATGTTTCTTATATATATATTTTTAATTTTGCTATTATTAATATACAATTACATGAGCAATATTATGGTTACTAGACTCCCCCTATTATCAAGTCCCCACCATATACCCCATTGCAGTCACTGTCCATTAGTGTAGAAGGATGTTACAGAATCACTACTTGTCTTCTCTGTGTTATATGGCCTTCCCCGTATCCCACCACCCCACCCCCACACCCACTACATATGTGTGCTAATTGTAATAGCCCTTTTTCCCCCTTCCACCCATCTTCCCCAGTCCCTTCCCCTTTGGTAACTGTTAGTCCATTCTTGGGTTCTGTGAGTCTGCTGCTATTGTGTTCCTTCAGTTTTTTCTTTGTTCGTATATTCCACAGACGAGTGAAATCATATAGTACTTGTCTTTCTCCACCTGGCTTATTTCACTGAGCATAATACGCTCTAGCTCCATCCATGTTGTTGCAAATAGTAGGATTTGTTTTCTACTTATGGCTGAATAATATTCCATTGTGTATATATACCACATCTTTATCCATTCATCTATTGATAGACACTTAGGTTGCTTCCATTTCTTGGCTATTGTAAATAGTGCTCCGATAAACATAGGGGTGCATATGTCTTTTTCAAACTGGGCTGCTGCATTCCTAGGGTAAATTCTCAGGAGTGGAATTCCTGGATCAAATGGTATTTCTGTTTTGAGTTTTTTGAGGAACTTCCACACTGTTTTCCACAATGGTTGTACTAATTTACATTCCCACCAGCAGTGTAGGAGGGTTCCCCTTTCTCCACATCCTTGCCAACATTTGTTGTTGTTTGTCTTTTGGATGGCGGCCATCCTAACTGGTGTGAGGTGATATTTCATTGTGGTTTTTATTTGCATTTCCCTCATGATTAGCAATGTGCAGCATCTTTTCATGTGCCTGTTGGCCATCTGAATTTCTTCTTTGGAGAAGTGTCTGTTCAGCTCCTCTGCCCATATTTCAACTGGCTTATTTGTTTTTTGTTTGTTGAGGTGTGTGAGCTCTTTATATAATTTGGATGTCAACCCCTTGTCGGATATGTCATTCAAGAATATATTCTACCATACTGTAGGAAGTCTTTTTGTTCTACTGATGGTATCCCTTGCTGTACAGAAGCTTTTTAGTTTGATATAGTCCCTTTCATTCATTTTGCTTTTGTTTCCCTTGCCTGGGGAGATATGTTCATGAAGAAGTTGCTCATGTTTATATCCAAGAGGTTTTTGACTATATTTTTTTCTAAGAGTTTTATGGTTTCCTGACTTACATTCAGGTCTTTGATCCATTTTGAGTTTACTTTTGTGTATGGGGTTAGACAGTAATCCAGTTTCTTTCTCTTACATGTAGCTGTCCAGTTTTGCCAACACCAGCTGTTGAAGAGGCTGTCATTTCCCCATTGCATATCCATGGCTCCTTTATCATATATTAATTGAACATATATGCTTGGGTTTATATCTGGGCTCTCTATTGTGTTCCACTAGTCTATGGGCCTGTTCTTGTGCCAGTACCAAATTGTCTTGATTACTGTAGCTTTGTAGTAGAGCTTGAAGTCAGTGAGCATAATGCCCTCAGCTTTATTCTTCCTTCTCATGATTGCTTTGGCTATTCGGGGTCTTTTGTGGTTCCATATCAATTTTAGAACTATTTGCTCTAGTTCACTGAAGAATGAATGGTAATTGATAGGGATTGCATTGAATCTGTAGATCGCTTTAGGCAGGATGGCCATTTTGACAATATTAATTCTTCCTAACCAAGAGTATGATTTTCCTTTTATTTGTGTCCTCTTTAATTTCTCTTTAGAGTGTCTTGTAGTTTTCAGGGTATAGATATTTCACATCCTTGGTTAGGTTGATTCCTAGGTATTTTATTCTTTTTGATGCAATTGTGAATGGAATTGTTTTCCTGATTTCTCGTTCTGCTAGTTCACCATTAGTGTATAGGAATGCAACATATTTCTGTGTATTAATTTGTATCCCACAACTTTGCTGAATTCAGATATTAGATCTAATAGTTTTGGAGTGGATTCTTTAGGGTTTTTTATGTACAGTATCATGTCATCTGCAAATAAGAACAGTTTGAGTTCTTCCTTGCCCATCTGGATGCCTTTTATTTCTTTGTGTTGTCTGATTGCTGTGGCTAGGACCTCCAGTAGTATGTTGAATAAAAGTGGGAGAGTGGGTATCCTTGTCTTGTCCCGATCTTAAAGGAAAAACTTTCAGCTTCTCGCTGTTAAATATAATGTTGGCTGTGGGTTTGTCATATACGGCCTTCATTATGTTGAGGTATTTGCCCTCTCTACCCATTTTGTTGAGAGTTTTTATCATGAATGGATGTTGAATTTTGTCAAATCCTTTTTCAGCATCTATGGAGATGATTATTTGGTTTTTGTCCTTCTTTTTTATTGATGTAGTGGGTGATGTTGATGGATTTTCGAATGTTGTCCCATCCTTGCATCCCTGGAATGAATCCCACTTGATCATGATGAGTGATCTTTTTGATGTATTTTTGAATTCGGTTTGCTAATATTTTGTTGAGTATTTTTGCATCAATGTTCATCAGGGATATTGGTCTGTAATTTTTTTTTTGTGTGTGGTGTCTTTGCCTGGTTTTGGTATTAGAGATTAGAGTGATGTTGGCCTCGTAGAATGAGTTTGGGAGTTTTCCCTCCTCTTCTACTTTTTGGAAAACTTTAATGAGGATGGGTATTAAGTCTTCACTAAGTGTTTGATAAAATTCAGCAGTGAAACCATTTAGTCCTGGCATTTTTTTGTTAGGTACGTTTTTGATTACCATTTTAATTTCTTTGCTGGTAATTGGTCTATTCAGATTTTCTGTTTCTTCCTGGGTCAGCCTTGGGAGGTTGTATTTTTCTAGAAAGTTGTCCATTTCTTCTAGGTTATCCAGTTTGTTAGCATATAATTTTTCATAGTATTCTCTCATTATTCTTTGTATTTCTGTGGTATCTGTAGTGATATTTCCTTTCTCATTTCTGATTCTCTTTAAGTGTGTAGACTCTCTTTTTTCTTGATAAGTCTGGCTAGGCATTTATCTATTTTCTTTATTTTCTCAAAGAACCCACTCCTGCTTTCATTGATTCTATTGTTTTACTCTTCTCAATTTTATTTATTTCTGCTTAATCTTTATTGTGTCCCTCCTTCTACTGACTTTGGGCCTCATCTGTTCTTCCCCTTCTAGTTTCATTAATTGTGACTTTAGACTGTTCATTTGGGATTGTTCTTCTTTCCTGAGGTAGGCCTGTGTTGCAGTATATTTCCCTCTTAGCACAGCTTTCGCTGCATCCCACAGATTTTGTGGTGTTGAATTATTGTTGTCATTTGTGTCCATATATTGCTTGATCTCTGTTTTTATTTGGTCATTAATTCATTGATTATTTAGGAGCATGTTGTTAAGCCTCCATGTGTTTTTGGGCTTTTTCGTTTTCTTTGAGTAATTTATTTCTAGTTTCATACCTTTGTGATCTGAGAAGCTGGTTGGTACAATTTCAATCTTTTTTAATTCACTGAGGTTCTTTTTGTGGCCAGTATATGATCTATTCTTGAAAATGTTCCATGTGCACTTGAGAAGAATGTGTATCCTGTTGCTTTTGGATGGAGTGTTCTGTAGATGTCCATTAGGTACATCTTTTCTAATATGTTGTTGAGTGCCTCTGTCTCTTTACTTGTTTTCTGTCTGGTTGATCTGTCTTTTGGAGTGAGTTGTGTGTTGAAGTCTCCTAAAATGAATGCATTGCATCCTATTTCCCCCTTTAATTCTGTTAGTATTTGTTTCACATATGCAGGTGATCCTGTGTTGGGTGCATAGATATTTATAATAGTTATATCCTCTTGATGGAATGACCCCGTTATCATTATGTAATGTCCTTCTTTGTCTCTTGTGACTTTCTTTGTTTTGAAGTCTATTTTGTCTGATACAAGTACTGCAACTCCTGCTTTTTTCTCCGTATGAGTTGCATGAAATATCTTTTTCCAGCCCTTTACTTTCAGTCTGTGTATGTCTTTGGGTTTGAAGTGAGTCTCTTGTGGGCAGCATATAGATCGGTCTTGTTTTTTTTTATCCATTCAGTAACTCTATGTCTTTTGATTTGTGTATTCAGACCATTTACATTTAGGGTGATTATGAATAGGTATGTGCTTATTGCCACTGCAGGCTTAAATTTGTGGTTACCAAAGTTTCAAGGGCAATTCCCTTACTATCTAACAGTCTAGTTTAACTTATTTTGTATACTATTACAAATTCAATCTAAAGGTTCTTTTTTTTCCCTACTTTTTCTTCCTCCTCTATTCTCTGTATGTTATGAATCATATTCTGTACTCTTTTTTTTCCTTGAATGATATATGTTTAGGCTTAGGAATACTTCCATCTATAGGAGTCCCTCCAAAATGCCCTGTAGATGTGGTTTGTGGAAGGTAAATTCTCTCAGCTTTTGCTTATGTGAAAATTGTTTAATCCCTCCTTCAAATTTCAGTGATAACCTTGCTGGGCAGAGTATTCTTGGTTCAAGGCCCTTCTGCTTCATTGCATTAAATATATCATGTCACTCTCTTCTGGCCTGTAAGGTTTCTGTTGAGAAGTCTGATGATAGCCTGATGGGTTTTCCTTTGTATTTGATCTTTTTTTATCACTGTAGCTGCTTTTTAAAGTTTGTCTTTATCCTTGTTCTTTGCCATTTTAATTATTATATGTCTTGATGTTGTCTTCCTTGGGTCCCTTGTGTTGGGTGATCTGCGCACCTCCATGGCTTGAGAGACTATCTCCTTCCCCTAATTGGGGAAGTTTCAGCAATTACCTCCTCATAGACACTTTCTATCCCGTTTTCTCTCTCTTCTTCTTCTTGTACCCCTATAATGCGAATATTGTTCCGTTTGGACAGGTCACACGGTTCTCTCAATATTCTTTCATTCTTAGAGATCCTTTTTTTCTTTCTGTGCCTCAGCTTCTTTGTATTCCTCTTCTCTAATTTCTATTCGATTTACTATCTCTTCGACTACATCTAATCTGCTTTTATATCCCTCCATTGTATGTTGCATTTCAGATATGGTATTTCTTAATGATTGAATCTCCATCTTAAATTTGTTCCTGAGGTCTTGAATATTTTTCTGTTCCTCCATAAGCATGTTTATCATTTTTATTTTGAACTCTCTTTCTGGAAGATTTGTGAGTTCAGTTTCATTTGACCCTCTTTCTGGGGTTTGTGGGATTTTGGTCTTAACCATGTTCTTTTGACGTTTCATATTTCTGTGTGGTGCCCACTAGTGTGCAGAACCTCCAGTCTCTGGAGTTGCTCAGCCCCTAGAGTGAGTTTGGGGGATGTAGGGGAGCAGAGCTGGTGCCTTGGGGGAGGAAAGATCTTTTTCCTGCTTCCCTTCTGTGGTGCCTGTCTACAGTGTCAGATGCAGTGGGCCAAGCTAACACAGGTAATCTTCTGTGCTTTGCGTCTCTAGCTGTTGTAGGTGGGGTGTCCCTCTGGCTGGCCTGATGCCTGTGCAGCAGTGACTGTGGGTTTCCGAGCAGGTGCCTGCAGGCCAGTACGAAGGCTAGGCAGGTTGTGTGTCACAGTGGGGTCCTCGGAGCTGAGTAGGCAGTCAGGGGGATGGAGCACCTGAAGCTCCTCAAAGTTCCCAACCAGCTGGGCAGAGAGCACCCAGGAACCTTGTCCAGCTCTCCCTTCTCCCACACAGCAAGCTCCGTGCAAACTCTGCCCCTCAGCAGCCCTCCTGCTGCTAGGAAGCCTCTCAGAGTACCTGCCTTTCCTCCAACACAGAGCGGCTGGGTCTGGATCCCCTCCTCCACAAATGGATAGAATGTCAATTTCGTCAGCATTCCACCTTCCCGAGCTCTCCAACACCCAGGACACAATATAGGTTTCTGCTCACAAAGCAGATGTCCAGGGCTAGGTGTGTAGCAGTCCTAGGTTTTCACCCCCTCCCACGCTCCATTTCTCTTCCTCCTGCTGGTGAGCTGCGGTGGGGGAAGGGCTTGCATCCCACCAGATTAAGGCTTTTGTACGTTACCCTGTTTCTTGAAGTCTGCTCTGTTCACGTGGTCTGCATGCAGTCTGGTTCAGCCTTCTTTCTTGTTGCTGTTTGAAGATTAGTTGTATTTATTAACTATATTTTTGTACTGCTTGTGGTTTTGGGAGGAGCTCTCCATCTTACCTCTCACTCCGCCATTTTGAATCCTCTCCTGTTAAATTTTATGATATAAATAGCCCCTTTGCTATTTTCCAGCACTGGTTGTTTTTATCTTATTTATAAATTCCCTTTATCATTTTGGTCAGAAACCTGGATCAATCAAGCAAGGATACTTGTATTTATGTCCCATTGTGTGCCAAACTTTGGGCATAAAATTTTGTTAAATTAATTTCTGTTGTCTGACATAAATCCTTTGAAGAATGTAAAATAGAAGTATATGCCTTTTGGAGAAGTTAGAAAATTGCATTATAGATTTGAGTAGTCATACTGAACTTAAAATGTATAATAACTATATATTTTGCAAGAAAGTAGAAAATGGCATATGATATTCATCTCATCAATATTCTGGTAAATATATTCAAATTTACATTGTCTTTCTAGACAAAGGTCAATAAAAATACATAGTTTTTATAATCTGTATTTCTTTTATCATGTAGCTTTTCATCATCAGTCCTATATTCTTTTTTTAATTGAAGTATAGTTGACATGATATTATATGAGTTTTGGGTGTGTAACAGTGATTCAACAGATACATACACTACAAATTGCTCATAATAAATATACTTACTGTTACCATAGAAAGTTATTACAGTATTATTGACTATATTCCCTATATAGTACTTTTCATACCTGTGACTAATGTATTTTTTAATTGGAAGTTTGTATCTCTTATTCTCCTTCAACTATTTCACCTGTCTCCCCACCCTCCTCCCTCTGGCAACCACCAGTTTATTCTCTGTATTTAGGAGATCTGTTTCAGTTTTTTTCTTATTTGTTCATTTTTTTGTTTTTGTCTGGCTTATTTCACTCAGTATAATGTCATCTAGGTTCATCCGGGTTGTTGTGTATGACAAGATGACGTCCTTTTGTGGCTGAGTAATATTCCATTATATGCATATACCATGTGTTTATGCATTTATTTATTGATGAACACAGGTTGTTTCTGTATCTTGGACATTGTAAATAATGCTGCAGTAAACATAGAAGTGAATAAATACATCTTTTAGAATTATTGTGTTTATTTTCTTTGGGTTAATTCCCAGAAATATACTTACTGGGTGATTTGTTATTTCTAATTTTAACTTTTGGAGGAACCTCCATATTTTTTCAATGATGTATGCAGCAGTTATATTCTCACCAATAGTGCACAAGGATTTCTTTTTCTCCGCATGCTCACAGACACTTGTAATTTCTTGCACTTTGATACTAGCCATTCTGATTGACATGAGGTGGTATCTCATTGTGTATTAATTTACATTTGCCTGATGATTAGTGATGTGGAGCATCTTTTCATGAGCCTGTTGGCCATTTGCATGTCTTCTTTGGAAAAACGTCTATATTCAGGTCCTCTGCTCATTTTTTAATCAGATTATTGTTTTTTTGGTATCAGTTGTATGAGTTCTTTATATATTTTGGATATTAACCTCTTTTCAGATATATCATTTGCAAATAGCCTCTCCCATTAAGTAGGTTGCTTTTCTGTTTTGTTGATAGTTTACTTTGTTGTGCAGATTTTTAGTTTGATGTAGTCCAAATTATTTATTTTTGCTTTTGTTTTCCTTGTCTGAGGAAACAGATTGAGAAAAATATTGCTAAGACTGATGTACAAGAGATTACTACTTATGTTTCTTTTAGGAATTTTTGGATTCAGGTCTCACATTTAGGTCTTTAATCCATTTTGAGTTTATTTCTGTGTGTAGTGTAAGAAAGTGGTCCATTTTCATTCCTTTGCATTTTTAGCTGCCCTCTTTTCCCAACATCATTTATTGAAGAGACTACCCCATTGTACATTCTTGCCTCCTTTGCCATAGATTAATTGACTGTGTAGGTGTGGGTTTATTTCTGGAGTCTATCTTCTGTTCCATTTATCCGTGTGTCAGTTTTGTGCCAGTACCATACTGTTTTGGTTATTATTACTTGATGGTATAGGCTGAAATCAGAAAGCATAATCTCTCTTTTCCCAAGATTGCTTTGGTTATTCTGGGTCTTTTGTGGTTCCATATAAGTTCTGATAAAATTTGTTTTAATTCTGTGAAAAATGCTTGAGTTTGCTAGGGATTGCCTTATATTTGTAGATTTCTTTCGTTGTATGGACATTTTAACAGTATTCTTTCAAACCATGAGTATGGTATATCTTTACATTTATTTGCATGGTCTTCAATTTCTTTCACCAGTTTTATAATTTTCAGAGTACAAGTTTTTCACCTCCTTAGTTAAATTTACTCCTAAGTATTTTACCCTTTTTGATACAAGTGTAAATGAGATTAATTTCTTAATTTCTCTTTCTGCTACTTTGTGATTAGTATACAGAAATGCAACAGATTTATGTATATTAATTTTGTATCCTGCAATAACACTGGATTAATTTATTCTAACAGTATTTTGGTAGGCTCTTTAGCATTTTTTATATATAATATGTCATCTACAAATAGTGAAAGTTTTACTTCTTCATTACAAAATTGGATGCTTTTCATTTTTTTCTTGCCTAGTTGCTGTGACTTGAACTTCCATTAATATGTTGAATAAAAGTGGTAAGAATGGACACCCTTGTCTTGTTCCTGATCTTAAAGGAAAAGCATTCATCTTTTCACCATTGTGTTTGATGTTAGATGTGGGTTTGTCATATATGGCCTTTATTATATTGAGATATGCTCTCTCTCAACCCACTTTTTGGGAGTTTTTCATGAATGGATGTTGAATTTTTTTCTGCATCTGTTGAAATGATCATGTGATTTTTATCCTTCCTTTTGTTAATATTGTGCATCTTGTTGATTAATTTGCAGATGCTGAAGAATCCTTGCATCCCTGGTGTAAATCCCACTTATTGTTGGTGAATGATCATTTTAATGTATTGTTAAATTTAGTTTGCTGATATTTTGGTGAGGGTTTTTGCATCTGTGTTCATCAGGGGTGCTGGCCTATAATTTTCTTTTTCTGTAGTGTCTTTGTCTGGTTTTGGTATCAGACCAATGCTGGTTTTATAAAATGAATTTGGAAGAATTCCTTCCTACTCTATTTTTGGGTAATTTGAGAAGAATGTATATTAACTCTTCATTAAATGTTTGATGGAATTCACCTGTGAAGTTCTCAACTTTTGGTCAGGGTTTTTAAAATTACAGATTAAATTTAGTCTGGTCAGATTTTCTATTTCTTTCTGATTCATTCTTAGAAGATTGTATGTTTCTGGGTATTTACCTATTTTGTCCAACTTTTTGGCATATAATTTTTCATAGTCGTCTCTTACAATCCTTTGTATTTCTGTGGTGTTGGTTTTAACTTCTCTTTCATTTCTGATTTCATGTATTTGAACCTTCTCTCTTTTTTTTCTTGATGAGTCTGGCTAAAGGTTTATCAATTTGTTCATCATTTTCCAAGAACCAGCTCTTAGTTTCAGTGAAAATAGAACATAAACAATGGTGCCCACCAGCACCTCCAATCCGAGAGAGAGAGTTTCAGCAACACCCTCCCCATAACACAGTTTGGCAGATGCTCTACAGTTAGTAAATGGCCTTATTTTTTTGATGCAAGTGTCAATGGGATTGATTTCACTTGAATTCTTGTTCTTTAAAACATGGGGTTTTTTTTCTTTGTCCTAGGATGGCCAAATCTCTGTGCAGATCTCTCAGTGATATCCCTCCCTACTGTAGTTCCTAGCTTGTGTGGAATTCCCATTATTACCATGTCTCTGGGTCTTCTGCTGTTCTCTGTGGGCTCCTCTATCCAGTCAGCCCTCAGTTCTTTGGGAGGAATTGCTCCATAGGCACATATACGTTTGGTGTGCTCATGGCAGCAGATGAGTTCAGGGACTTCCTGTGCAACCACCTGGGACCCCCTCGCCTAGTCCTATCTGTAATACTAACAGGTATTGTAGAAAAGAACATTTATGTTTTGAAAATATTACTTCTTTCTTGGAAGATTCTTATTCTACCACATATCCTAATACTCTCATGCAAAAGGAACTATGCTCCTTGAGAAAAATTATGGCTAGCTTAATGATTTTTTTTGTAAAGATATATTATAGCTGACTTGTTACCATTTCTTATACTTGGAGCCACTTGCCTGAGTGATGGCATGGTGAATAATGATAGAAAACCAGAGAATTTTGCAGTTTTGTTAAAAACTTAATTTTCTTTTCTACCCCAGGGAAGAAGGAAGGTTAAATGAGCAGCTATCTAGTATTTTACATATTATCCTTATTTCAAAAATGTGTTAGTAATCAGGGAAATATAAAAGATATGCAGTAGACAGGTGCTTATTTTTACTTGATATGTCCGAGGTAGACAAACATATAACCACCAATCAATGTGCAGGAATTATCAACAAATCATAAAAAGAAAGTCTACCCTCATTAGTCATAAGAAAATGTTCATGTTGCTGTGTTAGGATACAGTGGACAGCTCTGCATTCTGTCGGATGTACAATAGCACACATTTTCATGATTCATTCTGCTTTAGTTTATGATAGGTTCTGTCTCTAGGCTCTTTTTATTTTCTGTGAATTGCTCAAATGAGAAAATAGACATAACATAGGGAGGATAGAAAAAGAAAATGGATGGGTCAAAAACTGCTTTGTTCTACATGTGTTTTATCTTTCAATAAGGAAATAAGTTCTGCAAACCTCTTTAAATAGTAACATTCAATCTGAACCATTCGTTTTCTTTTCACTCCCTTCTTTCTATTTTTTTTTCTTTGCATATTGTGCTGGTGATATGTAGGATTTAGGGCTGAATTGGGAAACCTGCAGGCAGTGAGCAGACTACAAGTCAAACTAATATTTATGAGGAAGCTTTGGAACATCTTGGCATGTTACAGAAGGCATATGAGAGCCAGTGAACCTTAAATACAGTCCTGTATTTAGTGAAACTGTCACTGCCACAGAGCAGGATATTTCAACTGCTATAAATCTCATATTCTCAAAGTGCCAGTGTATTCTCATCAGCTGTGAGGATACGATGTGATCAAAGATTGTTAAATTAATATGCTGTATTCTGGATTAAGAAGGCACATGTCTAAGTAGCTTCTTCCAGCCTTCCACAAAACTAAGGAAAACATGGACAAGCTGAAAACTCATTACAAAACTGAGAAGTACACACAACAAACAACTTATAGTTGGAAACTATGAAATGTCTTCTTTCCTGTAAGGCAAATAGAACTAGAGTTAAGAAAACCCAGTCTGGCTTGACATTATAGTACATTTAGATTTAGTCTTGTTATTTTAAAAAGAGGCAGAAAGATGGTTTATGATTTTTCTACTCTGTCGATGGACTCAGAAATTCAAGGTCTGAGCCAAACATAAGAAAGTATTCTTTCTCTACTTTTTTACTGATCTACACAACATAAATTTTTTTTGCCTCTGCCCCTTAGTTTTTCCCACCTTCATTTTCTCCACCAATACTGACACCACCATCCAAAGACAGCGACTTTCAGAAAACAACTAGGTAGAAAATAATCAGAGACTTATAGTAGCAGGTTATGTTCCCAGAAAAATCAATGAAAAATAAATCTATACCTATAGTCACCTTGGGAAACATTTAAGCAACAAAGCTAAAGAAAGGCCATAAAATATCTAAATAAACAAAACAAAACTAACAAAGTTACCTACAAATGAGTAAAACTAAAGCTATTTCTTGTCTTCCAACAAAAGGTAGAACACAATCCTGACAGAGTATTTACTACTTAACAAATGTCTACGATCTTCTGCATGTTTTACAGCCCCGTTATAGTTAGGCATGTGACTGAGCTCCAAGAAAGGACACTTCTGTGCATAAAAAGTCTTAAAGATTGATTTCATCTCACAAAAGGACCAGTGGACCCACAGATCCAGCCTAGAGAGATCTTCTCAGATCCTGAATGCAGAGTTGGAATAAATTCTTGGTCACTGAAAAAAATCCCCATATTTCCTCTTTATGTGTCCAGTGAGCACAATTATGATAGGTGGGACAAGAGAAACCCCTGGAACTTTCCTTTACCTTCAAAACAGTAAGAGAAAAGGTTTTCATATCCCTTGGCATCCGTTTTATGGCTTCTTCACAAGTCAGACTTTAGGTAGAAGGAGGGTGAGAGCAGAAGCATCTAGGCTTCTTGAGTCTTAGATTAAGAAGTCTCACAGCATCACTTCTATTGCATTCTGTCAGTCAAAGCAAGTTACAAGGGCAGTTCAGGTTCAGGGAATGGGGAAATACATGTACTCACTGAAGAATGGCTAAGTCCCATTGTCAAGGGTTTCATGTAGGGATATGGGGAATTATTACATCCATGTTTGAAAGAAATCTACCACATCGTAGGAACTGGCAATGATAAGAATATTCATTTTCACCTGATATGAGTAGAAGTGCACCATCACTGCTTTGAATTCTTTCAAATCTCTTTACTCACCTAGTCTAGTAGGGGATTGATTGTTGGGAAGGGCAATTTCACATACTCAGTCATTCCATCCCCACTCAGCCATGTACGTGTGGGCCTTGGACTTGGAACACTTCCTTACCAAGAGATAAATAAATAGTTCACACAGCCTGTTCTAGGCCTATTGCCTGATATGGGAATATCTTTCCCTGTTTCAGCCTCAAAGAATGCTCTTTTGAATTTGCCTGAAGTCTGTGCCTCATGTGGTACCTTGCCAACCCTACTGTTATATCCATCCTCTGTGAGGAGGAGGCAGGGTCTTTCTGCTGTGGAACAACAAAGGTACAGTAGACAAACTTCTCTGTGTTGGTTACAGAGAGAGAGAGACCTGCTGCCCATGGGGGACCATTTCCTACTATAGAAGCTGATCTTGCTCTGTCTGTTCTCTATGTAAGTAGAATGCTGTTTCACCTAGTGCTTGGCTGTATTGTGTTCTTGGTGTCTCTGGTACCAAGATGCAATGTGCAGAAGTGTTTAGAACCCTCTGAGATTAATGACTGATGCATGGCAAATGGCTCCAACATTGATCATCTGAACGTTTTTTCAGAACGTCATGCTTTGGGAGCACTATATTGATGACATCATTCAGATTGGACTGTTGAAAAATAACACGATGCTCTAGTTGGGTACATATGTGTTAGAGTTTGAGAGATAAACCCCATTCAGGGGCCTGCCAGTTCAGTAAGTTTTGGGAGTCCATAGGTCTTAGGCATGTTTTGTTAGCTTTTCCTGAGTGGAAGGTAAAATGTGCTTCGTACTACATACCATTAAGAAAGTCGTACATTTGGCAGATTTCCCTGGAAGCCTTTTAGGAGTGATACTATGATCCATTTTTTTGAGTAACCCATAATGGTGCATGTTTTGTGTGGGAACAGAGCAAAAGAATGCTCTGCAGCAAGTTCAGCCTATTGCAAGCTTCTTGTCATTTATCAGGTTCAGTTGCGCTCCAGGTTAGCAGTGATAAATAAGGATGCCATTTGGAACCTCTGGCAAGCTACTTTGAAAGATTCATGGACACAGTTCCCTACAGTTTGGAGGGAAATTCTTGTGCCGATAACTCTTTCATTATGAGAAGCAATTCCTGACTTGCTGTTGGTACTTGGTGGAGGCTGAGTGCTAGATAAACCACTAGACACCAAGACACTATGTAACCTGAGATGCCCACCATGCATTGGGTGTTATCAGATTTATCCATAAGATTGTACAGGGTCAATCACTATGAAATTTAAGTATTGTAAACTTGGTTAGACTCATGAAGGTATGGAAGGAACAACAAAACTGCATAGACAGGTGGCTCAGGCTCTTATGACACCTATGCAGGCTGCGTTGTCACGACTGCTCCCCACACCTGTGGCCTCATGGAGAGAGTTTCTTGTGAATAGCTGACATATAAAGAAAAAAATTTTCAGACCTTGTTTATAGAGAGTTCTGAAGGATAAGCTGGTACCAGCTGGAAATGATCTATTGGTATTTTTATATGCCCACTCAGAGGTAACCATCTGGTGAAGGGACATACCAGACAATAATATATAATTTTCCATTTTTCCTGGAAGGAGGCATGGTCTGAGGAACTTACTCATGGGTGGCAGCTAATAACCTGGCTTGTTAATCAGGAGCTTGGAAAAAACAGGATTGGATGATCAAAGATGAGGGGGTTTGGAGAAGATGTATGTGGATGGATCTCTTGTAATGGGTACAGAGTTGGAAGATATTTTGTCCCATGTAATTTCTCATACAGATATAGCCTCTGCAGAGGAAGCTTTAAAAAATCAGTTGAATTACTTGACTTATAAATGTTGGCTAGCCTCTTTCCCCAGGCATATACCGATGTATAAAATGGCTGTGGTGACAAGGATAGGAGCTTTGCAAGGATTCAACACCTTGGGCTTCCCCTCATCAGCAGTGATACTGTACTGCCAGTGCTGGCTGCCCAACTTAGCAGAAGCCAAGGCCAGTCTGGGGACCTGATCTTTACTTCCCAGGGAGACCAGCTAACCTTCTAGTGGTAGGTTAATTATATTGCCTCTCTTCCATCATGGCCATCATTTGTCCTCACTAGAATAGATACTTATTCTGATTTTGGATTTTCCTTCCTTAGTCAAAGTACTACTATTGAAAGCAAGAGCAGCTGAGGACTTAGAGAAAGCATCTGCATCATGAAGGTGTTCCCTGCATTGCTTCTGCCAAGGGACTTATTTTGCCACAGGAGTTCTGTAGGAGTGAGCTCTTTATTGGGATGTTCCCGCTAGAGGAAGTGACAGTAACCCCATCAAACTAGAAGTTCAGACAGCCACTTAGGTATTTGGGACCTTTCAAACCACAGAATTAATAGGTAGAGAAGGAACTTAGAGATTGATCCCTATTACAAAGGGACAATTAGATTGTTTTAAAAGTGGGAGCAGTTGATATCATTTCTGCAGCCTAGTGATTAACTGGAAAACCTCTTAGTAATTCCATGTCTGATAGTAAATGTCGGTGAAAGGTAGAACAGCCTATTAAAGGTAGGGATACTAAGGACTCAAAGCCCTTCAAGAATTAAGATTTAGATTATCCCACCAGTTAAAAATGCCAACCAACTGAGACACTGCTGAGGGCAAGGGCAACAAAATGGCAGAGAAATAAGAAACATAGATACAGAGTTGGAACTAGGTACAGATCGAAATTATAGCAGCTATGTATATATCCTTAAGGTATTTATTACTCAGTTGCTGTCTCCCCTCTTCATCCACTGTTATTTTGTATAGACGTGTTGTTGGCACTAAATTAATTAATAAGGCGTGTCCATAGGGAACTGTATCCATACCTGAGTGACAAAGACTGGTTATCTTGGAGATCCTAAACTTGAACTTGATTCAATGAATGATGGTTCTTAGTGTCTCCTCTTGTTGGAAAGAGGATGAGATTGTTTATATTTATACATTGGATGGGTGCTTCATGTTAGGTGAAAACATGGAGCTATTAAATATAAGTAGAATGATGAGAATGGATGCTGAGTAATAGAAGGAAGTGGACAGTGAAAGTTCTGAGCCATTCCTTGCCCTCTCCTTGCTCTACCATATGTCACAGGGGTCTGACTCTTGTCAACCCCCCTTGTCAGCTGGCTTCTGGCTGAGGTTTTGCCAATGATAGGCCCTAGTGGAGAATTAAAAGAATGAAGGAAAGTACCTTCCTCTGCGGTACACCTGGCAGAGCTGCATCTCTTGGTGCTCCAGTTCTGTCTGGACAGGCCTACCATAGTTATCATGGGTGACCTAGGTCGTATCTCTGCCTCCCCCTCTTTAATTGCCCCTTGCTTTTGCTGTCTCTGGGTTACTTCACTGTCTTTTATTTGGCCTCTCAGCCTGCCTTTCACCTGTTTCTAATTGAATTTAAATGCATCTAATTTCCTGTATTAAATCCTTTGTGTTTTACAGCAGTGTGGTTTCTACTTTTTTTTTTTGGTTGCACTCTGGTTGATAAACTACTTAAATATATATATATAAATTGTTATGAATCTGTTTTAAAAAATGAACAAAAACCAATAAAAATTATTCTCAAAATAAAAACATCATATAAAGAAAAGATGAAATAACAATTACCTGGATTTAAAACCCTAGATTAGCCCAACACAGATCATGAGAAGGTTAGTAGAAAAACTGGGCACAGAAATTTAATATATTTGAAGGAGGGAGGCAATACACAAATTATGCCATTTCACTTTTGACACTGATTTTAATTATAATACAGGTTTAATGCAGCTTTCAAATTCTTTTTCTTTTTTAAATATAACTTATTTTATCATTAATTTACAATTACATGTGCAATATTACGATTATTAAACTACCCCTTCATCAGGTCCCCCCCACCAACCCCATTACAGTCACTGTCCATCAGCGTAGTGAGATGCTATAGAATCACTACTTGTCTTCTCTGAGTTGTACTGCCCTCCCCGTGCCCCCCCAACATTACATCTGCTAATCGTAATGCCCCTTTTTCCCTCTTATCCCTCCCTTCCCGCCCATTTTCCCCAGTCCCTTTCCCTTTGGTAACTATTAGTCCGTTCTTGGGTTCTGTGAGTCTGCTGCTGTTTTGTTCCTTCAGTTTTTTTCTTTGTTCTTATACTCCACATATGAGTGAAATCATTTGATACTTGTCTTTTCGGCTTGGCTTATTTCACTGAGCATAATACCCTCTAGCTCCATCCATGTTGTTGCAAATGGTAGGATTTGTTTTCTTCTTATGGCTGAATAATATTCCATTGTGTATATGTACCACATCTTCTTTATCCATTCATCTACTGATGGACACTTAGGTTGCTTCCATTTCTTGGCTATTGTAAATAGTGCTGCAATAAACATAGGGGTGCATCTGTCCTTTTCAAATTGGGCTGCTGCATTCTTAGGGTAAATTCCTAGGAGTGGAATTCCTGGGTCAAATGGTATTTCTATTTTGAGTTTTTTGAGGAACCTCCATACTGCTTTCCACAATGGTTGAACTAATTTGCATTCCACCAGGAGTGTAGGAGGGTTCCCTTTTCTCCACATTCTCGCCAACATTTGTTGTTGTTTGTGTTTTGGATGTTGGCCATCCTCACTGGTGTGAGGTGATATCTCATTGTGGTTTTAATCTGCATTTCTCTGATGATTAGCGATGTGGAGCATCTTTTCATGTGCCTGTTGGCCATCTGAATTTCTTCTTTAGAGAAGTGTCTATTCATGTCCTCTGCCCATTTCTTAATTGGATTATTTGCTTTCTGTTTGTTAAGGTGCATGAGTTCTTTATATATTTTGGATGTCAACCCTTTATCAGATACGTTTTTTATGAATATATTCTCCCATACTGTAGGATGTCTTTTTGTTCTACTGATGGTGTCCTTTGCTGTACAGAAGCTTTGCAGCTTGATATAGTCCCACTTGTTCATTTTTGCTTTTGTTTCCCTTGCCCGGGGAGATATGTTCATGAAGAAGTTGCTCATGTTAATGTCCAAGAGATTTTTGCCTATGTTTTTTTCTAAGAGTTTTATGGTTTCATGACTTACATTCAGTCTTTGATCCACCTTGAGTTTACCTTTGTGTATGGGGCTAGACAGTAGTCCAGTTTCATTCTCTTACATGTAGCTGTCCAGTTTTTCCAACACCAGCTGCTGAAGAGGCTGTCATCTCCCATTGTATATCCAAGGCACTTTTATCAAATATTAATTGACTGTATATGTTTGGGTTAATGTTTGGATTTTCTATTCTGTTCCACTGGTCTGTGGGTCTGTTTTTGTGCCAATACCAAATTGTCTTGATTACTGTGGCTTTGTAGTAGAGCTTGAAGTCAGGAGCGTAATTCCCCCTGTTTTATTCCTCCTTCTCAGGATTGCTTTGGCTATTCGGGGTCTTTTGTGGTTCCATATGAATTTTAGAATTATTTGTTCCAGTTCATTGAAGAAAGCTGTTGGTAGTTTGATAGGGATTGCGTTGAATCTGTAGATTGCTTTAGGTAGTATAGCCATTTTGACAATATTATTCTTCCTAGCCAAGAGCATGGGATGCATTTCCATTTGTTAGTGTCCTCTTTAATTTCTCTTAGGGGTGTCTTGTAGTTTTCAGAGTACAGGTCTTTCACTTCCTTCATTAGGTTTATTCCTAGGTATTTTATTCTTTTTGATGCAATTGTGAATGGAATTGTTTTTCTGATTTCTCTTTCTGTTAGTTCATCATTAGTGTATAGGAAAGCAACAGATTTCTGTGTGTTAATTTTGTATCCTGCAACTTTGCTGAATTCAGATATTAGTTCTAGTAGTTTGGGAATGGAATCTTTAGGGTTTTTTATGTACAGTATCATGTCATCTGCAAATAGTGACAATTTGACTTCTTCTTTACCAATCTGGATGCCTTGTATGTCTTTGTTTTGTCTGATTGCTGTGGCTAGCACCTCCAGTACTATGTTGAATAACAGTGGAGAGAGTGGGCATCCTTGTCTTGTTCCCGATCTTAGATGAAAAGCTTTCAGCGTCTCACTGTTAAGTATGATGTTAGCTGTGGGTTTGTCATATATAGCCTTTATGATGTTGAGGTACTTGCTGTCTATACCCATTTTGTTGAGAGTTTTAATCATGAATGGATGCTGAATTTTGTCAAATGCTTTTTCAGCATCTATGGAGATGATCATGTGGTTTTTGTTCTTCTTTTTGTTGATGTGGTGGATGATGTTGATGGATTTTCGAATGTTGTACCATCCTTGCATCCCTGGGATGAATCCCACTTGATCATGGTGTATGATCCTCTTGATGTATTTTTGAATTCGATTTGCTAATATTTTGTTGAGTATTTTTGCATCTACGTTCATCAGGGATATTGGTCTGTAATTTTCTTTTTTGGTGAGATCTTTGCCCGGTTTTGGTATTAGAGTGATGCTGGCTTCATAGAATGAGTTTGGAAGTATTCCCTCCTCTTCTATTTTTTGGAAAACTTTAAGGAGAATCGGTGTTATTTCTTCTCTATATGTCTGGTAGAATTCAGAGGTGAATCCATCAGGCCCAGGGGTTTTGTTCTTGGGTAGTTTTTTGATTACCAATTCGATTTCGTCACTGGTGATTGGTCTGTTTAGTTTTTCTGTTTCTTGCTTGGTCAGTCTTGGAAGGTTGTATTTTTCTAAGAAGTTGTCCATTTCTTCTATGTTTTCCAGCTTGTTATGATTCTTATGATTCTTTGTATTTCTGTGGGGTCCGTCGTGATTTTTCCTTTCTCATTTCTGATTGTGTTTATGTGTGTAGATTCTCTTTTTCTCTTAATGAGTCTGGCTAGGGGTTTATCTATTTTGTTTATTTTTTCAAACAACCAGCTCTTGGTTTTATTGATTTTTTCTATTGTTTTATTCTTCTCAATTTTATTTATTTCTTCTCTAATCTTTATTATGTCCCTCCTTCTGGTGACTTTGGGCTCATTTGTTCTTCTTTTTCCAATTTCAGTAATTGTGTCTTTAGACTATTCATTTGGCAATGTTCTTCCTTCTTTAAATAGGCCTGGATTGCAATATACTTTCCTCTTAGAACTGCCTTTGCTGCGTCCCACAGAAGTTGTGGCTTTGTGTTGTTGTTGTATTAGTCTCCATATATTCTTTGATTTCTGTTTTGATTTGCTCGTTAACCCATTGATTAATTAGGAGAGTGTTGTTAAGTCTCCATGTATTTGTGAGCCTTTTTGATTTCTTTCTAAAATTTATTTCTAGTTTTATACCTTGGTGATCTGAGAAGTTGGTTGGTAGGATTTCAATATTTTTGAAATTACTGAGGTTCTTTTTGTGGCCTAGTATGTGGTCTATTCTGGAAAATGTTCCATGTGCACTTGAGAAGAATGTGTATCCTGTTGCTTTTGGGTGTAGAGTTCTGTAGATGTCTGTTAGGTCCATCTGTTCTAGTGTGTTGTTCAGTGCCTCTGTGTCTTTACTTATTTTCTGTCTGGTTGATCTGTCCTCTGGAGTGAGTGGTGTGTTGAAGTCTCCTAAGATGAATGCATTGCTGTCTATTTCCTTCCTTTAATTCTGTTAGTATTTGTCTCACATATGCTGGCGCTCCTGTGTTGGGTGCATATATATTTATAATGGTTATATCTTCTTGTTGGACTGACCCCTTTATCATTATGTAATGTCCGTCTTTATCTTTTGCTACTTTCTTCGTTTTGAACTATATTTTGTCTGATACAAGTACTGTAACACCTGCTTTTTTCTCTTTGTTGTTTGCATGAAATATCTTTTTCCATCCCTTCACTTTTAGTCTGTGTATATCTTTGGATTTGAGGTGAGTTTCTTGTAGGCAGCATATAGATGGGTCTTGCTTTTTTATCCATTCTGTTACTCTGTGTCTTTTGATTGGTGCATTCAGTCCATTTACATTTAGGGTGATTATTGATAGATATGTACTTATTGCCATTGCTGGCTTTAGATTCGTGGTTACCAAGGGTTCAAGGGTTGCTTCTTTACTATCTAACAATCTAACTTAACTTTCTTGTTAAGTTATTGTAAACACAGTCTGATGTTTCTTTCTTTCTCTCCCTTCTTATTCCTCCTCCTCCATTCTTTCTATAATAGGTGTTTTATTCTTTGCCTTTAGTTAGTATTTGGATGGTCTGCTTTCTTTGCTATGATTTTATTTTCTCTGGTGACATCTTTTTAGCCTTAGCTGTGCTTCCCTCTAGAGCAGTCCATTTAAGATATCCTGTAGTGGTGGCTTATGAGATGCAAATTCTCTTAACTTTCGTTTATCTGGAAATTGTTTAATCCCTCCATCATATTTAAATGATAATCGTGCTGGATACAATATTCTTGGTTCGAGGCCCTTCTGTTTCATAACGTTAAATATATCATGCCATTCTCTTCTGGCCTGTAAGATTTCTGTTGAGAAGTCTGATGATAGTCTGATGGGTTTTCCTTTGTAGGTGATCTTTTTTCTCTCTCTAGCTGCCTTTAATACCCTGTCTTTATCTTTGATCTTTGCCATCTTAATAATTATGTGTCTTGGTGTTGTCTTCCTTGGGTCCCTTGTGTTGGGAGATCTATGAGCTTCTGTGGACTGCGAGACTACTTCCTTCCCCAGCGAGGGAAAGTTTTCAGCAATTATTTCTTCAAAGACACTTTCTATCCCTTTTAGCTTTCAAATTCTTTAATTTAAAAATAAAGAATAGAAATAAGGTACACATCTCACAGAAACAGAACTAAAAGCAAAGAAAATATATTTGTGTAGAATAAAACTGGCAACAAAAATAATGTCAGTGCAGCATTAAAATCACGTATAAAATAAGGTATCAGATTTAAGTAAGGCAAGATAAATCACTTAAAAAAAAGACAAATTAAGCCAGCATGTGAAAGGAAAAAGAAAATCTCAATTTGTGTCAAAAGCAAATATATTTTAACACACACATGTATTTATTAAATAAACTCAAATACAAATAAAAACAAGAAGATACAGTAGTGTTATGAGACCAAGATTTTATATAAAAAACAGTGTTTGTCGGCACCCACAGTGTAAACACATATGATCCTCCTGATTTTTATACATTTCTTCTGTCCTCAACAATACCCTCTTGGTCTAGAGGCATTCGACTTTACGCTCTCCAGAGATAACCCTTCAGTTGTTACTAGAAGCCCTGATGGGAGCTAACAGGTGGGAGGAAGGAGAAGCCAGGGCATCTACTGGGTGTGGGGGCAGTTGCTTACTATGTGAAGTGAGGATAGAGATTGTCTAGTCTAACTGTTGTTCCCTAAACTGACTTTCAGATAATCTTCTATTTTAACCCCACCTTTAGCCTCACCTCCTGAGCTACCTTCCACTGCTATTCTTAAGCCTTTTGTGGATTTTGCAGCATAGATAGTGATGCTTTTCTATTTCTCCACTGCTCATGCAGGATTCAGTTTACTTAGGATTACCGTATCAGTCAGTGCTGTCTATGGCTTTCCAGCTTCCAAAGTACTACTGTGACTGCTGATCCTGTTGCCTTTGTGTGTTGCATCTTATTTCCCTGCTTGTTGTCCCTGCACTGTTGTTTATTTGATCTCATGGGGGGGTGAGGTGAGTAGTGGGAGGGGAACTCAAGGCTAATTCATGGGTTCAGTCACCCATCTTTAACCAGAAAAGTCCTATTTTTCTATTCAGTTGTTCTTTACTTATGTTTTTGACTTTAAAAAATTCTCTATAAATCCTGGATATTAATCTGTTGTCTTATACAAATACAGGCAACTATAATTTAGGAGTTCTATAGTTAAAGAAGGGAGAAATGGAAATTAGTGGACAACTAGCTGTCATTGCAAAAGTCTGCTCCATGGAGTTCCCACACATCTAGGTATACCCTTCCTTTCACACTTAGAATATATTCAAGTCTGCCCAAGAGGGACAACCCAAAGTCCCATACATGACTGTGTCGAAATCAAAATATTGCTCCTGTGGCTTACAATTATGTTGCTGTGTTATCTGCAGCCTTTCTAACACCCAATATCCAATGGTAAATTTGAACTAGTTAACACTCATATGAAGAGGGAAGAACAAGGAAGCACATAGCAGTCACTACACCATAGCCATAAAGATATCTTGCTGAGAAGAACTTGCCTTGACTCCCTGCTCTGATCATGTCTCGAGAAATTTCTTCTTTCTGACATTGATTCTGCTCCCTGGGCACAACCCCCTTTATTCAGTGTGGTCTCTGAAGGTACCCTCTGAGAGCAAACATTACTCCATTATTTTTTGTAGCCATATCAGTAATAGTACTTGAAGTTGAACAGCTTCCTGCTGATTTAGGGTGGCTATAGGGGATTATTTCAGAGGAGGAAACAGTCCCATGCTTTTCAGGGTCCAGCATATGATTTTTTTTTGGTAACATACTGGCCCTCTTTGACTTAGAAAGGTGCTAGTTTATATGTTCAGACATTCCACTTAGAAAAATCATTAAGACTTCCAACTTTCCTCTTTTATTAAATTGCCTTTTGTCTGACCCATCATTGTCTACCCCAAATTTATTTTGGCTACCTTGATGCCATGTGGAATCTTAGGCTTCAGTGGGATCACAGCACTGTTTAATTGATTTTCCATGCTGGGTTGCCTCCCATTGCCTCTCATTCTCTGGTAGTAAAACTCTTAATCTGAGGTTCTGAAAACTTTCTCTCCGAATATATATATATATATATTTAATAGCCCTCTCTTATAATTAGCCTGAATAGGAATTTATTGAAAGTAGGAAGGAATTTCCAACACACACCAGTAAGTTCTGCTAAAATTATCGAACTCTGTGGGCATATAATCTATCTTTCCACCTATAGAAGATGACAATAAATTCATCATAACAAAAAAAGTTATTAACTTTCCAATATCATGGAAGATCTTTCCCATCACTTTCTACCAATTAATAACTAATCTAAAGCTCTTATGTTTACATTTTGATATCACCACACTTTCAGGTACTTACTTTCTGTCACCTCGGTAAGGCTAAGAAGCTATAACTAAGAGAACCTGAAATACAGTGGCTTATACATGTGACTTGAGGGTGACAGAGCTGAAGACTACTGAGCCACTTACCTCTGAATGAATACAACTCTAAGTTTAAACTTGTCATCTTCTCCCAAGCAGTGGAGTGAGTATAGAACTATTGAAAGACTTGATCAGTATGTGGCACATATCACTTCTATTCTTACTACATTGGCCACAACTTAGTTATATGTCCTCATCGACTTGCAGGGAAGACTTTGGAAGTATGGTGTCTAGTTGGACATCCACCTGCCTAATAAAAACTAAGGATTTTTTTCTTAATTGTTAAGGAAAGTGAGTATGGATATTTATGACAATTAGTAGTCTGGCCAAATGGAGACTCAGTTATTAGCAAATCACCAAGCTTCTACCTTTCTCACTTACTGATCTCTTGGAGAGCAACTTGAGTAATTGTTGATTTAGGGATGAAGAACTATACATGCACAGATCTGCCTCTTCATTTCCCCTTTTTGTTTTTGCACTTTCTGTAGAGATTGTGTGTTCTTTTTTTTTTAATTAAGGTCTCATTGATATACAGTGTTATGCTCAGGTTTCATATGAGCAACACTGTGGTTACTCCATTCACCCATATTATCAAATCCCCCCCACAGACCCCATTGCAGTCACTGTCTATCTACATAGTAAGATGCTGTAGAGTCACTACTTGTCTTCTCCGTGCTATCCTTCCCCGTGTCCCCACTACATTATGTGTGCTGATCAGAATGCCCCTTAATCCTCCTCCCCTCCCTTCCCACACACCATCCCCAACCCCTTTCCCTTTGGTAACCCCTAGTCCATTCTTGGGTTCTGTGAGTCCCCTACTGTTCCTTCAGTTTTGCTTTGTTGTTATACTCCACAGATGAGTGAAATCATTTGGTACTTGTCTTTCTCACCTGGCTTATTTCACTGATCATAATACCCTCTAATTCCATCCATGTTGTTGCAAATGTTAGGATTTGTTTTCTTCTTATGGCTGAATAATATTTCATTGTGTATATGTAGTATCTTCTTTGTGTACATGGATATCTTCTTTATCCATTCATCTACTGATGGACACTTGGGTTGCTTCCATGTCTTGGCTATTATAAATAGTGCCACAATAAATGTAGGGGTGCATATGTCTTTTTGAATAGTGATCTTGTTTTCCTTGGGTAAATTACTAAGAGTGGAATTCCTGGGTCAAACGGTATTTCTATTTTTAGTTTTTTAAGGAACCTCCATATTGCTTTCCACAATGGTTTAACTAATTTACATTCCCACCAGCAGTGTAGGAGGGTTCCCCTTTCTCCACATACTCGCCAGCATTTGTTGTTGCTTGTCTTTTGGGTGTTGGCCATCTTGACTGGTGTGAGGTGATACTTCATTGTGGTTTTAATTTGCATTGCCCTCATGATTAGCAATGTGGAGCATCTTTTCATGTGCCTGTTGGCCATCTGAATTTCTTCTTTGGAGAAGTGTCTGTTCAGATCTTCTGCCCATTTTTTAATTGGATTGTTTGCATTTTGGGTGTTGAGGCATGTGAGCTCTATATATTTTGGATGTTAACCCCTTATCAGATAAGTCATTTATGAATATATTCTCCCATGCTGTAGGATTCCTTTTTATTCTGCTGATGGTGTCCTTTGCTGTACAGAAGCTTTCTAGTTTGATACAGTCCCACTTGTTCATTTTTGCTTCTGATTCCCAGGGAGATACGTTCATAAAGAAGTTGCTCATGTCTATATTCAAGAGAGTTTTGTCTATGTTTTCTTCTAAGAGTTTTATGATTTCATGACTTACAGTCAGGTCTTTGACACATTTTGAGATTAGTTTTGTGTATGGAGTTAGACAGTAATCCAGTTTCATTCTCTTACATATAGCTGTCCAGTTTTGCCAACACCAATTGTTGAAGAGACTGTCCTTTCTACATTGTATGCCATGGATGCTTCATCATATATTAAATGGCTGTATATGTGTTGGCTTATGTCTGGGCTCTCTATTCTATTCCATTGATCTTTGGCTCTGTTCTTGTGCAAGTACCAAATTGTCTTGATTACTGTGGCTTTGTAGTAGAGCTTCAAGTTGGGGAGCATAACCCCCCTGCTTTAATCTTCCTTTTTGGAATCGTTTTGGGTATTCAGGGTCTTTTGTGGTTCCATATGAATTTTATAACTATTTGTTCTAGTTCATTGAAGAATGCTGTCAGCATTCTGATAGGGATTGCATTGAATCTGTAGAATTGCTTTAGGCAGGATGGTCATTTTGACAATATTAATTCTTCCTGTCCATGAGCATGGGAAGTATTTCCATATATTGGTGTCTGATTTCTCTCAAGAGTATCTTGTAGTTTCAGGGTGTAGGTCTTTCACTTCCTTGGTTAGGTTTATTCCTAGGTATTTTATATTTTTAATTCAATTGTGAACGAAATTGATTTCCTGATTTCTCTTTCTCCTAGTTCATCATTAGTATATAGGAATGCAACAGATTTCTGTGTATTAATTTTGTGTCCTACAACTTTGGCTATTCGGGGTCTTTTGTGGTTCCATATCAATTTTAGAACTATTTGCTCTAGTTCAGTGAAGAATGCAGTTGGTATTTTGATAGGGATTGCATTGAATCTGTAGATTGCTTTAGGCAGGATGGTCATTTTGACAATATTAATTCTTCCTATCCATGAGCATGGGATGTGTTTCCATTTATTGGTATCTTCCTTAATTTCTCTCATGAGTGTCTCATATTTTCAGAGTATAGGTCTTTCACTTCCTTGGTTAGGTTTATTCCTAGGTATTTTATTCTTTTTGATGCAATTGTGAATGGAATTGTTTTCCTGATTTCCCTTTTGGCTAGTTCATTGATAGTGTATAGGAATGCAACAGATTTCTGGGTATTAATTTTGTATCCTGCAACTTTGCTGAATTCAGATATTAGTTCTAGTAGTTTTGGAGTGGATTCTGTAAGGTTTTTTTTTTATGTACAATATCATGTCATCTGCAAACAGGGACAGTTTGACTTCTTCCTTACCAATCTGGATGCCTTTTATTTCTTTGTGTTGTCTAATTGCCGTGGCTAGTACCTCCAGAACTATGTTGAATAAAAGTGGGGAGAGTGGGCATCCTTGTCTTCTTCCCAATCTTAAAGGAAAATCTTTCAGCTTCTCACTGTTAAGTATGATGTCTGTGGGTTTGTCATATATTGTCTTTATTATGTTGTGGTACTTGCCCTCTATACCCACTTTGTGGAGAGTTTTTATCATGGATGGATGTTGAATTTTGTTGAATGTTTTTTAAGCATCTATGGAGATGATCATTTGATTTTTGTCCTTCTTATTGTTGATGTGGTGGATGATGTTGATGGATTTTTGAATGTTGTGCCATCCTTGTATCCCTGGAATAAATCCTACTTGATCATGATGGATGATCTTTTTGATGTATTTTTGAATTTGGTTTGCTAATATTTTGTTGTTTTTTTGCATCTATGTTTATCAGGGATATTGATCTATAATTTTCTTTTTTTGTGGTGTCTTTGCCTGGTTTTGGTATTAGAGTGATGACAGCTTCATTGAATGAGTTTGGAAGTATTTTGTCCTCTTCTACTTTTTGGAAATATTTAAGGAGGATGGTATTAGGTCTTCTCTAAATGTGATTATATTCAGCGATGAAGCCATCTGCGCCGGGGTTTTGTTCTTGGGTAGTTTTTTGATTACCGTTTCAATTTCATATCTTGTAATTGGTGTGTTCAGATTTTTTGTTTCTTCCTGGGTCAGTTTTGGAAGGCTGTAGTTTTCTAGATAGTAGTCCATTTCTTGTAGCTTATCCAGTTTGTTAGCATATAATTTTTCGTAGTATTGTCTAATAATTCTTTGTATTTCAATGGTGTCTGTATTGATTTTTCCTTCTTGTTTCTGATTCTGTTTATATGTGTAGACTAGCTTTTTTTTTCGTGATAAAGCTGGGTATAGTTTTATCTATTCTTCTTATTTTCTTGAATAACCAACTCTTGGTTTCATTAATTCTTTCTGTTGTTTTATTCTTCCCAATTTTATTTATTTCTGCTCTGATCTTTATTATGTCCCTCCTTCCACTAACTTTGGATTTCATTTGTTCTTCTTTTTCCAGTTTCATTAATTGTGAATTTTTTTATGTACAATATCATGTCATCTGCAAACAGGGACAGTTTGACTCCTACTGTTCATTTGGGATTGTTTTTCTTTCTTGAGATAAGCCTGTATTGCAGTATACTTCCCTCTTGGAACTCCCTTCACTGTGTCCCACAGAAGTTGGTGTGTTGAGCTATTTTTTTCATTTGTCTCCATATATTCCTTGATATCTGTTTTTATTTGGTCATTGATGCATTGATTATTTTGGAACATGTTGTTAAGCCTCCATGTGTTTGTGGGTGTTTTTTTTTCTTTGCACAATATTTCTAGTTTCATACCTTTGTGATCTGAGAAGTTGGTTGTTACAGTTTCAATCTTTTTAAATTTATTGAGGCTATTTTTGTGGCCTAGTATGTGATCTATTCTTCAAAATATTCCATGTGCACTTGAGAAGAATGTATATCCTGTTGCTTTTGGGTGGAGTGTTCTGTAGATGTCTGTTGGGTCCATTTGTTCTAATGTGTTGTTCAGTGCCCCTGTCTCCTTACTTGTCTGGTTGATCTCTCCTTTGGAGTGAGTGGTGTGTTGAAGTCCCTTAAATGAGTGCATTACAGTCTGTTTCCCCCTTTAATTCTGTTTGTATTTGTTGCACATATTTCAGTGCTCCTATGTTGGGTGCATAGATCTTTATAATGGTTATATCCTCTTGTTGGACTGACCCCTGTATCATTATATAATGGCCTTCTTTGTCTCTGTTAGTTTCTCTGTTTTGAAGTCTATTTTATCTGATACAAGTATTGCAACTCTTGCTTTTTTTCTCCTTTTTTGCATGAAATACTTTTTCCATCCCTTCACTTTTAGTCTGTGTATGTCTTTGGGTTTGAAGTGAGTCTTGTAAGCAGCATATAGATGGGTCTTGCTTTTTTATCCATTCTGTAACTCTATGTCTTTTGATTGGTACATTCAGACCATTTACATTTAGGGTGATTATTGATAAATATGTACTGTTCTTATTGTGATTACCAAAGGTTGAAGGGCAGCTTCTTTACTATATAACAGTCTAACTTAACCTGCTTATTACTCTATTATAAACACAACCTGAAGGTTCCTTTTTTTCTCCCATCTTTTTCTTCCTCCTTCACTCTTTATATGTTAGTTGTCATATTCTGTACTCTTTGTGTAACCCTTGACTTTGTGCTTAGCTGATTTAATTTTGCCTTTGCTTAGTAATTAATTGGTCTACTTTCTTTACTGTGGTTTTATTTTCTCTGCTGACAGCTATTTCACTTTAGGAGCACTTCCATCTAGAGCAGTCCCTTTAATATACACTGTAGAGATGGTTTTTGGACGTAAATTCTGTCAAGCTTTGCTTATCTCAAAATTGTTTAATCCCTCCTTCAAATTTAAATGATAATCTTGCTGGGTAGAGTATTCTTGGTTTGAGGCCCTTCTCCTTCATTGCTTTGAATATATCATGCCACTCCCTTCTGGCCTGTAAGGTTTCTGCTGAGAAGTCTGATGATTGCCTTATGGGTTTTCCTTTGTAGGTGATCTTTTTCCTCTCTCTGGCTGCTTTTAATACTCTGTCCTTGTCCTTGATCTTTGCCATTTTAATTAATATATGTCTTGGTGTCTTCCTTGGGTCCCTTGTGTTGGGAAATCTGTGCACTTCCATGGCCTGAGAGACTATCTCCTTCCCCAGATTGGGGAATTTTTCAGCAATTATTTCCTCAAAGACATTTCCTATCCCTTTTTCTCTCTCTTTTTCTTTTGGTACCCCTATAATGTGAATATTGTTCCATTTGGATTGGTCACACAGTTCTCTTAATATTCTTTCATTCCTAGAGATCCTTTATTCTCTCTGTGCCTCAGCTTCTTTGTATTCCTCTTATCTAATTTCTATTTCATTTACCATCTCCTCTATCTCATCTAATCTTCTTTTAAATCTCTCCATTTTATGTTTCATTTCAGCTACTGTATTTTTCAAGGTATCTTGATACAGCTACTGTATCTCCCTTCTGAATTCATCCCTTAGCTCTTGTATATTTTTCTGTAGCTCCATTAGCATGTTTATAACTTTTATTTTTAAGTATTTTTCAGGAAGATTGGTGATTTCAATTTTACTGAGTACTCTTTCTGGTGTTTGAGGGATTTCAGGTTGAACAAGGTTCTTCTGCGTTTTTGTAATGCTATTGGTGGATAAGAAATACTAGGTTTGTGTAGGCTGCACCCTATAGTGACCAGAAGTTCTGCTCTTTGGAGCTGCCCAGCACCTAGAGCAATGGTAGTTGTTGCAGGCGAGTGGTACCAGTGCCTACCGTAAAGAGCGAGAGCTCTTTCCTGCTTCTCAGCCACAGATTCAGCCTCCGCTGTCAGGGCCCAATGGGCTGTGCACAAAGAACAGCCTCTGCGTTAAGGCCCAAAGCTGTTGTATACGGAACTTCCCTCTAACTGGCCTGGAGTGATGGCAGGGGTTGCAGGTGAGCGGCACTGGTGCCTGCTTTGAGGACAGAGCCCTTCCTTGCTTCCCGGCCCAGCCACTGTGCCTGCTTCTGTTGTTAGGGTCAGTTAGCCGCATGTGCAAGGAGAAGCCTCTGCATTAAGCCACTGTAGTTGCTGTAGATGGGGCTGCCCTACGGTTGGCCGGGTGTGATGGCGTGGGCTGCAGGTTTGCATGCAGGTGCCAGAGAGAAGGAACAAGCGGCAGGCTACTTAATGCCTGCGGGCCCTCAGGGCTGCATTGCCAGTTGGGTGGATGGAGTGCCTGAAGCTCCTGAAAGTTCCCAACCTGCGGGGCTGAATGTGCTGGGATGATTTTATCCACATGTTCCTTCCCCTGAACAGTAAGGTCTGTGTAATCCTTGCCCCTTTAGCAGCCCTCTCACTGTTGGGAAGTCTTTCAAAGTGACTGCCTTTCCTTTGTCCCAGAGCAGCCAGTTATGGAAAGTTCTCCACAAATGGCTGGAATCTGTCTCTGACTTTGCTTTTCAACTCCTCTGATCTCCAGAGCACCATGTAATGTGGGTTTGTGCTCCCGGAGTAGATTTTTAGGCCTGGGTATTTTGCAGTCCTGGGCATCTACTCCCTCCCCACTCTGTTTCTCTTCCTCCCACCAGAGAACTGGGGTATGGGGAGTGCTTGGGTCCTGCCAGGTTATGGCTTTGTTACTTTACCCTTTTTCCATGATGTAGATTTTCCTTTCTCTTTTCCCAGATGTAGACTGGCTGGTGCAATGTTACTTCTGGTCACTCTTTTAGGAATAGCTGTATTTGCTGTATTTTCATATTATATGTGGTTTTACGAGGAGATTTCTGCCTCACTTTCTCACGCTGCCATATTTTTTCCAAAAGTTGATATTATGTGTTCTTAATTGCTCATGGATATTTGATCAGCTTAGTGGTGAGAACCTGCCCTTGTAGGGTTGTGCCTGCAATGTTTAATGATATTAGTGATGGATTTGGTGTGAGTGTCTATTATTGGGACTCATTAACTTACATGTCCTTTGAAAAAGTCATTTTTTCCTAATAACAGCTTAGATAACTTAGTCTCCATTTATCCATTTCTTTCTCTATGTCTGAATTGGTTCAGAACATGGATAGAGTAGAGAGGTGCTATTCACTGGGCAGTCTTGAATCTTAACAATTCGGTTCAAAGAGAGTGGAACTTAAATGTTTTCACTGACAAAAAGAAACTGAAACAAACAAAAAATTGGTCATACAATTAAGTTATTGTTATTTTCTTATACTGTATTTATCTTTCAGTGTACAATTTCCCTTGTTTTTATTTATTTTGTATTGAATTCTATTTGTTTCATGGTGGCCACTCTTGCTTTATCTTAGCATTTTCATGGTATATCTTTAACTTAAAATTTGTTGTCATGTTGCTTTAAATAAATATATTATAAATAGATAAAAATGATTTCCTCCCCAACCTGACATGGACTTGCTGACTTACCTAAAATTTTTCATGTCATATTTATATGTTTACCTCATTTTTCAATTACTCTTTCATCATTTTTATTAGTTTTATAAGCTTTCTTTTCTTCTAGCCCTGAAGTTTTATAGGTTTCTACTTTATTTTAAAATTAACAAAAATATTTCAAAATTTTAATTGCATAACATGTATAAAAAATGCACAGTTCTTATTTTGCTACTGAGTACATTTTTTTTTTTTACAAAGTGAACTACTTCTTACAGCTCTATAAACGGCTACAGATCAAGAAAGAGAATGTTGTCCCAGAAGCCATCCTCATAGCACATTACAGTTCTCTCCACCTCCATACCCAAGATACAATGACCACCTTGATTTCTAACATCTTCCTTGTGACTTGATAGCTCATTTCTTTTTATTGCACACATTGTGACTTTGAAAATAATTTTTGCTCATCTTTGTGGGTGTCTATTTATATTCACTGTGGTTTAGTTAGTACTTTCTTGATTACAGAAGTGAGGTTTATGTAGATTACATTAAAATGGGGTTTAGAATCAGTTCCATATATTCATTGGCCATGGGATTTTGTTAATGCAATACCTATTTATGTCTTTGCCCATTTTTCTGTCCGAATTTTTGCCATTTCCGCAGTG
This sequence comes from Smutsia gigantea, assembly GCA_032199065.1. Lineage (NCBI taxonomy): Eukaryota > Metazoa > Chordata > Mammalia > Pholidota > Manidae > Smutsia > Smutsia gigantea. The sequence continues at coordinate 251,590 of JAVSCE010017781.1, read as the reverse complement.
ATTCATTGATGTTCATCATATATTTTGTATACCAGTGTTTTTTCAGTTATATGTATTAGACATATTTTCTTACAATTTGTTATTTTCTTTTGTAGTCTGTTTATGCTGTCTTTGGATGAGCAAAAATTTGGAAATTTAGTGTGGTTAAATTTATCAGTCTCTTCTTATATGACATCCACTTTCCTATGGACTGAATATTGTCTCTCCTCTCCCCATGAAATTTCATATGTTGGAGTCCCAGCCCCCATTATGATGGTATTTGGAGGTGGGGCCTTTGGGATTTAATTAGGTTAAGATGAGGTCACAATGATGGGGCCCTCATGATGGGGTTAGTGCCCTTATAAGAAAAGAGCAGAGATCTTATTTTCTTTCTCTCTGCATGTGAGGCCACAGTGAGAAGCAGGACATCTGCAAACCAGGGAGAGAGTCCTCACTGGGACCCAATCATGCTGGTCCCCTAATCTTGGACTTCCTGCTTCCAGAACTGTGAAAAAATTAATTTCTATGATTTAAACCACCAGCCAATGGTATTTTGTTATGGCAGCCCAAGCAGATTAATATTTCTTGAGTCTTACTAAATAAAATTTTCCATATACTAAATTCATACAAATAATAACCTATGTATATTTTAAATATTGTGGATTTTTTTCATTTAAATTGAGCTGAAATAAATCTAGGAGTTTCAGGATCCTTGGGATAGTGGCAGCAAGTTACATTGGAATCACCTGAATTCTCCTACTAAAACTCACATATAGTAAAAAGAGGAAGACTGTAAACTCCAGCCTTCATGTAATTAGGGAAAAACACACAAGACAGAGTTGTTGCTAGAGCTTTAATATTACAAAGAAATATTGTACAGAAAATTGTGAAGTACAGAGGCATGCTAACATCAGTATAAGTATAGGAATTTATTTTCAGGAGAAGAGTTCCATCCTAACCAAACTAAAGGAAGTGAATGTGAAATAGGGCATTTCAGAGTATTCATAATGGAAGAGTTGAATGGAACAGGTTTCAAAATACCTAAGACTGAAGTTGGCAGTTCTAGAAAGGCACCAATTCTTGGACAGAAAGAGATGCAACCTGGAAATTTGAGTTGTCCTTTGAAAGAAGCAACCAGTGATTACAAAGGCAAGTAGCTTTTCTAGATGATAGGAATGAATAACCAGAGAAAGGTATCTGGGCACAAAAAGGTATCATATAGTAAAACAACTTCCCTTTGTTGTAGCAACAGGAGAGGGAAACTTCAAGCAGGGAAACCAAAAAAGCCACTCCATTCACCTCCCTATACCTCCCTCCACAGAATCCTCCCTCTAATGAAAATATCAAGAATATTTAACATCTTTAAAAATAAAAAACAAGCCAAAACTAACATGCAAATCTCACAGAGATACTATAAGAAAATAGTAGATAATGAAATTCAAATGTGTTTTGCAAATAAAAGTACATGAAAGAAATGCTGCCATAAGCACAAGAAAATTAAAAACAAAAAGAAAATAAATGAAAGTACAGCATTCAAGAATACAGAAAGCATTATGAAGCAAAAATGGAGAATCTCAGAAGAAATGGCTTAACCAGCAAGAAGATGCAAAAAGACATCTGAGGGAACTCAAAAAAATCTTCAACATTGCTTCATAAATGAAAATAAATATTTAACATACAAGGATGAACAAATATACAGCAAAGGGACATAAATAATAGAAATAAGGAAGATCAAGAAAACTATGCAGATATAGAAGAAAAGAGACCAAAAAAATCTGATAAAAATTAATAGATATAGAAGAAAGGTAAAGAAAATATAATAAATATATAAAGACCTTAAAGAAGAAAAAAGAAATAGCATGGAGAACTAATACTTCAAAATATATTTCAATAAAATTCTCTTGACGTTACAGATGACTGAACCCATACATTGAATTGTCAACTTGGAGAGTATATCCTAGGATTAATTAGGCACTAAAGGTAAACTTCTCTGGTTTTCTGACAGAAGGATCAAGTTCTTTCAAAGGAAATCAATGCAGTTTGGCACCTGACCTCTCAGCAGCAACATTTTATCAAGAAAGAGTATGGCAACAGTTATTAGATGTTCAAGGAAATAATGAGCTGATGCTATGATATCTAGCCAAGCTATCCTTAGGGATCAAGACTAGAGAAAAACTATTTTGATCATGCAGTATCTAAGGGAATATTATACTTGTGAGGTTCTCCTGAGGAATCTGCAGAGTGATAAGTGGGGAAACTTTGATGAAAGAATTGGTGTCAAACAGTGAATATAATTAATGGTCTAAAACAATTACTGGCATAAGGGGTGAATAATATAGCCTGTTAGTGTTATGCACTCTGATAATGTGGAAATAAGGACATATGAAGAAAAGAGAGAAGAAAAAGAGTGAAGGAGAAAAGTAAGGTAACTGCTTCATAGGCAAATTTAGAAATCAATGTATATTATTTAAAACCAAGAAACTGAATAGTATATGCCTACACATACTTCAGAATGCAAAAATAAAACTCAAAACATGATGCTAATATTTAAAATATGATGTTTGATGTTCAATGATGGACCAAGGGAAAGTAAGTAATAGAAAAAATTTACTAGCTTATTATTTGTTGCTCAAAGTAGGGAACTAATAAATATTGTGTGAAGAAAATGGGACTTAGAGTATTGCAATAAGGTATACTTGTAGAAATAACTTTTTACCATATATTCTTAGTGGGATATAGTCTGAGAACAAAAAATATTCTAGAAGTTTTAAAATAGTGTTATTATTTGTAGTAATATTATTATTTTTTGGAATTATGTATTTCATAAGAGAAGGCAAGAAAGTTATATTGATATCACTACAAAATAAAATAAAAAATTTTGGCATAAGAGAAAAGTGATTCAAATGTATGAATAAAAGTTAAGTTTGAATTGGAGCTATCAATATGAGCTCATGATTTTAAGTATATAGATTATCTAATTCTGTACACTGAAAAGGCTGAGAGAAATGACATCTCAATATCAATGAGCACTGCAAGTGTCCAAATTTTGGTGTCTAAATACCATTCCTTGCTAAAGGAAGAAGAACCTTTTAGAAATTAGCTAATTTCAGGTTTGAGCCAGGCAATATAGACAGGACATCTTTTTGTAACAGAAAACAAGGAAGCTCTCCAAGACCAAGACTATTAAGCATTCCAAGACCATCAAAATGGATGCAGGAGCAATCTTGAAGGGTTTCAATTTGAGTATGAAAATAATATAGACAAAAGAGTATGTATATAGAAATTCACTGGTCTGTAAGGATACTCAAAAAAGGAAAAATTTTAAACAATAACAAACAACAAAACCCAAATTAACAAGATATACTTAAAAAATCATTATATATTATTACATTTATTTATTTATTCTTTAGTCAAAGAGGTAATTACAGGGAAATAAATAGTGCCAATTCAGCCTTTCTGATAGGAACTTTATTTTTGAGTGACCAAATAGTCCTGGTTGATGAGAATATGTTCTGTACAGAAAAAGTCAGCTAAGAAATATTAGTGTCAGATAATCAGCATTTTACAGCCCTGATGTTTAATTGATTCAGGCAAGAATCATCAGTGGATGCAAACACCAGTAGGTAAAACATTGATGAAGTATGGCATTATTTCATGTTTACAAAGTAGCAGCCCATATATTTAGCTGAATATATGGGGAAAAATAATTTTACAGTGGAGGGAACCACCTTAATTCTGCGATCAAGTGAGATAAACTGACATCATGAGTATCAATATGTAGTACAAAATGAAGCTCAAAGTATCTCTTATGAAGTATTTTTGCAAAAAATACTTAATCTGCATCAAGTAAATCTTTAAATCTCACTTCTCTTTTACAGAAAACAAGGGCAACAGGGAGAACTTAAAAATACATATGATTCAATCAGTCAAATTTTAAATGTGGGCAATCCCACAAGTACCTGCTCATTTCTTTCTCAGTGAGGAATGTGAGTTGGGGGACTATCTAGATTAAAGGAGGTTAAAGAGCTATAATAACTGAAGTCAATGCCTGTTTTTTAATTGGCTCTTTGAATAAACATTTTAAGACAGTTGGAGAAAATTGAATCTTGACTAGGAATTAGATGTTATATATTTTATTAGGTATGATAATGTTAGTGTGGTTATGGAGGAGAATACCTTTAATTTTTATAAAGGCATTCTGAGGTATGTGATTTGAAATGTGATGTCTATAAGGTTACTTTAAAATGCTTTGGTAAAAATCCAGGTGAAACAAATATGGCAAAATATTAACAGTTGTTAAATTTGAATGATGACTACAGTGAAGGCTAATTTTATGTGTGAACTTGGTTGGGCCACAGGGCACAGATATTTGGTCAAACATCTGGATGTTTTTTTGAAGTGTTTTTTTGGATGAGATTAAGGTTTAAATAGATGAATTTTGAGAAAATCTTCCTTCATAATGTGGGTGGACCTCATCCAGTCAATTGAAAGCCTTAACAGAATAAAGACTGAACCTTCCCTGAACAAAAAGGAATTCTGCCAGCCGACTGCCTGTGGACTCAAACTGCAACTCTTCTTCTGACTCCCCCCATCATATTTTGGATTTATCAAGACCTCACAATTGCCTGAGCCAATGTCTTAAAACAAATCATTCTCTCTCTCTTCATATCCTGTTGGTTCTGTTTCTCTGGAGAAACATGGGTATTTCAGGGATATAGTATCTTTACTATAAAAAAGCATGTATGTCTGAACATATTAATAATAAAATATTTCAAAAATTCAAATATTTTAGGCATTTGATATCCTTGTTATTGAGTAACCCATCCCTTTTCCATTGGTCTACAGGCCAGCTTTGTTCATGAACCACGATTATCTAATGCATGACTCTCTCTCTTCCTACACTCTTCATTCTGTCCTTTGATTTATTTATTTGCCTGTCTCCATGCTACACTATCTTATGTAACATAATTTGAAAATAGGCCTTGATATCTGGAAAGAGAAATCTCTTCAGATTACCCTTCCTTTTTTTTTTTAATGAGCTTTTTGGTTATTCTTGGATATTTGCTCTTCTACTTTAATTTTAATAATTCATTTTCAAGTTCTGTATTAATCCTATTGAAATTTCAACTGTATCTTTACACCAGTTTGGGAAGAACTGACATGTTTAAACTATAGACCTTTTCTATCCTAATGTATGTTATGATGTTGCATTTTTAATTTGCTTTAATAAAGTTTTGTAATTTTATCTATTACTAACATGAACATGTTTTTAGTAGATTTATTTCTGATGACTTTTCATTTGTGTTATTTTTTTTAATGGTGTCTTTTAAAAGTGATGTTTTCTAAATTATTTTTCAATTAGTATAAAAATGTAATTGGATTATGTACATTGATTTAATATCTAGGCAATTTACTAATCCTTTTTTTCCCAAACATTTTCTTAAGTTTCTTTTGGGTTTTGCATTACTGGTTATATTTTCTCAAAATAATAATGTTTTTCTTTGTATTTCTTCTTTTTTTTCTATTTTTCTGGCCAGATCCTATAGTATAATCATGAAGAGTGGTAATGTGCTAAATGTGTTCCTAATATTAAAGAAAGTGCCTTTTTATTTAAAAGCTTTTATGATCACAATGTTTGCAGGAGTTTTATAAACGCACCTTTTAAAGTATGAAGCTTTTCTTCCTAATTCCTGGTTTACTCAATTTCTATCATGAATATATTTTAAATTCCATCAAACTTTTTTATTCCTGCCTCTGCTAATATTGCCAAGTTTTTCTCTTATATGTTAATGTCTGAAATAAATTAATCAGCTTTTCTGATATCAGGCCATTGTTAAATTCTGGGAATAAATCTAAATTGAACCTGATACATTTTCTTTTACATAGAGTCTCAGCTATGGTTTAGAATATTTTGGTTAAGATTTTTATATGTGTTCATCAAATTTAGCTGCCTGTAATTTTCCATTGTTATGTTTGGCTTTCAGATTTGCAGGATCAGTAAAATAGGCTGACATTTCCCTCTTTTTCTAGTTTCTGGAAAAGTTTATTTAAGATTGAGATTATCTGTTCCTGAACTATTTGGTATAATTTATTTTGTAAACTTCTCTGGGCCTGGTGTTTGCTTTGTGAAAACAATTCTTCAATTTTTTAACATGGTTATGGGCCAAATTTGATTTTATACTTACTCTTTATTCAGCTTAAAAATTTACTCTTATTGGTGGGGGAATAGAATGTTTTCTCTGACTATAAGAATTGGAAAAAATGTAATCTGAAAATCCGGATATTGATTTCTCATCATGAGGATAATGATTGGAAGGGAATATAGCACACAGCTTCTCTAGTATAGGTAATGTTTTCTTTCTTGATTTGAGTGCTGGTAACAAAGCTAATGCAATCTGTAGAAATTCATTGAGCTATTATACACTTTTGAATTGTTCACTCCTATATTCACATATTACTCTTATACATTTAAAAATATTTAGTTTAAAAGTATAAAGAAAAATAAATAAATACAAAGTGATAATGGTTGCAAGATATGCATGAATGATTAAATAATAGGATCTGTATTAATGAAAGTTATCACTTTAGTAGGTTAAATAAAAATATACTATTTCATTAATATGACAAAGCATTGAAGTTAAATAGTGATTCCTAATAAGCTCAGAAAGTGGAATACTATATTTTTAACAGGATAAACTCCATGAAAGAGCAGATCTATTTGACCACATAAAATTTTAAAATTATTTTCATAATAAATTAAAGGGCAAGTGATAAATTGTGAAAAGGACTTGCTGCTTTAATGTCAGATAATGAATCAGTATCATGATAATAGAGTTTTATAAATCAAAAGAAAAAGTTGTTATGCCTAAACAATTCACAAGAGAAAAAATTGAATATTTTTTCCATAGGTTATCATTTATAGTTTTTACATTTATATTTTGTATTGTTTTGATCAAAGAATTAAAGCCTAAAGTGGAGCTTATTAAAACTTATCATGTGTTTGAAATACTATTTTTATGCATCTTCTATTGGCAGGTAAACTGGCTTAAACTTTTTGGAGGGTTATTTGGCATATGTCAATTGTCTATGAACTAATGTATTCCTGACATAGCAATTATATGAATGAAGCCCTAGGTTAATAAACATTAATGTAAAGAGATGTTATTCAATTGCTTTGTTATGTTACCTTTATAATAGCAAAAACTTAGACTCCAACTATATGTCAATATGGGATTGATAGTTTTTCAAATTAGAATCCTGTCCTTGATGAATACTGAATGAGATGATATAAATTTCTTTTGTTAAGAAGAGAAGATTAAAGATGGTGGCATGAGAGGTGAGACAGAGACCTCCTCCCAAAACCATATATAATATGAACATTATAGTTAATACAACTAATCCTAAAAGAGCAACATGAAAGAAGGCTGTGCTACACTGCATACACCTGAGAAAAGAAGAGACCTCACAGAACAGGGTACTGTATGAAAGTTGTGATCCGGTGGGACCCAAGCCCTTTCCTCACCCTACCTCACCAGAAGGAGGAAGAGAAGCAGAGCAGGGAGGGGGTGGAAACCTAGGACTTCTGAACACCCAGCCCTGGAGATCTGCTCCGGGAGCACGAACCTACATTGCATGGTGCTCTGGAGATTACTGGGGTTGGAAAGCTAAAACAGGCAGAATGCTTGGAGAGACTGAGATTCCAGCTACTTGTGGAAAGCAGGGATCTATATCTGGCTGCTCTGGGGCAAAAGAAAGGCCAACATTCTGAGAGAATTCCTAACAGCAAAAGGGCTGATAAAGGGGCAAGGATGGCACAGAGTTTGCTGACCAGGAGAAAGGACAGGTGGACAAAACAGGGCACACACTGCCCATCAGGTTGGGAACTTTCAAGAGCTTCAGATGTTCCATACCCTGGCTGGCTTGCTCAGCACTGAGGCCCACCACTGTAATACGCAGCCTGCTGCACCTGCCTCCCGGCAGGCACCAGCTTGCAAACCAGCAGTCCCTGCCCTGGTGTCAGGCCAGCTAGAGGGAGGCCCTGCCCATGGCAGCTACAAACACAAAGCATAGAGGCTTACATCTGTGCACTCAGCCCATTGGTTCTGGCAGTGGAGACAGGCACAGCAGCCGGAAAGCAGGAAACAGCTCTTTACTCACCCCAGGCAACAGCGCCGCTCCCATGCGACCTGTGACATTGCTCCAGGGGCTGAGCAGCTCTGGAGAGTAGAGCTTCTAGGCACTAGGGGGTGCAAAATACAAATATGAAACATCAAGGGAACCTGGTTCAAACCAAAATCCCACAAACACCAAAAAAAGGGTCAAGTGAAACTGAACTCAATCTCCCTGAAAGAGATTTCAAAATAAAAATTATAAACATTCTCATGGAGGTACAGAAAAATATTCAAGAACTCAGGAATGAAATCAGGACTGAGATTCAAACATTAAATAATGCAATATCTGAAATTAAACATACAATAGAAGAATTAAAAACAGATTAGATCTAGTAGAGTTGATGGCAAATGGAATAGAAATTAGAGAAGAGCAATACAAAGAAGCTGAGGCACAGAGAGAAAAAAGGATCTCTAAGAATGAAAGAATATTGAGAGAACTGTGACCAATCCAAATGGAACAATATTCACATAATAGGGGTACCAAAAGAAGAGAGAGAAAAAGGGATAGAAAGTGTCTTTCAGATGGTAACTGCTGAAAATTTCCCCAGTCTTGGGAAGGAGATTGTCTCTCAGGCTATGGAGGTTCACATATCTCCCAACACAAGGAACCCAAGAAAGACAACCCCAAGACATATAATAATTAAAATGGCAAAGAACAAGGATAAAGACAGACTATTAAGAGCAGCCACAGAGAGGAAAAAGATCACATACAAAGGAAAACCCATCAGGCTATCATCAGACTTCTCAACAGAAATCTTACAGGCCAGAAGGGAGTGGCATGATGTATTTAATGGAATGAAGCAGAAGGGCCTCAAACCAAGAATACTCTGCTCGGCAAGATTATCATTTAAACTTGAAGGAGGGATTAAACAATTTCCAGATAAGCAAAACCTGAGAGAATTTACCTTCCACAAACTGTCTCTACAGTGTATTTTGGAGGGACTCCTGTAGATGAAAGTCTTCCTAAAGCTAAATAGCTGTCACCAGAGGAAATAAAACCACAGTAAAGAAAGTTGAACAATTAATAACTAAGCAGATGCAAAATTAAATCAACTAACCTCAAAGTCAGTCCAGGGATACACAAAGAGTACAGAATATGATCCATAATATATAAAGAGTGGAGGAGGAAGAAAAAGGAGGGGGGGGAAGAACCTTTAGATTCTGTTTGTAATAGCATACTAAGTGAGTTAAAATGGACTGTTAGATTGTAAGGAAGTCACCCTTGAGCCTTTGGTTACCACGAATCTAAAGCCTGCCATGGCAATAAGTACATAACTATTGATAATCACGCTGAATGTAAATGGTTTGAATGCACCAATCAAAAGACATAGAGTCACTGAAATGATAAAAAAAACAAGACCCATGTGTATGCTGCATACAAGAGACTCACTTCAAACCCGAAGACTTACACAGACTAAAAGTGAAGGGATAGAAAAAGATATTTCATGAAATGAATAGGGAGAAAAAAGCAGGAGTTGCAGTATTTGTATCAGACAAAATAGACTACAAAACAAAGAAAGTCACAAGAGACATAAAAGGCCATGATACAATGATAAAGCAGTCGTGCCAACAAGAGATAATAACCATAATAAATATCTATGCACCCAAATAGTAGCACCTACATATGTGAAATAAATACTAACAGAATTAAAGGGGAAAATAGAATGCAACACATTCATTTAAAGAGATTTCAACACACCACTCACTCCAAAGGACAGTTCAACCAGACAGAAAATAAGTAAGGAGACTTAGGCACTGAACAAAACATTAGAACTGTTGGACCTAACAGACAACCACAGAACACTCCACTCAAAAGCAGCAAGATACACATTTTTCTCAAGTGCACATGGAACATTTTCAAGAATATATCATATATTAGGCTACAAAAAAGAGCCCAAGTAAATTTAAAAAGATTGAAATTGTACCAACCAGCCTGTCAGACCCAAAGGTATGAAAGTAGAAATAAATTACTCAAAGAAAATGAAAAAGCCCACAAAGACATGGAGGCTAAACAACGTGCTCCTTAATAATCAATGGATCAGTGACCAAATAAAAACAGGGATGAAGCAATATATGGAGACAAACGACAACAATTCAACACCGTAAAATCTGTGGGTCGCAGCGAAGGCCGTGCCAAGAGGGAAGTATATTGCAATACAGGCCTACCTCAGGAAATAAGAACAAACCCATATGAACAGTTTAAACTTACAATTAATGAAAGTAGAAGAACAAATGAGCCCCAAAGTCAGTAGCAGGAGGGACATAATAAAGATCAGAGCAAAAATAAAATCTAGAACAAAACAATAGAAAGAATCAATTAAAACAGGAGCTGGTTCTTCAAGAAAAATAAAATAGGTAAACACCTAGCCAAACTTATCAAGAAAGAAAGTGAGTCTATGCACACAGAATAAAAAATGAGAAAGGAAAAATCACTATGGAAACCACAGAAATAGAAAGAATTATTAGAGAATACTATGAAAAATTCTATGCTAACAAACTGGATAACCTAGAAGAAATAGAGAACTTTCTAGAAAAAAACAACCTTCCAAGGCCGACCCAGGAAGAAACAGAAAATCTGAACAGACCAATTACCAGCAATGAAATTGAATTGGCGATCAGAAAAGTACTTAAGAACAAATCACCTGGACCAGAAGGCTTCACTGCTGAATTGTATCATTTAGTGAAGACCTAATACCCATCCTCCTTAACGTTTTCCTAAAAGTAGAAGAGGAGGGAATACTTCCAAACTCATTCTATGGGGCCAGCATTACTTTAATTTCAAAACCAGGCAAACCACACACACAAAAAAATTACAGAATAATATTCCTGATGAACATAGTTGCAGAAATCCTCAACCAAATATTAGGCAACTGAATTCAAAAATACATGAAAAAGATCATATATCATGATCAAGTGGGATTTATTACAGGGGTGCAAAAATGGTACAACATTCGAAAATCCATCAACATCATCCACAACATCAACAAAAAGGACAAAACCACATGATCATCTCCATAGATGATGAAAAAGCATTTGACAAAATTCAACATCCATTCGTGATGAAAACTCTTAACAAAATAGGTATAGAGGGCAAATACCTCAACATAATAAAGGCCATATATGACAAAACAAAGCCAACATCATACATAATAGTGAAAAGCTGAAAGCTTTTCCTTTAAGATTGGGAACAAGACAAGGATGCCCACTCTCCCCACTTTTATTCAACATAATTCTCAAGGTCCTATCCATGGCACTCAGAAATAAAAGGCATGAAACTAGTAAGGAAGAATTTTAACTGTCACTGCTTGCAGATGACATGATATTGTACATGAAAAACCCTAAAGACTCCACTCCAAAATTACTAGCTCTAATATCTGAATTCAGCAAAGTTGCAGGATACAAAATTAATACACAGAAAAATGTTGAATTCCTATATACTAATGATGAAGTAGCTGAAAGGGAAATCAGGAAAACAGTTCCATCCACAATTGCATCTAAGAATAAAATACCTAGGAATAAATCTAACCAAGGAGGTGAAAGACCTATACTGTGTAAAGTATGGAGAAATTAGAGAATACACTAAGAAATGGAAACCCATCCCATGCTCATCTATAGGAAGAATGAATATTTTCAAAATGGCCATCCTACCTAAAGCAATCTACAGATTCAATACAATCCCTATCAAAATACCAACAGTATTCTTCGATGAACTAGAACAAATAGTTCTAGAATTCATATGGAACCACAAAAGACCCAGAATAGCCAATGCAATCCTGAAAAGGAAGAATGAAGTTGGGGGATTATGCTCCCTGATTTTAAGCTCCACTACAAAGCCACTGTCATCAAGACAATTTGGTACTAGCACATGAACAGACCTGTAGACCAATGGAACAGAATAGAGAGCCCACATAGAAACCCAAGCATATATGTTCAATTAATATATGATAAAGGAGCCATGGATATACAATGAGGAAATGACAGCCTCTTCAACAGCTGGTGTTGGCAAAACTGGACAGCTACATTCAAGAGAATGAAATTGGATTATTGTCTAACCCCATACACAAAAGTAAACTTGAAATGTATCAAAGATATGATTATAAGCAATGAAACCATAAAACTCTTAGGAGAAAACATAGGCAAAAATCTTTTGATATAAACATGAGCAACTTTTTCCTGAATGCATCTCCTTGGGCAATGGAAACAAAATAAAAAATGAAAAACTGGGACTACATCAAGCTAAAAAGCCTCTGTACAGCAAAGGACACCATCAGCAGAACAAAAAACATCCTACAGTATGGGAGAATATATTTGTAAATGACTTATCCAACAAGGGGTTAACATCCAAAATACATAAAAAACTCACATGCCTCAACACCCAAAAAGCAAATAACCCAATTAAAAAATGGGCTGAGGGTATGAACAGACAACTCTCCAAAGAAGAACTTCAGATGGCCAACAGACACATGAAAAGATGGTCCACATCACTAATTATATACCAATTAAAACCACAATGAGATATAACTTATACTAGTTAGAATGGCCAACATTGAGAAGATAGGAACAACAAATGCTGGTGAGGGTGCGGAGAAAGGGGAACTCTCCTATGCTGCTGGTGGGAATGTAAACTAGTTCAGCCGTTGTGGAAAGCAATATGGAGGTTCCTCAAAAAGCTAAAAATAGAAATACCATTTGACATGGGAATTCCACTGCTAGGAATTTACACAAAGAAAGAAAGATCCCAGATTCAAAAAGACATATGCACCCCTATGCTTATAGCAGCATTATTTGCAATAGCCAATGTATGGAAACAACGTAAGTGTCCATCAGTAGATGAATGGATAAAGAAGAGGTGGTATATATACACAACGGAATACTATTTAGCCATAAGAAAACAAGTCCTACCATTTGCAACAACATGGATGGAGCTAGAGGTTATTATGCTCAGTGAAATAAGTCAAGCAGAGAAAGATAAATACCAAAAGATTCCCCTCATTCATAGAGTATAATAGTGAAGGAAAACTGAAGGAACAAAATAGCATCAGACTCATCTACTCTAAGAAGGGACTAGTGGTTACCAAAGGGGAGGGGTGGGGGAGGTTGGGTCTGGAGGAAAGGAGAAGGGGATTGAGGGGTATTATGATTAGTTCACATGGTGTGTGTCGGGGTCATGGGGAAGACAGTGTAGCACAAAGAAGACAGGTAGTGACTCTGTGGCATCTTACTACACTGATGGACAGTGACTACAGTGGGGTGTGGGTGGGACTTGATAATATGGGTGAATGTAGTAACCACATTGTTTTTCATGTGAAACCTTCATAAGAGTATATCAATGATACCTTAAAAAATAAGTAAAAAATTTTAGAAATTAGGGAAATTTCTATTGTTAAGTGAAAGAAAAGGGTAGTAATTACATATGTGCATGTGTATTTATAAATGTACATGTGCATATGCATATACATATGCACACAGATATGTATATATGAATATATATGTATTCCCATGCAATATATGTATTTTTTTTCAGATTTTTAACAGAAATGGTGGCCTCTGTGTGCTTTGATTATAGGCCATTACTTTTATTCACTGTAACTTCTATATTTTCTTAAATTATTATTTATTTGTTTTTAATGAAAGGGGACAAAAAATATTACATACATGGTATAAGAAAATATTTTTAAATTTGCAGGAAATAACAAGGAGTGAAATCTATTTCTTAGATTTTTGTAATAGACACATCAGTCACAGGATCACCACGTTCACCTCCTTCTCTACCTGAATCTTCACCCCCCACCCCATGTTTCAGTATAGAAATGCTACATTTCTTTTGTGTAAAAACCAGAAAATACACCTGATTAAAACATGCTCCACTTAGGCTTGTGAAAATCCATAAATTGTCATGCTATAAATGGCTTTTCCTAACATAGGAGGTGGTAATTAGATAGACCAATTATTTTAGTTCTCTGTGGAATTTGGATGGAATGTGATGTTAGTAGCTTTTTTTTCTTTTTCTTTTTGAGATCATATGCTGATCAGAAGCAGAGAGATCAGGAAAGTAGGTGTGAGAAAGGAAGACAGGTAAGAGATGGATGGAGAGGCTGGAGGTCACATCTAGTCCTGAGAGTTTGCCAGTTCTAACTCACATATATCTACAAGGGAGTCTGTGTGAACTTATTCTTACAGGTAAACACTGCCAACCTGCTTTCTTTAATTGTGAGGAGTAAAGTGGATTGATTCAGTTACTCCTTGGATGCCACATTTGCTTCATTCTTATTTTATCACATTTACTAACAGCAGAGGAGATTGTGTTTTAGACACTTTGCTCTACATTTTCTACCTTGTGTATTTGTGATACTTAAATATTTCAATAAAGTAGAAGTTATATTTTAAAGGTATAGAAAGAAGGGAATTGGGAGCTTCTTCAGTTTCCTAAATCTATATTTTTTACCCCTTTTCAAAGTGAGCAAGCTAGATTAGCAGCAACCCTGAAAAATATACATTGAAGTCATTGAGTATATTGTAATGAAGGAGACTTGCTAAGTAAAAATGTATTCATGCTGTTAGGCAGTTTCTCCAAAATTTAAAGACAGGCAAATTAGATTGTTGAGTGTGCTTTCAAGGCAATTCCAGCCTGGCTTTCTAGAGGTTGCATTCTTTTACAGCTCTGAGGGGCTGAGGTTACCTTTTAGATTTTTTTCTGGTAGAGATGCAAATAATTTCTTTCCCTTGGAAGAGACAACCCCAAAGGATATGGTTCACTGCTCTGTGAGACATAAACCAGTTTTGTTTCTAATGCATGTATGTAATATTTATACCATGTATGTAATATTTTATCCTAACAGATCTATGTTTAATTGCACATATGACTAGCTTCCCAAATGCTCTTTCACCTGGTCATAATATTTTACTGGTTCCCTCATTAATTAATGGATTGAGTAAAAACCTTGAAACATGTTCATTTCATACTTGGCATGAAAATCCTGATTTTATCTTTGTTGAAAATTGCATTTTAACAATGCTCTTCTCCATAAATCTTCTTATCCTTTTGGCAAAAAATTTAGTATGGTACAAACTAGCAATTGTGATTACTTCTAGGTAGGTTGTTTAAGGGGTTATAAGATTATTTCCCCTTAGAGACTGACACAAAACACTACAAGCCATGCTCCCAGAATTCTTCATTAATCCTAGGTTTACCAATTCCTTACTATGATGGCTTTTATATTTAAATACAAATATTTCATATAATTTTATGCTTTTGTCACATTTTTTTGTTTTTTAATATTTTATTTTTTTAAGTATCATTGATATACAATTTATATATTTATTTAATTTATTTATTATTAAGGTATTATTGCAATACACTCTTATGAAGGTTTCACATGAGCAACATTGTGGTTACTACATTCACCCATATTATCAACTCCCCACCAAACCCCATAGCAGTCACTATCTGTCAGTATAGTAAGATGCCACCGAGTCACTACTTGTCTTCTCTGTGCTACACTGTCTTCCCCATGAACCCCCCACACACCATGTGTGTGAATCATAATGCCCCTCAATCTCCTTATCTCTCCCTCCCACACACCCTTCCACACCCCCTCCCTTTGGTGACCACTAGTCCCTTAGAGTCTGTGAGTCTGCTGCTTTTGTACCTTCAGTTTTGCTTTGTTGTTATACTCCACAAAAGAGTGAAATCATTTGGTATTTGTCTTTCTCCACTTGGCTTATTTCACTGACCATATTACCTTCTAGCTCTATCCGTGTTGCAAATGGCATGATTTGTTTTCTTCCTAGGGCTGAATAATATTCCATTATGTATATGTACCACATCTTCTTTATCCATTCACCTACTGATGGACACTTAGGTTGCTTCCATATCTTCGCTATTGTAAATAGTGCTGCTATAAACATAGGTGTGCATATGTCTTTTTGAATCTGGGATCTTGTTTTCTTTAGGAAAATTCCTAGGGGTGGAATTCCTGGGTCAAATGGTATTTCTATTTTTAGTTTTGTAGGGAATCTCCATATTGCTTTCTACAATGGTTGAACTAATTTACATTCCCACCAACAGTGTAGGAGGGTTCCCCTTACTCCGCATCCTCACCAGCATTTGTTGTTGTTTGTCTTTTGGGTGTTGGCCATCTTAACTGCTGTGATATGATACCTTATTGTGGTTTTAATTTGCATTTCCCTGATAATGAGCGATGTGGAGCATCTTTTCATGTGTCTGTTGACCATCTGAATTTCTTCTTTGGAGAATTGTTGGTTCATATCCTCCACCCATTTTTTAATTGAGTTATTTGCATTTTCAGTGCTGAGGCATGTGAGTTTTTGATATATTTGGGATGTTAACCCCTTGTAAAATATGTGATTTTACAAATATATTCTCCCATACTGTAGGATGCCTTTTTGTTCTACTGATGGTGTCCTTGCTGTACAGAAGCTTTCTAGCTTGATGTACTCCCACTTGTTCATTTTTTATTTTGTTTCCCTTGCCTGAGGAGATGTGTTTAGGAAAATGTTGCTGATGTTTATATTCAAGAGATTTTTGCCTATGTTTTCTTCTAAGAGTTTTATGATATCATGAGTTACATTCAGGTCTTTGATTGATTTCAAGTTTGCTTTTGTATATGGAGTAAGGCAATAATCCAGTTTCATTCACTTGCATGTAGCTGTCCAGTTTTGCCAACACCAGTTGTAGAAGAGGCTGTCATTTTCCCATTGTATATCCATGGCTCCTTTATTGTATATTAATTAATATATATTCTTGTGTTTCTATCTGAGCTCTGTGTTCTGTTCCACTGATCAATGGTCTGTTCTTGTACTGGTTCCAAATTGTCTTGACTACTGTGGCTTTGTAGTAGTGCTTAAATTTGGGAGCATAATCCCCCCAACTTCATTCTTAATTTTTAGGATTACTCTGGCTATTCTGGGTCTTTTGTGGTTCCATATGAATTCTAGAACTATTTGGTCTAGTTCATCAAAGAATGCTGTTGGTATTTTGATAGGAATTGCATTGAATCTGTAGATTGCTTTAGGCAGGATGGCCATTTTGACAATGTTGATCCTTCCTATCCATGAGCATGGTATGCATTTCCATTTATTGGTGTCTTCTTTAATTTCTCTCGTTGTAGCTTTCAGAGTGTAGGTCTTTCACCTCCTTGGTTAGGTTTATTTCTAGGTATTTTATTTTTAAATGCAATTGTGGATAGAATTGTTTTTCTGATTTCCCTTTCAGCTACTTCATGATTAGTATATAGGAATGCAACAGATTTCTGTGTATTAATTTTGTATCCTGCAATTTTTCTGAATTCTGTGATTAGTTCTAATAGTTTTGTGGTGGATTCTTTAGGGTGTTTTATGTACAATATAATGTCATCTGCAAACAGTGAGAGTTTAACTTCTTCTTTTCCAGTCTGGATAACTTTTATTTCTTTGTGTTGTCTGAGTGCCATGGCTTGGACCTCGAGAGCTATGTTGAACAAATGTGGGGAGAGTGGGCATCCTTGTCTTGTTCCCGATCTTAAAGGAAATGCTTTCAGCTTCTCCTGTTAAGTATGATGTTGGCTGTGGGTTTGTCATATATGGCCTTTACTGTATGTTGATGTGCTTGCCCTCTATACTCATTTTGTTAAGAGTTCTTATCATGAATGGATGGTGAATTATATTAAATGCTTCTTCAGCCTGTATTGAGATGATCATGTGATTTTTGTCCTTTTTTTTGTTGATGTGGTTTATGATGTTGATGGATTTAATAAATTGTACCATCCTTGCATCCCTGGAATAAATCCCACTTGATCATGATGGATGATCTTTTTGATGTATTTTTGAATATGGTTTTTCTAATATTTCATTGTGCATTTTTGCATCTATGTTCATCAGGGATACTGGTCTGTAATTTTCTTTTTTTGTGGTGTCTGCCTGGTCTTGGTATTAGAGTGATGCTGCAATTTTTCTGAATTCAGTGATTAGTTCTAATAGTTTTGTGGTGAATAAGTTTGGAAATATTACCTCATAGAATAAGTTTGGAAATATTACCTCCTCTTTTATCTTTTGGAAAACTTTAAGGATGATTGTATTAGGCCATCCCTAAGTGTTTGATAAAATACTGTGGTGAACCCGTCTGTTCCAGGCGTTTTGTTCTTGTGTAGTGTTTTGATTACCAATTCAATTTCATTGCCTCTAATTGATCTGCTCAGGTTTTCTGTTTCTTCCTGGGTCCGTCTTAGGAAGTTGTATTTTTCTAAAAAAGTTGTTCATTTCTTCTAGATTATCAAATTTGTTAGCATATAATATTTCATAGTATTCTCTAATAATTCTTTGTATTTCTGTGATATCCATAGCGATTTTTCCTTTCTCATTTCTGATTCTGTTTATGTTTGAGACTTTCTTTTTTTCTGGATAAGTCTGGCTTTGGGGTTATCTTTTTTGTTTATTTTCTTGAAGAAGCAGCTCCTGTTTTCATTGATTATTTTATTTTTTTATTCTTCTAGAAATAAATAAAATAATGTAAATTAATAAATTTTATTTATTTCTTCTCTGATATTTATTATATCCCTCCTTCTACTGACTTGGCATCATTTGTTCTTCTTTTTCTAGTTTCATTAATTGTGAGTTTAGACTGTTCATTTGGGATTGTTTTTCTTCCTTGAGGTAAGCCTGGTTTGCGATATACTTCCCTCTTAGAATGGCCACCCTTGCGTCCCACAGATTTTGGGACATTGAGCTGTTGTTTTCATTTGTCTCCATATATTGCTTGATCCCTCTTTTTATTTGGTCATTGACCCATTGATTATTTAGGAGTATGTTGTTGAGCCTCCATGTGTTTGTGGGCTTTTATGTTTTATTTGTAAAATTTATTTCTAGTTTCATACCTTTGTGTTCTGAGAAGCTGGTTGGTGCATTTTCAATCCTTCTGAATTTTTGTGGCCTAGTATGTGGTCTATTGAAAATGTTCCATGTGCACTCGAGATATATGTGTAACTTGCTGCTTTTTGGTGGAGTGTTCTGTAGATGTCTGTTAAGTTCTTCTGTTCTAATGTTTTGTTCAGGGCCTCTATCTCCTTACTTATTTTCTGTCTGGTCGATCTGTCCTTTGGAGTGAATGATGTGTGGAAGTCTCCTAAAATGAATGCATTGAATTCTTTTCCCTTTTTAATTCTGTTAGTATTTGTTGCATATATTTGGGTGCTCCTATGTTGGGTGCATAGATATTTATAATGGTCATATCCTCTTGTTGGACTGATCCCTTTATCATTATATAATGTCCTCCTTTGTCTCTTATTTTCTTTCTTTTGAAGTCTATTTTGTCTGATACAGGTGTTGCAACTCCTGCCTTTTCTACCTATTATTTGCATGAAATATCTTTTTCCACCCCTTCACTTTTTTTTTTCTAGGTAGGAGAGCCAAGGAACGGCTTTACTTAGAGATACAGTGAGAGGACAGAGCTCCTGGCTCATGCCAGGAGGGTACAAGAGAGGCCCCATCCCTCCACTTCTAGTCTTGTCTTGGGGTTTGAAGTCAGTCTCTTGTAGGCAGCATATAGACACGTCTTGTTTTTTTATCCATTCTGTTACTCTATGTCTTTTAATTGGTACATTCTGTCCATTCACATTTAGAGTGATTATCGATAGGTATGTACTCATTGCTATTGCAGGCTTTAGATTCATGTTACCAAAGTTTCAAGGGCATCTTCTTTACTATCTAACAGTCTTAAGTTAACTCGCTTAGTATGCTATTTCAATCCAAGCTGAAGGTTTTTTTTTTCCTCCCTTTTTTTCTTCCACCTCCAATCTTTATATATTAGGTGTTATATTCTGTACTCTTTGTGTATCCCTTGACTGACTTTGTGGTTAGCTGATTTAATTTTACATTTGCTTAGGAATTAATTGGTCTGCTTCCTTCACTGTGGTTTTGTTTTCTCTGGTGACAGCTGTTTATCCTTGGGAGCACTTCTGTCTTGAGCATTCCCTTCAAAATACAGTGTAGAGATGGTTTGTGCGAGTAAATTCCCTCAAGTTTTGCTTATCTGGAAATTGTTTAATCCCTCCTTCAAATTTAAATGATAATCTTGCTGGGTAGAGTATTCTTAGTTTGAGGCCTTTCTATTTCATTGCATTAAATATGTCATGCCACTCCCTTCTGGCTTGTCAGGTATCTGCTGAGAAGTCTGATGATAGCCTGATGGGTTTTCCTTTGTAGGTGATCTTTTTTCTCTCTCTGGCTGCCTTTAATACTCTGTCCTTTTCCTTTATCTTTGCCATTTTAATTACTTGTCTTTGTGTTGTCCTCCTTTTTTCCCTGCGTTTGGACATCTGTCCACTTCCATGGCCTGAGATACTGTTTCCTTCCCCAAATTGGGGAAGTTTTCAGCAATTATTTCCTTAAAGACACTTTCTATACCTTTTTTTCTCTTCTTCTGGTACCCTTATAATGCCAATATTGTTCTGTTTGGATTTTTCGCACCATTCTCTTATTAATCTTTCATTCCTAGAGATCCTTTTTCTCTCTGTGCCTCAGCTTCTTTCTGTTCCTCTTCTCTAATTTCTATTTCACTTACCATATACTCTACCTTATCTAATCTGCTTTTAAATCACTCCATTGTATGTTTCATTTGAGATACTATAGTTTCAAACTTTCTCTTTCTTGAAGTCCTCCCTGAAATCTTTAAAATTTTTCTGTAGCTCCATGAGCATATTCATGATTTTTATTTTGAAATTTTTATCAAGAAGTTTGTGATTTCAGGTTCACTTAGACCTCTGGTGTTTGGGCAATTTTGGTTTGCACAATTTTTTGTGTGTGTTTTTTTTTGGATTTCTAATGATAACTATAGAATAATAACTTTGGGTTGGCCGGCCCCCCTGGTGCCTAAAAGTTCTACTCTCTGGAGCTTCCCGGCACCTGATGCATTGGTTTGGGTCACAGACAAGTGGCACTGATGCCTGCTGGGAGTAAAGAGCTCTTTCGTGCGTTCCAGCCACAGTGCCTGCCTCCAATGCCAGGGCCAGTGGGCCAAGTGGGCAGGGAGGAACATCTGCTTTACACCCTTGTACCTGTCTTAGGTGGGGCTGCCCTCTAGCTGGCCTGACACTATGGCAGGGGTAGTAGGTTTGCAAATGTGTGCCAGCCAGGTGGAAGGAGCAGCAGACTGCATATCACTTTGGGGGCCCTCTGGGCTTCATTGCTATCCAGTGGGATGGAGCGCCTGAAGCTCCTGAACGTAATCAACCTGCTGGGTTGAGTTCACCAGGATGATTTTGTCCACCTTTTCTTCCCCCTGACCAGCAAGTAATCCTTGCTCCTTTAGCAGCCCTCTTGCTGTTGAGAAGTCTTTCAAAGTGCCCACCATTTTCTTTCATTCTGGAGTGGCCAGTTGTGGGTACCTGTTCTCCACAAGCAGCTGGAATCTCAGTCTGTCCAAGTATTTCCACCTGTCTTTGCTTTCCAGAGCACCATATAATGTGGGTTCATGCTCCCAGAACAGATCTCCAGGGGTGGGTGTTTAGCAGTCCTGGGCTTCTACTCCTTCCTGCTCCATTTCTCTTCCATCCTCCTGTGAGCTGGGGTCAGAGGAGGGCTTGGTTTCCGCTGGATAGTGGCTTCGCTCCATTACCCTTTTCTGTGAGTCCCTGTTTTCTGCAGATCTAGGCTGCCTGTCACAGTCTTCTTTCTGGGTGCTGTTTCAGGATTAGTTGTATTTGCCCTGTTTTCGTGTTATATTTGTTTTTGGGAGGTGGTTTCTGCCTCACTTCTCATGCTGCCATCTTTTTTCACCTCCTAATTTTATTGCATATTATATATTATGTGTGTTTTGCCATCTCCTTTAGATTTTTTTTTTTGCACAGAGCAACTAGTTCTTTTGAGCTTTTTTTCACAGTAGTTTAAAACAATAGGTGGTTTAAAAATACTTATTGATACAAGTATTTAAGAGTGAATATCTTCTTTATGTTGACTCCCTCAAAATGTCTTAAAAATCCATTTAATCTGCAGGCCACTCTATATCATTTACTTTTAGTCACTTGTATTAATGAGGAATTTCACTAATTTTTTTTTCATTTCTTTACTTAGAATTCCAACATGATAAATGATGAAATGACAGATGAGGTCATTTTTTTATGTACTCTTTTATTCCTTTTTCCTGTTGAGAAATATTCTCTGTGTGTGTGGTGATCTGGAAGGTGAATACATAAATGAATTCAGGAAATCAAATAATAAGTAGAAATTGCTTTTTGCTAAATAGTAGACTTGAAACAAAGGGAGTTACCTGCTAATTTCCAATTTCTATTCTAAGATAATTTTTGTTTAAGAATCAGGATGAAGTGTATGGAATAAAAACATTTCCTCCTTGAGCAGTTCCCTTGAAAAACTAAAAAATTCCTTCTTACTCTTCTATTTCAAAGAGTTTATGATGATTTATGCCTTTGAGTCCCACCTCCACCATGATTTAAATAAACTTCCCAATTCCTCTATTTGAGGCAAACTATCTCAGTCCATTTGCATGGCCATTTCTCAAAGGAGGTGTCTCTACCAGTACTAATCTTTTCATTTCCTAAGTAAAATACAACAAATTAAAAAAAACCTCTATTTAATATTAACCTTTAGAAAAAGGTGGCAAAAGTTAGAGCAAGAAGAAAACGGAGTTAGAATTTTAGGAGAATGTTTCACTTTACTCTTTTGCTGTAAGTGATGGAATTGGTCATTCATAAATGAAACACAGTGTGGAAAAAAATAAAAATAAAACGTAAAATAAAATCATCCAGTGTGATGGTTGACACACTGATCACTCCTTTCAATCCATAGACTGACAAAGGAGTATTCATATAAATTGACATGACATGGTGAGTCAGAGACCAAAGAGTGTCAATTAACTTGTTTAAGTTTATCCAGAAGATTAAACTGTGCCTACATACAGCTGCTGACTCAAGGATTTCGGGCAGGAATGTATTTTGGCAACCATCTAGGAGAGGGTAAAAATTATTTTCAAACTTAAGCAAACATTGTGGGTGGATCCATCTACGTGCTGAAAATATTGAAGTCAGTAGTCATATTTTCTTTGGCTTTGTGTGAATTCTGGTACTAGCTGGGAGACAGGGATAGACAATATTGCTGGGATAAAATGGCCAGGACTTTGGAAATGAAATCCAGAAAGCCCAGAATATCTCCAAATATTGAGAGTGCTTTTACTGGAAGTAGTTAATCCAGAAGTTGTTCTCTTTAAAATCCTGAATGGTCTAAAAATAATAATTCTAACTGCTGTCCAAGATGCAGAGCAATTCTATATAGATTACACTGATGGAATATCAGCATTCTGGGTAGATAGGGAGACTTACAGGGTATAAAATGGTTAGAGCCTTCAAAATTTAGTTTAATTGAACTATTGTGAGTCTGTAGTTTGAGCAAATAAGAATATCACTTCTGCTTTGAGAGAGTGATCATTGTTGTAGGCATGCAATGCTGACCAGGTAAAAGCACACAGGAGAGTATTGAAGAAAGAGATGACAAAACAAGTAGGCTTGGCATAAAGGAGAATCTGTTATCACATGTAATCCTTATAATACTCTTCTTTGAAGCAGGTATTATTATGTCCATTTTCCAGATCAAAACATTGAAGCTTAAAGAAATTAAAATACATATTCAAACCTTAAGGACAATTACCATTTTCTTTTTCACAGCTGAATCTCACTTTGGCTATTCCTAGTTAAACATTTCATCACTTCTCTAGTAAGGAGGGACCATATTTATCAATGAAGCTATTCTGTAATGACTGTCATACATAATATAGGGGCACATCTGTGCAGGTGTATGGATACATGGCTCTGTTGTAGGGTTCTGTTTGCAAACAACAAACTGACTGTAACTTGAGGGGACCCTGGAACATATAGACAAGGTGACAGGGTTTGTCTGGAATTGGGTCAATTAGCTGGAAAAACCAGTGGAGGAATTAGGCCTATTCTGGGAACTTTAGCATCAGAGCTTATGTATTTCTCATTAGACTTTCAGTCACTTGTATCTCCATTCAAATTTTCATATTCCCTAGTGACAAATTCTTAATAGCTTCAGCCATTTTTTTGTGAAGGTCAAGCAGGTTATTAAATATGTGAGAGGTGGTGTTAGCAGCACTGGTTCAGTAACTGGGGATAGTCTTTGTGTGATATGTATGTGCATGTATGTAAACACACATGCATGTTATGTACATAAGCACATTATATTATTTGATTTTGGTAAAATATAAAGAAATTACAATGGATAGGTCTGATTATTTTGAGCTTAAGACTTGTTTTGTCTTTTTGAAAAGCTAGAACTTCTTTAGATATCATTAAGAAGAGGTATATGAACTAGATGGGCTAATATATTAGAAGCAGTAAAGACTTTTTGCCCAGAGTGAACAAATCTAGTCCCTAAAACTTGAATCTGAATCTTAAGCCTGAACAAAACCTAGTGTTTTTCAGGGGTTTTATACTTAAAACATGTATTCATCCATTTTTCCTCATAAAATAAGCATAGGACCCTAGTTCAAGAGAAAACACAGGAGCAGTACTAATGTTTCTAACTTTATGAAGCTGAAATTTTCAATAAAAAGGTTTTGGGCATGTTAACAACCACTGAAGACTTTGCTGTATGTGTGACTTTTAAATTACTTTAGAGTTGTATCATAGACAAAAATCTGAGTTGCTTCCTCAGATTTATCACTTAAGTGCCTCTTCTAATCTCTAGGAACAGCTTGTCACATTTTCAAGAAAGGAAGAAGGAAGCATAATTGGCAATGATACATTGCATTTGTCTCCATGCTGGGAGTGAGCACATTTACCACCTTCAGAATCCTCTGTCATTTTAGTTTCTTCTTGTACCTTCTTGAACTGATTGGTCATAAACCAAAATTGTTTGTTCATAGTCAATACTGTGAGTTTTCTTCAAACCCAAAATTATCTGAAGACAAGAAAGGAGTGGAAATGAATTCATCTTCTTTAACTTTTTGGGGGGCTGAGGGGTGAGATGGAATCCTGGGGATACTCTCCTACCTCAGGTGGTAGGACACATGGCTCTGCTCATCTGAGCTCAGAGAAGAGAAATAATTAGTTGATTTCTCTTCATTTACATATTCTATGCTGATTGGGAAAGCTACCTCAAAAGGGTGTAAGCAAGAATTATGATGCATCGATTTAATGTTAAAGAGCCTGAAGGCACAGACTTCTGTGCCCCAGAAACATCCATGCAGCGTGCTGAGCAAATGCCTGGAACTCGAAGCCTGCAGGCAGAATTTTCCTGGGTACAGCTTCTGCTGCTTTTTCCTATTTGCAGTTCTGGAAAACTGCAAGAAAGCAAGATGCCAATCATAGGGTAGATGCCCTTTGAGAATAACCATGTCCCTTGAGGCTCTACTTTCTAGGAAGTGTTTCTAGTTGCTGTATTTTCTGGTAACTTCTGAGTTAGTTACTAGTGAATAATAAGTACTAGTCAAGACAAAATCTAACACAGTTGGATTCTGAGAGCTCTGTGGGCTGTGTGTGTCTATGTATGGGGGGGATGAGAAAGGAGGTCGGTAACTCCTTAGCCAAGTTTTATGGTTGTCGCATGTGGGAGTTTCCAGAATCTTAAAAGGCAGTGAAAGCATCCTATATGTTAACTGTGTTTTAAGTGGTGAAGACTTAACATTGTCCATGAATGGAAATGGAAGAAAATATTCATATTATTTGTATTTCAGTGGAAACTGAAAAATATCTGGAAGCCCAGGAACCTCCCCCTTGAAGCATTCTTGCCGAGATGCTGGCCCTGGATTGTGTCTTTCATCCCCATACAGCCCAGGGGGAGTACTGATCTTACAAATGGCTTAGCACGCCGCCTCGCCAAAGGAATGCCAGTGTCTGTCTATACCATGCCAGTCCTTCTGTCCTTCCAGATGGACATGACTTATGATTTAAGTTCCAGATATAAAAATGGTATATTTATGATGGATTTTTGTGTAATCCAGCTTTTCACCTGCCAAGGGGTTGGAGTGGAAACATTTCCAGTCTCTGAAGAACAACATCTCCATGGAAATGGACTGTATCCATTGGTTCCCTAAAGGATGGCCTAAAGATAAGAGGCCATTTTTAAATCCACTGTAACAGTGTCACTGTAGCATAGGGAAGATGTCATATAAATAAAAGAAAGACATCTGTAGCTGCTATACAGACACCAAGAGTATATAGTAGTTGTTAAGAGTTCAAACTTGATCATCCAGCAAATTCTGGGATGCCACCTATTAGCTAGCTGTGCAATACTAGGTAATTAATTTAGCCTCTGTAAACCTTAGCTTCCGCATATGTACAGATGATATGTATTATGTAGGAATTGGGGAGGATAAAATAAATAAATCAGCGCTATGTCTAGCATCTAATGTATTAGCTAGAGGAGTAGTATGGTTGTTACCAGTATGATTTTTTAAAATTAGGAGACGGAACCTAATGCTTCACTATATGGTCACATTTATTATACCCACACACATGTGGTCCTTGTGTGCATTGTATGACAATGACATTATCACACTCTAAGTGATTTGCCTAGCCACAATCACCATTGATTCCACTATTGTATATGTTTCTATCTGGTTTTACCTGAGCATGTAATTACAGTGCTTTATAATTAGCTTGTGGCTCTACTGATCTCTGTTCTTAAAAACATAGATTATTGTTTAGACATAAATCTTTATGAAACATTGAACTTAATACTATTTTTTAAATTTAAAACTTTTTAATTAGTTGTATATTACGTATCGTGGTAGCCCTTTGTGAAAACGTAACTCTTTGGATATACAACTTCTTGTGGAAAAGAGAACAAATTGTGGTCATGGTGGGTCAATGTACTTGTCCACAAAGTAAGAACTGGAAACAGAATTAGTAATAGTTCTTAAGGCCCCAGATTGGGTTCTGTTTTCCATGCAGCAAAACACTGATCACCCAGTTTTTTCCTCCCAGAATTTCTTTCTGCATTCTAATTAGATTAAGTGGAGCAACTTTCACCAAAATTTTTTCTTTATCAGATCTTTCCACTGAGCCCCAGGAATTAGAGCTGTGTTCTTCCTCAAAATTCTGCAGTTGTTAACTCTACTGAACCATTACTTCTCAACCTTCCCTAACCCTTGGCCTGGGAAATTACTAAATACTGCAGGCAGGAGATGGGAAAAGAATGGCACAAAAGGACTAGAATTGGCCAGGAAATATTGGAGAAAAGATATCCACAAGTCAGGATGATGAGAGAGAAAAGATGGGTGAGGGTGTCATGCACTTAATTACAACATGATTCAAAATTTAAAATCTACCGAGAAAACCATAGTAAAAACTCTGTATCCTCTATGTCTGACCACCTAGATTTTTTCCCCAGAAGCAAACAATGTAATTAGTTTCTTATATATAGTTATATATTCTTCCACATCTGTATCTTTTTCTACATCTATATGCATAAATGGTAACTATATACTCTGTAATGAACCTTGCTTATTTCATTTAAAATATATAACTTGGAGATAATGCCATATTAATACCTAAAAATCCTCCTATTTCTCTATGTATCAACAATGATATCTATTTAATCAGTCCCTGCTTATTGATATTCAGCTTTTTGCCATTACTGACCGTGCTGCATTGAACAACCTTGAACGCATGTGAGTATGCATTACTCAATGTCCAGTTCTGAAAACAGAAACTGCTCCATGCTAGGGTGGCAGGAGTTTAATATACCTAGTTTCGTGCTTACAAATCGTGAGAGGGTTGTTGGCACAGCTGGAACAAGGGGCTCTTAGGCCAGTCCTCAGTCCCGTGGGGTATCTCAGAATTGGCAGGCCCTGGGAGCTCTTCTGCAACCACTGTAGCTACTCTTGTAATAGTGAGTTCAAAACATCTCATACTTGTGATTCAGGGACCATGAAACCAAAATCAAGAAAAAAAATTGCCTCCAGTGGAATTGCCTTTTCATAAAATAGTCAAAAGAGACAAAAAGATGGCTTCATTTGCACTTCTGCCTTCTCAGTCATACTTGATTTCATGTAATTGACAGAACCTAATTTGCTTTTGGAGTCTGAGCAACACTGATTTTAGTTTTCTAGACTCTGCAGCAATATTCGAAGGCACTCTAGAAAAAGGCAGGAATTAAGGGTGTGTGTCAGTCCAACAGAGACTACAACTGTCCCTTTTATCGATGATGATATTCTAAAGAATTCAGAAAATCTCTTACAGAAACACTGAAGGCAAAAGTACTATTAATGTGGCTAATTGAAATGAATGGTTTTTATTGACGGGTAATATTTGGCTACTTTAGTTCAGAGCAACATCGCACCCCACCTCCAACTTACTCTCTTTAGCCAAAGAAGATGGTCCCAGAGAAGCAGGAGTTTCCTCCAGAGCAAACAGGCAGGGGAGCTTAGACATGTACGTACAGCCCAAGCCATGGTGATTCACACAGGAAGGTAAGGTGGCAGTAGGGTTCAATAGTGATCCTGTAGCCCGTAAGTGGGGGAAAAACACAGAAGAAAAGGGGGGAAACAATACCAACAGTCTAGCTACTTGGTAAAATGTTTGGTTGTTGGAAGTAATGATGGTAAAGGATTTTCTCACAAAAGTTATCAAGAGTAATTATAATGGACACAAGACGCAGTGTAAGCAAAAGGGCATTATTAGCAATTGTTTGGAATATAAGGTAATGGGGCATGACATTAGTAAATAATCAAAATGTAGAAATAAAGCATAGTGGCTGCTGTCATGCATTATTAGGAAGTAAAAAAGACATGATTATGCTGCTATTAAACTAGCATGGTTAAGATAGGACTACATTATTTCCTTGTTGTTTGCATGTAGAAGACAACAAAGCCTGGGATGAGCAGGAACACTGAGGAAGAACTCCCAGAAATAACGTGTTGAACTCTCTTCTTAGAGGACACGTTAACTAAAAGTAACAATACTACAGCTTTAATAAAGAAGCAGCATTGTTTTGACTGTAGAGAACTGTGGTCTGGTTTTCCTGAGGATTTATTTGAGGAGATAAGTACTAACGCCTGGTTTAGGTATTATCTAAGGCTGGCATTATTTTTCAGGTCAAAATACTTGGTGTCATCTTTGACTTAGTGTTTGCTTCCTTTTCCAAAAAAAAATAATTTAAAAAACATTCTTAATCCACATTTAATAAAATCTATCATCTTAACCATTTTTAAGTGTACAGTAGTGCTACGTATGTTCACAGTGTAGTGCTACCAATCTCGAAAACTCTCTTCATCTTGAAAAACTGAAACTCAGTATCCCCTAAGCAACACTTCCCAGTGTTTCCCGCCCTGAGCTGGAGCAACCACTGTTCCGCCCTTTGTGAATTTGGCTCCTGTAGGGCCTCTGGTTATTGAGGTCACACAGTTTGTCTTTTTGTGGTGGCTTATTTCATGAAGGGTAAGGTTCATCCACATGGTAGCATATGCCAGGATTCCCTTCCTTTTTAAGGCTCCTTGTTTGCTTCCTTTTGGACTGGCTTTTCTCTCTTCCAATCAACATCCAATTCTTTTGAAACCCTTTTGACTCTACTTTCAAAATTCCTGCGGAGTTTGGCTTCTCACCTGGATTTCTGCAGCTGTTCCTCAGCTTCTTCGCTTGCTCCCTTCATCTCTGTCAACCCCAGCTTCTCAGACGTCCTTTAAAAATCAGGTTACCCCTTTACTCAAAATTCTGCAGTGTCTTCTCATCTTGCTTAGAGAAGAAACCACAATCCATGCCTCAGTGTACAAAGCCTGAGAAGCCTACAGCTCACCATCACCAGTTCTGCCCTCTCACCACTCTCCCTGCCTGCGCCCAACCCACACGGTACTTCCTTCCTGTTCCTTGGACTGGCAGGCAGGGTCTAACAGCAATGCCCTTGCACTGGCATTTCTCTCGCTAGGTATCTCTGTATGCTATTGTTTCCTTTAAGCATTTCGTCAAATGTAAGCTTAAAAAACTCTAACCTGATCACCTTACTGAAAGTACAGCCCACCTTACCGCACACCCTATCCCTTCCCCAATCCTTTTCCCCTGATAATTACCAGCTTCTAACTTGCTCTATTTATTTATCGTCTTAATAGTTTATTGTCTATCTCCCCATGCTGGATATGTACCTTTGCTTGCTTTGTTCATAGGTGTACCCCAAACATGGAGAGTTATTCCTGGCACAGAGTGGGCATTTAATAAATGAATGTATGTTTTTACTGGAAAGATTGGTTCTTCACACGGGGAGTAGGTTGGCAGGTGCTGCCATGTTGATAGGATGATAACAGTAAGTTATAAAGAAAGAAGCATCCACAGTGTCCCTATTTCTAATCCCTCCTCTACCCACATTCTCACCACTAGTGCTTTGTTTCTTAAAGTCCACCAGCAAGGAGTGTGGGACCAGCTAGGGGTGTTGAGGTCTAACACTCCAAATTCAAACTCCATTCTCTACTGACTGAATGGCTTGGTGGTAGTCTTCTTACACCTCGGTTTCTTCATCTGTAAAATTGGGGTACTATTAACCGGGTATTCCTCATGGGATATGAAAATTAAATGAGAAAACGCATGCAAAATGCTGAACACTTTATAAATTACCTGTAGGTAAATATAATGTAAACCACTTAAAGACAATGCATTTAGGGTATTATGCATTCCTCTATAATCCCATTTATGATTTTAATTTTCTTAATAAAATTGTCTTTATATAAGTAGTATAAAGATAAACTTCATCTGAGCTTAGATCTGATTAAGAACTCTGAAATACTAATACATGAATTATTTTACCATATTGTGAATTCTCAAGTTAAATCCCTAGTCAAGTGAAAATAATATATAATACACATAAACATGTGTACAGTTTTTTACATAGAGTAAAACATAATATATGATCAAATATAAGAGAGTTTTTATGGTCTATTTAGATTTCCATAATACTGACTATCAAGACATATGTCTAACTCAATTGCATTTTCTTAATTAAAAAAATTGCAAATAGATAATGAGCTTTTCACAGGTCCACCTTTCAAACAATACTTTTATTATTTGGCATTTCTAGTTTCAACAAAGCTTCTCTCTTAGCTAGGCTCTCTGCACTATACCAGTTTAATTTATAATTTGATATTTCCAGTTAGCTTCAATTTATCAATTACACACCTGAATTAAGCACTTGTAGTAGATTTTAATCACTTTTGGGAAAATATTTGCATAATTGATTAGTGACTCTTGATACTGTGGTAATTTCTTCAAGAACATCCTTTCATTCAATGTGGAGGTTTGGACCAATTGGAAATTACCCTTTTTGTTATATAAATCTGCCTTTCAATTTTTGAACCCTTTACTCTAATGTTCAGTGCTATTTACCATTTTGAAAACTCATTTTGTGTGTGTCATTTGAAATGATCAGATATATTACCAAGAAAATTACTGATAAGCCATAAAGCTGCTAAATGCATTACTAGTGTAATTTATTTGTTACTGGGAAAGTTTCATTGTAGATTACTTTGGAAGAGAGTATGAGTGTGGGGCAGTTCTCTGAGTATAAGGACTTATTGTCCGATCCATAATTTATTTAGAGTTTCTGCAGTAGCTGTTAAATAAGTGTGAAATTAACACCATTGTGTTTAAAAATGTACTACAGGAATCTGAGCTTTCAGTGGAACCAGGTAAGAAACCTGAGAAATGTGTACAAGAGCAAAAGTTTTATTTCATCCTCTGTACTTGCATAAGAAAGCAGTGCACATCCAAATAAGGTGTTTAGACCTGCAGCTTCATCAGCACGTGGAATGGCATGGAAAAACACCCAAGAAAAACCTTCTGCAAACAGGTTTCCCCAAAGAGGATATATTAAACCTCTCCACTGGGATTGAATGAATTAAACCCAAGAAAGGAACTTAACAAATTGTATCTAAGCAAGATGATTTCAATCTTAATTTGAACTTTTCAGCATTCTCTGATACCTGCAGAGGATTTTGAATCAGTTACAGGAGATCTTGGTCAAACCCTTTGATATAAAACATCTTTTTAAAACTTGTTAAACAAGAACAAAAGAGGCACATGCTAGAGTGGCTCTCTGTGACCTGTGGGCTAGAAAGGAAGGCCCTGGCTCTTAATCTTTCGAAGGCTTCAGATAATCACAGGAACATGTTTCAGGTACACTTCCAAGTGCATTTAATTTTCACCTTGTCTGATAAGTGGCATGTAGTATATAGCCCATTTTTCTTTGGTTTTCAGTGGGATTAAAAGCTCTTCTTGAATTATTTCAAAAACTCGTGAGAGAAAGGTGCTTCAGAGCAGCTTGTAAGATATATAAGACTATAGCAAAGCTTTGTTGTCTTTATAAACACTTTAAGGATCTTTGGATTAAAGGGACCATTCATAGAAAACATTTATAGTTGTAGAGTATGTGTTCCAATTTTGG
Organism: Smutsia gigantea; assembly: GCA_032199065.1. Lineage (NCBI taxonomy): Eukaryota > Metazoa > Chordata > Mammalia > Pholidota > Manidae > Smutsia > Smutsia gigantea. The sequence goes on along the minus strand of JAVSCE010017781.1, from coordinate 219,050 downwards.
ATTTTCTTTATTTTTATTTTAGTTATAACTCCTTTTTGTGGTGAATAAGAGAAAAATCAAAAGATAAATGTGAGGTAGTCCCTTCCTAGAAAGCAGGTGTTGAGGATGGGGATAGTTTCTAGTAATGAATGAGGTAAGGTAGAAACAGAAAGCCTTTTGAGTCATTTGAGCCTAAGTTACTGATAGTTGTCTTTGTTAATAAAAACTCATAGGGCACCCGGAAATAGGATACGGCTCCAGATTATACAAGGAAAGGTGTTACTGGATGATAAGGACTCAATTCATGATCTCCACAAAAGAGGACATGAAATAGTTTGTTTCCAGGGAAGTTTCACAGTACTACATAAGAAGTAGCAGTGCCTCCAGATGGCTTCTAATAGGAGAACATATTTTCAGCTGTTGCTCCCAATCAGTATATCATTCTTCCTGACAAAATTATATTCTACCCAGGGAAGGGTATATACCCCTTTCCTCACTGTAGTGCAGATAGAAAAATACAGTAGAAATGATATAAGAAATAGAATTATCAGTCACAATGGAGAGAAAGACTCAAAAGCATAACAGCATGGTAGAAACCAGGAGACATTTTCCCTGTATAAGTTGCAGATTTGCTTGGATGAAGGGACACAATTTAAGGGCTAATAACAATGACTTTAAGATCAGTCAGACTTGCATTCCAACCTGTGAATTTAGGCAAGAACCGTAAGCCTTCATTCCCTCTTCTGTAAATTGGAAATATTAACCATTAATAAATTAACTCATACACTGGTATGGGAGTTAAGTAAGATAATATGCATAAAGTGCCTAATGTAATGCCAGGTTTACAAATGCTCAAGTTTGCATCTGATCTCATTTGCAGCTAGCCACTGGTAAAGGCCACAGTTAAAAGTAAATTTTAAGCCAGTACATGTGCAGTACCTGAAAGCTCGAAAAGCCTTTATGTCAGGAAACAACACTGAAGTGTGAACCACTGAGAGAACAGAAATGTGTGGCAATCAAGAGTGTCATTAGATTGAGGAAGAAAAACAGCATAGACTGAACTAGAGAGAGGATTAAAGGTTTTCTAAAAATTAATATAAGATTTTTTCTTACTTTGTTATCTAGATTTATGACAAAATTAACTGCAGGATGACCTAGAGATGGCTCTTATTCTAAAGCATATATTCATTTATTTTCAGCCTTTACTTTTCATCTGTCTTGAATTAATAAACCTCTCCAGATCTGGAAAAGGCAGTCTGAGTGGTTTCTGTATACTTGCTGCTGTCTAGATTTTGATGCCCAGAGAGAGGAGGAGCTAAAAAGGAAGACTCCTTAACAAGCCTCTATTTTATCTATCTATCTATGTTAGTGTTAATTACACATTTAAATGTATTGACCTTAAAATTCTATGTTCCTGAGTATGGCTAAATATATTATTTTAGACTTCTCATGAACTTTCATTCAATATGGGTCTCCAGGGAAACAAAAGAATCCTCTCTCTGTTCATCTCTCATCATTTTTTTGAGCAGAGGAATTGGAGAAAGTAGTGTTGGATTTGTTTCTGTCTGATCACTTACTTTTTGGCTATGGAGCCCCCATTAAGGAAAGCAGTTCTTGGATCGCTCAGGTTTGGTTGGGAAAGCAGAAGCCATTCTCGGTCTCTTTAGTGTGGAAAGAAAATTTACATAAAGAATTTGAGGCTTAGATAATTATTGGAAGATCTGTGAAAGCGGAGATCAGAAACAGCCCTTTCAGGAAATCTGGAAGTATAGGATTTCATGGCAGCCACCAACAATGATTGTTGTTGCCAGCAGAACTGAAATAGGAGCACAGTGGAATGTCCATAATACAAGTGAGCCAGACCTCATCTGTTTTCCTCTACAGATCTTGTCTTCATCTTCCCTTCTCTGTTTTCTGCCCCAAGAGGCTGACTTGAGTGGATTACACTGGTGGCCCTCCTTGTCCTCTAGCTTCCAGTCGGTTTAGCCAAGGAGAAGTACTGGCAGGATCTTAAAGGTGGGGAGGAGTGAGGTTAGAGTAATCACCCTGCCTTTTTTTTATGGGTTGCTTCAGGATGTCTGCGTCCCTTGATTGCAGGTGCTTTCAAGTTCACCTTTTCTCCCAACATATGCTTTCCATGTTTTGGTAACTGTTCCTTTCTCTTATCTTTTCAAGCTAAGGGATGATAAGAGTTCTTATTAACCCCAGGATCCTAAACTATCCTTTGTGATTCACTATATCCTGCAAAATCTTTTTAAGTACTCCTTTAGTAAACAAACAACTCAAGTTATTCTAACATGAGTGTGCCAACTATTTTCTGTTGGGAACCTGACTGATACAATAATTCATACCCTAAGTGTCCCCAAGAAATCCACCTTAATGGTGTGTCTGGAACTAGGTGGCTTACATTTAAAGGAGCTCATGGATAACTGCCTTGCCAATAGAAAGGGTCCTGGGTAATCCATGACTGTGGAAGAATCTTCGTTGTTCTCGCATTGTCATGCATGACAGCAAAAGATAAAGTACAGGTGAGGGGCATGGGAATTGGCCGAGGAATTAGTTGTTTTGTAAACAATATATTATAAGGATTGTGGAATCACCCTTTTCCCTTTGGGCCTCCAAGGGTATAAACATAAATTGAGATCTACTAACATGTTATTAATAAGGGATTGGAAGGCTACAAGGAAGCTCTGAAGTTTTTCCTCCCTTCCTGAGGTCTCACATCTGGAGGATGAGAGTAAGGACTGCAGAGTTGCAGCCCAATTAAATTTTCTGTCTTACCAGATTGCTCATTCTAAAGCAGGGACACTGGCGGGAAGAAATGAGACTTCTGGGTTGCATTTGGGAAAGTGTGGGTTGAGGTTGAAATTTAATAACTGTCAACAAAGGGATTTGTTTCCAGGGTTCCAGATTCTTAAATTATATTTTTTCATTTATTCAAAGTCTGGACAGGTATTAGAGGTATGAATCAATAACATGTAAATAATTAGCTGTACAAACTCCTCTACTGATAGATAGCCTTAGCACTTTTCAGTCAGTTGTCAAACTATGAAATAGTATTGCTTTCCCCATTCACATGTGTCTTGCCTGAGGGGTTCAGCCCTGGGCAAATTCACTCTGGATTCAGAGAAGAGAGATTGAATAATGATAATGGAATGCTGGGGTAAAAAGGGACTCATACCAGCTTTATTCCCATGGCAGTAAACTGAGCACTAGAATCCCATCTGTTGCCATCTCTGCCTCTGGCTCAACCTCTGCCCCAGGCTCTGCCCTCACCCCTAGTCTCTGCTCCCATCTCTCTTGCTCTCTTGCTCTCTTCTCTAGGCTCTGCTCTTACCACTGAGGAAGCTCTTTTTATAGAAATGCTGGCATTAATGGCTTATTGCCAATGGGTATACAAGTATTCGCCTGTGTAGTAGGCTAGCTATTACATCATCACAGGCACACAATGGATGAGATTAGGAACAGATGAGAATCCTGGCCATGGAACTGCCATTCTCCCTACACTCCACCCCTCCAGGATTCTCACTTCACAATCTACACGCCCTGAATCTTCCATGACGGTCCCTGTGGGAGAAAGCTGGAGCTCTGTAACCAGATCCCACAATAGCAACAGAGGCTGTAACAACATACAACTAACAACAGAAATTATGATACCGATAATAAAAATATTATGATAACAGTTGTCCCCAAGCTTGAGGTGATCAATTGCCACCAAGTGGTCATTCCAGTCATATTCAAACATATTCAAACCAGTTCTACTCAGATGAGTCCATGGCTCGCACTGTCCACAGGAAGCCAGTAGCAAAACTGGTAGGGAGCTCTGTGCACACCCACCAAGCAGCAGGTTTTGCTAGGGTGTGTGCCCAATCCACAAAGATTAAAAGAGATTAACCTTAAGGGCAATAAGACATGTGTTTTAATGACACCAACATAGGCAAGTCTTGTCTATCAGGTAAGCTGCATGCAAGAAAGTGGTCCTGCAATAGGACTATGGCAGGAAGGGAGTCCCATCTGGGTCAAGTGTACCATACCTTTACCCCTCTCCCTGTGGGCATTACTGAAGGGTCTATGTAAGGTGCTACTGGAGGTAAATGCATTGGTCATGAAGATACAACTCCCCAGTAAGATGCTCTTATTTTTTGGCCATTTAGGGTACACTACCATGATCCATGGGGGCCACTCTGCCATCACTCCAGGAATACACAGAAGTCCAGCCTCAAGGCCTTGTCCCCAAGGTGCCAGGAGGGCCAACCATTGCTGGTCCATGTGTCGAAGTGTCTGAGGCCATGTCCACTGAACAGGGTCTCCAGGTTGCTGTGGGACTCAGTCATACAATGCACTCCTGCTGAGCTCTACTGACTTCTCCAAAGGTCAAATGCAAGCCCCACCATCAGGCTACAAACCACATTGTCTTCTGCCCCTGGGTAAACTTTCATTCTAGTCAAGGTACCTGGAGCAAGTCATCTGCTTCATAATTTCCTGGGGATGCCAGCAACAAATGGCCTGTGCTCCTTCCCAGATTTGTGATGAGAATCCAATAGGTTGGAAAGTTCATTCATGCCCCTGCTAGAGGCCCCAGCCATAACCATCCTCAGTCACATGATCATCCAGCTCACAGGGCCCTTATGGATATCACACTCAAGGCCTGCATGACCTTGACTGCCTCCTCTGCAGTGGCAAAGGCAAATGCACATTTCATTCCATCTGATGTCCTTTTGTACCAATGGTATAATAGCTTCAGAATTTGTGCCAAGTGAGGGATAAACACTCTCCAGTGGCCTAAAAGACCCCAAACCTCTTGCAATAATGCCACATTTGTGTGTAAGAGAATCAGAAGTGAGCATAACATCATAAGATGGTAAATCACCCTGACTGAGCCATAGAGTGTGAAATGCAGCCATTAGCCAATCCGGGAGGGAGTGGTTCCCTGGGGTCTGGTATGCATTTTGTTATCGCTGCCACAGGGCAGAATGAGTTGTCAGGGAAGCCAGCTTTCCCATTTCTAACTTGGACAGAGTAATCCCATCCATCCTGCATGCCAAAGGTGCAGGAGCCAGGCTGACATGGACTCCAAGGGTTTCTGTTGAAACCAGGAGCTCAAATCCACCAGCTCTGCCTGAGTATAGTGGTGGAACATGGAGTGCTCCACGACCTGGGAAGGGGGCTGCTCCTGCCCCTGAGGAACCCGTGGTTGCTGCATCTTTCTTGACTACAACTGGGTGGGATTTCAGTAGGGAAGGGGTTGGTGCCTCCACCACCACCCCCACCACCTCATCTCTTCTGATGTATCTTCTACCATTTCAGGAGCTGACAGCATCAGTACATCCTTTATCTCCCCAACAGCACTCCACAGCCTGCATTTTCATGCTGCTGCTTCTCATTCTACCATTATATCCTGTACCCACTCCACAGCACCTCACAGTGATGCCATCTCAGTCATCAACAAATTTGTTACCTCCTCCATGGCACCTAGCAGCTTTCATTCTCATACTGCCTCTTCTCATGCTTCTTGCAAGAGTACATCCTTCTCCTTTATAGCCTTTCTTAACACTGTGAGAAATAGCCAACCCATGGTTCCTGCCACCTCCTGGGCACTCTCTGTTTCTTTAAGGAACCCTATTTTGCAGTATGCCTCCTCTACTGCCTCAGGCATCACCTCCACCTTCCCCCAGTCAAGAGAGGCCCACTCCTGTAGAAGGCAAGCCATCTCAGGTCATATGCCCATTGTGGGATACCCAGGTGTCTCCCCATCCATAGGGGCAGCCCGCTGAAGTACTCTTGCCATGACAGCAGCTTGTTTTCAGTCTTCAGTGAATACTGCCTCTGTGCCAAATGTTTTGTCTGAGGTTTTCAGCCCTGGGCAAGTTCACTCGATTCAGTGAGACCGAATAATGACAACAGAACATTGTGGGTAAAAAGGGACTCATACTAAGCTTTATTTACATGGTAGTAGATTGAGCTCTAGAATCCCATCTGCTTCCAGCTCAGCCTCTGCCCCAGGTTCTGCCCTCACATCCAGCCTCTGCTTTCTTGCTCACTTCTACAGGATCTGCTTTTAGCACTGGAGAACCTCTTTTTAGAGCAATTCTGGCAGTAATGGCTTTTTGCCAGTAGGTATATATAAGTTTGCACCTGCTCAGTAGACTAAGTATTACATCATTGCACATACATAATGGGCAAGCTTAGGATCATGGTTCTATTTTCCCTACAGCATGTAACTCTATCACTATAATGCTCTGAAGCTAGCCACTTGTTACCTTTACTGAAAGAAGGGAATCCCATGATTATTTAATCTTTGTAAGGGAAATACCCATGCCCCATACAGATTTCCTTGACAGGAACTCCCTTGGATAATCCTTATTTACTTATGTTTGTGGATGCTTCATTCTTGAAAAAATTAAAAATTTCCAAGTCAGTTATGCTGTAACAGTCATTAATTTATCTTTCAAATTTAAACTTCTCATAGAATTAAATCAATTCAGATGGCTAAATTAATTGCTATTGCTCAGACTTGCCTTCTGAAAAAAAAGTAAAAGACTAAATATGTATACTGATAGGAAATATGTGATTTGGGGTTGGTCTGTGACTTTGAAATGCCTGGGTTATGGAAATTTGTTGATTACTACAGGAACCCCTAGAAAATGGATGACAAATTAAAGAAACTGGAGCATCTTTATTACTGAAGAAGATTGTCATGATAAAGTGGAATGTACCAAAGTGCTTAATGATATTAACCACAGTAGCAGAAATAAACTAGCCATGATACTGAATGAATTTTGTAGATTTTTAAGGGTACTGTTGAGAATGTTTCCAAGGTACCTGCTAATAACACAATCTTAGTGAGCCTATGAAGGTAGAATGTGGTCAGGAATGTAGACCTCAGGACCCTTTTGAATATCTCCAAGTGCCCTATGAGTAACTTCTTGTTATTGTCATTCTTTGTATAGTTTGATGCTTTACCTTCATGGGAAACTCTGGCTGTAATGGTAGAAAAAAATAACAGCAACGACAGTGTGATCTTATGCTGCTGACTTGAGGAATTCCAACTTACCTCTCCAGTAGGGATGCCCATTTCATTGGTACTGTTCTTTAAGAACTCTATACATGATAATTACTCAGAATATCCACAATCGTTGTCATCCCAAACTTCAGGAAAGATAAAGAGAACCAAAGGAATTCTAGAACTATAATTAACAAAGCTCAGGAAGCTCCCAGTATCAAGCCCAAAGTACTGCCCATAGCCTTGATGACAGTAATATCCATCCTCTCTAGTAAGTACAAGTTACCTCCTTTTGAATGAATAATAGGCCTGCCATGGACATTTGGGAATTAATTCCAGTCCTAGGTTCTTCTCTATCACAAGCTGTTATGACTATTTCTGGAGACTCATACTGTACCTCTAGCTTTATCACCAATGGGTAAAAGGTATATTTCCAAAATGCTTACCTTTGCATTGCATACAAAGAAGCAGCCTTTGTATGATCTGAAACCTGTAGATCTGGGTTTCTGAAAAAGCTGTCAGAAAAAAATCTGCCCTCAAGCCTCAGTGGAAAAATACTTAAAAGGTATTGCTAACAACTGACGAAGCAGTATAACTCCAAGGTATTGGTCCTTGGGTTCATGTTTCCCAAATTTAAAAATATATGGCAGTTCCTACTGACTACTGGACATCCATTCTACCTGGAGAACATAAGTGCATGACTTTTAGGAATTCTGAAGCTGCTGATTGTGTAAGTGGACAACTTCTGCCAAAAATGACAGGACGAACTGCTGGCTATAGAAGTAGACAGCTTCTGCTTGAGATGATGGAACAAGCATAATTTTCTGTTTTTTTCAGAAATGACAAGGGACAAAGTCATCAATTAGATAAACGTATTTAAAGATGTGGACCACTGGGTCTGAGGTATCAAAGGCATGGACAACTTGATGACTCCTTGGGAGACTGTGCTATCTCTGTGAGGCCTCCAGCAGAAATTCCCAGTTACTGTAGGAATGAAGGCTTAAATAAGGCAGAACTGAAATGTCATATATTTGAGAAACCCAAAGAATTTGAATCCACTATAAAAGGCAGCAATGTGTATATAGGGAAGAAGGATGGGAGAAAAGGAAACCAGAGTTAATGGGAGAGTGACAATTTAGATAAGGCAAAGGAGGTGTTAAGAAGTTATGTGGTAGAGATTAAAGATGATGGTGTGAGAGGCGAGACAGAGGCTTCCTCCTAAAACCACATATAATTTGAAAATATGATTAATACAACTAATCCTGAAAGAGCACAGGAAAGAGGACTGCACCAGACTGCATACACCTGGGGAAAAGAGCAGACCTCACAGAAGAGGGTAAGGTATCAAGGCTGTGGCCCGGTGGGACACAAGCCCTTCCCCCACTCCAGCTCACTGGCAGGAGGAAGAGAAACCAAGCAGGGAGGGAGTGGAGGCTTGGGTCTGCTGAATACCTAACTCCAGAGATCTGCTCTGGGGGCACAAACCTACATTTCATGGTGCTTGCATGATACTCTCGTGATTACAGGGTTGGAAAGCTAAGACAGGCAGAATTCCTGGAGAGACTGAGATTCCAGCCACTTGTGGAAAGCAGGGATCCATATCTGATTGCTCTGGGACAAAAGAAAGGCAGGCAGTCTGAGAGACTTCCTAACAAGGAAGCCCTTAGCAAGAGGGCTGCTAAAGGGGCAAGGATTGCACAGAGCTTACTGCTCAGGAGAGAGGACAGGTAGACAAAATTGTCTGGGTACACTCTGCCCAGCAGGTTGGGAGCTTTGCCATATAGACTCTCGTATTTAAGGAGGAAAAAGAAATCTTCCTCTTTGACGATCTTCAGGTGCTCCAGCTCCCTGGCTGGCTACACAGCTCCAAGGATCCCCTCCATGACACGCAGCCTACTGCGCCTTTCTCCCAGCCAGCCACACCTGGCCCACAAACCAGCAAACCCTACCCTGGCATTAGGACAGCCAGAGGGAAGATCTTTCTACAGCAACTACAAACGCAAAGCATACCTGTGTGCTCGGCCCACTGGTTCAGGCAGTGGAGACATGCATAGCAGCCGGGTAGCAGAAAACAGCTCTTTCCTCCCCCAGGCACCAATACCACTCCCCTATGACCCCCGACATTGCTTCAGGGTCTGAGCAGCTCCAGAGAGTAGAGCTTCTGGGCACTAGAGGGTGCCATATACAAATATGAAATGCCAAAGGAACCTGGTTCAGAGTAAAATTATTAATACAACTCCTGAAAAGATTTAAATGACATCGACCTCATGACTCTTCCTGAAAGGGAGTTCAAAATAAAAATCATTAACATGCTCATGGAGGTACAGAAAGATCTTCAAGAACTCAGGAATGAACTCCGGTCGGAGATCCAATCATTGAAGAGCACAATGGAGGGTATTAAAAGCAGGTTGGATACGGTGGAGGAGACTATAAATGAAATAGAAACAAAAAAAGAGGAATACAAAGAAGCTGAGGCACAGAGAGGAAAAAGGATCTCTAAGAATGAAAGAATATTGAGAGAACTGTGTGACCAATCCAAACGGAACAATATTCGCAGTATATGGGTACCAGAAGAATAAGAGAGAAAAGGGATAGAAAGTGTCTTTGAGGAGGTAATTGCTGAAAACTTCCTCAATCTGGGGAAGGAAATAGTCTCTCAGACCATGGAGATGCACCGATCTCCCAACACAAGGGACCCAAGGAAGACAACACCAAGACATATAGTAATTAAAATGGCAAAGATCAAGGATAAGGACAGACTATTAAAAGCAGCCAGAGAGAGAAATAAGATCACATACAAAGGAAAGCCCATCAGACTATCATCAGACTTCTTAACAGAAACTTTACAGGCCAGAAGGGAGTGGCATGATGTATTTAATGCAATGAAGCAGAAGGGCCTCGAACCAAGAATACTTTATCCAGCAATATTATCATTTAAATTTGAAGGAGGGATTAAACAATTTCCATTTAAGCAAAAGCTTAGAGAATTTACCCCCCACAAACCATCTCTACAGTGTATTTTGGAGGGACTGCTATAGATGGAAGTGTTCCTATGGTTTAATAGCTGTCTACAGAGGTATTAAAACCCCAGTAAAGAAAGTAAAACAGCTAATTACTAAGCAAATGCAAAAGTTAAAATAACTATCTCCAAAGTCAATCAAGGAATAGACAAGGAGTACAGAATATAATGCCTAATATATAAAGAATGGAGGAGGAAGAAAAAGGAGGAGAAAGAAAAAGAACCTATAGATTGTGTTTGTAGTAGCATATTAAGTGAGTTAAGTTAGACTCTTAGATAGTAAGGAAGTTAACCTTGAACCTTTAGTAACCACGAGTCTAAAGCCTGCAATGCCAATAAGTACACACATATCGATAATCACCCTAAATGTAAATGGACGAGTGCACCAATCAAAAGACATAGAGTCAATGAATGGATAAGAAAACAAGACCCATCTATATGCTGCCTACAAGAGACTCACTTAAACCCAAAGACATACACAGACTAAAAGTGAAGAGATGGAAAAAGACATTTTAGGCAACTAATAGGGAGAAAAATCCAGGAGTTGCAGTACTTGTATCAGACAAAATAGACTTCAAAACAAAGAAAGTCATAAGAGACAAAGAAGGACATTACATAATGATAAAAGGGTCAATCAAACAAGAAGATACAGCCATTATAAATATCTGTGCGCCCAACAAAGGAGCACCTACATATGTGAAACAAATACTAACAGAATTACAAGGAGAAGTAGAATGCAATGCATTCATTCTAGGAGACTTCAACACTCCACTCACTCTGAAGGACAGATCAACCAGACAGAAAATAAGTAAGGAGACAGAGGCACTGAACAACACATTAGAACACATGGACCTAACAGGTATCTACAGAACTCTACACCCAAAAGCAGCAGAATACACATTCTTCTCAAGTGCACATGGAACATTTTCAAGAATAGATCATACGCTATGCCACAAAAAGAGCCCTGGTAAATTCAAAAAGATTCAAATTGTACCAACTAGGTTCTCAGACCACTAAGGTATGAAACAAGAAATAAATTACACAATGTAAATGAAAAATCCCACAAACACATGGAGGCTTCACAACATGTTCTTAAATAACCAATGGATCAATGACCAAATAAAAACAGAGATCAAGCAATACATGGAGACAAATGACAACAATAATTCAACACCGCAAAATCGGTGGGATGCAGTGAAGGGCGTATTAAGAAAGTTTATCACAATACAGGCCTACCTCAGGAAAGAACAATCCCATATGAGCAGTCTAAACTCACAGTTAACAAAACGAGAAAAGGAAGAACAAATAAGGCCCAAAGTTAGTAGAAGGAGGGACATAATAAAGATTAGACCATAAATAAATAAAATTGAGAAGAATAAAACAATAGAAAGAATCAGTGAAAACAGGAGTGGGTTCTTCGAGAAAATAAACAAAATAGATAAACCACTAGCCAGACTTATCAAGAAGAAAAGAGAGTCCACTCACATAAACAGAAACAGAAATGAGAAAGGAAAAATCACTAGGGACACCACAGAAATACAAAGAATTATTAGAGAATACTATGAAAAATTATATGTTAACAAACTGCAAAACCTAGAAGAAATGGACAACTTTCTACAAAAATACAACCTTCCAAGGTTGACCCAGAAAGAAACAGAAAATCTGAACAAATTACCAGCAATGAAATTGAACTGGTAATCAAAAACCTATACCTAAGAACAAAACCCCTGGACCAGATGGCTTCACAGCTGAATTTTATCAAACATTTAGTGAAGACCTAATACACATCCTCCTTAAAGTTTTCCAAAGAGTAGAAGAAGAGGGAATACTTCCAACTCATTTTATGAGGCCAGCATCATTCTAATACCAAAACTAGGCAAAGACACCACAAAAAAAGAAAATTACAGATCAATATCCCTGATGAACGTAGATGCAAAAGTACTCAACAACATATGAGCAAACCAAATTCAAAAATACATCAAAGGATCATCTATCATGATCAAGTAGGATTTATTCCAGGAATGCAAGGATGGTACAACATTCAAAAATCCATCAACATCATCCACTACATCAACAAAAAGAAGGACAAAAACCACATGATCATCTCTATAGATGCTGAAAAAGCATTTGACAAAATTCAACATCCATTCATGATAAAAACTCTCAATAAAATGGGTATAGAGGGCAAGTACCTCAACATAATGAAGGCCATATATGACCAACCCACAGCCAACATTATACTTAACAGCGAGAAGCTGAAAGCTTTCCCTTTAAGATCGGGAACAAGACAAGGATGCCCACACTCCCCACTTCCATTCAACATGGTACTGGAGGTCCTAGCCTCAGGAATCAGACAACACAAAGAAATAAAAGGCATCCAGATTGGTAAGGAAGAAGTTAAACTGTCCCTGTTTGCAGATAACATGATATTGTACATAAAAAATCCTAAAGATCTACTCCAAAACTACTAGATATAATAGCTGAATTCAGCAAAGTTGTGGGATACAGAATTAATATGCAGAAATCTGTGGCATTCCTATACACTAACAATGAACTAGCAGAGAGAGAAATCATGAAAACAATCCCATTCACAGCTGCATCAAAAAGAATAAAATACCTAGGAATAAACCTAACCAAGGAAGTGAAAGACCTATACTCTGAAAACTACAAGACACTCATGAGAGAAATTAAGGAAGTTACCAATAAATGGAAAAACATCCCGTGCTCATGGAGAGGAAGAATTAATATTGTCAAAATTGCCATCCTGCCTAAAGCAATCTACAGATTTAATGCAATTCCTATCAAAATACCAACAGCCTTCTTCAACAAACTAGAGAAAATCATTCTAAAATTCATATGGAAGCAAAAAAGACCCTGAATAGCCAAAGCAGTCCTGAGAAGGAAGAATAAAACTGGGGGGATTTCCTTCCCAACTTCAAGCTCTACTACAAAGCCATAGTACTCAAGACAATTTGGTACTGGCACAAGAACAGATCCATAGACCAATGGAACAGACTAGAGAGCCCTGATATAAACCCAACCATATATGGTCAATTAATATATGATAAAGGAGCCATGGACATACAATGGGGAAATGACAGCCTCTTCAGCAGTTGGTGTTGGCAAAACTGGACAGCTACATGCAAGAAAATGAAACTGGATTATTGTTTAACCCCATATACAAAAGTAAACTCGAAATGGATCAAGGACCTGAATGTAAGTCATAAAACCATAAAACTTTTAGAAGACAACATAGGCAATAATCTGAATACAAGCATGAGCAACTTCTTCCTGAACACATCTCCTCGAGCAAGGGAAACAAAAGCAAAAATGAACCCACGGGACTACATGAAACTAAAAACTTTCTGTACAGCAAAGGACAGCATCAACAGAACAAAAAGACCTCCTAAAGTATGGGAGAATATATTGGTAAATGACATATCCGACAAGGGATTAAAATCCAAAATATATAAAGAACTTACATGCCTCAACACCCCAAAAGCAGATAACCCTATTAAAAAATGGGCAGAGGATATGAAGAGACAGTTCTCCAAAGAAGAAATTCAGATGGCCAACAGACACATGAAAAGATGCTCCACATCTAATCATCAGGAAAATGCAAATTAAAACCACAGTGAGATATCACCTCACACCAGTAAGGATGGCCAACATCCAAAAGACTAGGAACAACAAATGCTGGCAAGGATGTGGAGAAAGGGGAACCCTCCTACACTGCTGGTGGGAATGTAAGCTAGTTCAACCATTGTGGAAAGCAACATGGAGGTTCCTCAAAAAACTACAAATAGAAATACCATTTGACCCGGGAATCCCACTCCTTGGAATTTACCCAAAGAATACAACCTCTCAGATTCAAAAATACATATGCACCTCTATGTTTATTGCAGCACTTTTTACAATAGCCAAGATATGGAAGCAACCTATGTGTCCATCAGTAGATGAATGGATAAAGAAGGTGTGGTACATATACCCAATGGAATACTATTCAGCCATAAGAAAGAAACAAATCCTACCATTTGCATCAACATGGATGGAGCTAGAGGATATTATGCTCAGTGAAATAAGCCAGGCGGAGAAAGACATGTGCCAAATGATTTCCCACATTTGTGTAGTATAACAACGAAGCAAAACTGAAGGAACAAAATAGCAGCAGACTCAGAGACTCCAAGAAGTAACTAGTGGTTACCAAAGGGGAGGGGTGTGGGAGAGCAGGTGGGAGGGTGGGAGAAGGGGATAGAGGGATATTTTGTTTAGTACACATGGTGTGGGGGATCACAGGGAAAATAGTGTAGCACAGAGAAGGCAAATAGTGAATCTGCAGCATCTTACTACACTGATGGACAGTCACTGCAATGGGGGTATGGGTGGGGACTTGATAATATTGCTAAATGTAGTAACCACATTGTTTTTTCATTTGAAACCTTCGTAAGCATGTATATCAATAATAACCTTAAGAAAAAAAATAATAAATAACAAAAAAAGTTATATGGTAAATTTTGTCTTATGAAACATAAACATTGAAACCCATTAAAACTATTATTAGCGCTAGAAATATAAGTTGTTTGCCTAATATTATGAAGTATCTTGCCTATACATTGTGACTTTTAGAAGGTTCAATAATTTCACTTAACCTCAGTTTCCCTATTTATGAAGTGGTAACAATATGCCTACCTTGAAAGACTTAGGGACAAGATTAAATAATATTATAGGAAGGTGTGTATCATAATGAAAGGCAGAAAATCATGGTAAATTTTGGTTATCTTTTCCATAATTAATACTTAATTCATGCTGGTTAAGTATTTTAAAAAGCAGTTTGTCCTAAATTAGAAAACATTCATATCATCTTTTCAATTTATTACTATTAACAGAAACTTAAATTTAAGTATATGATAGTTGATCTGGGAATTATGTGATTTGAAACGCAGATACCAACAGCAGGAATAATTGATTTAAATACAGTACTTTGGCTTTGCCTGAAACAAGCCAGGGGCAAGCCACTCCCTAAAACTCCACAACTTCCTCATATTTCCCTTACGGATGCAAAGAAGTTGTGTGATGTTGTGTGGGTGTTATTTTGGAGCTCTCAAGGGCAAAAGCATAACTGTTATGTTACAGGCTGATAACTCCCAAGGTGTACGTCCAGACGCCATTGCACTTTGGAACTGCTTGCTCACACTTCTCAACCTGCATGTGCCTGTACATATATTTGACATCGTCCAACAACAAACCCAAATCCCAGATATGCTCTCCGCCTGTATTTCCTCTTGTTTGGGGAAATAGCACCGTACATTTAGACACCCCAAGCTAAAAAGATCTCAGTTTTATTCTTGAATATTTTTTCTCCCTTGCTGAACATCTAGTTACCTAGGGCCTCCTAAATCTTTCTCAGTCTGATTTTCCTCTTTGTATCCCTGCCACCAGTACCATCGCTCTGGCCCTTGGAATCTCACATGGATCACTGCATATCTTTGCTAGTCCAGAAACCTCTAATTTAAGCCATATCGGTGCCTGTGTCCTACTCCCCCATTACACTAGAAAATTTTATATGCAGTCCTAATGAAGTGCCTGGTACATGGTGAGTGCTCAATAAACATTTGTTGAGCTAAGCAGAATTGAAGAGTAGATAGTTCTTAGAACTGAAGAGAAAAAGATAGCTCCTATCTGAGGAGCCCTGAGGGCTGTCATTGCAGGTTAAAGCTCATCTTGCCCAGCCTAATTTTCAATCTTAGCTTCCATTCCTCTCTTATAGCTCATCCTAATTGGACTTGCCACCAATCATCTTGTCAGAAACGCCCACCTCTAGTATAGCAGAATAGAGTGATTACTGCCTTTTTT
Organism: Smutsia gigantea; assembly: GCA_032199065.1. Taxonomy (NCBI): domain Eukaryota; kingdom Metazoa; phylum Chordata; class Mammalia; order Pholidota; family Manidae; genus Smutsia; species Smutsia gigantea. Next base: position 203,196 of record JAVSCE010017781.1, on the reverse strand, counting down.
TTTAGAATGAGACACTCATAGATTGCAAGACCACTGTCACCAAGTGCTATCTTTGCCTGCTTGAGGAAATTCTGTACAAACCAGTTCAGTGAAAATGGGAATAATACCCACCTCATAGTGTGAATGTGAAGATTAAGTGATATGACATATGTGGTACAATTGGAAAAAGATTACTGCACTGTAAACTTTAACTACTATCACTGTTACAGGGCCCTGCCCTGCAATGCCCCTCTCTGTGTCTCTGAATCATATCTACTCTTCCTCTTCTTTCAGGATAGCTCATCCCTACTTTAATAATAAAGGCGTCTCTGCTGGGAATTAATTTTCTTCCTTTGTTCTTGTAATAATGGCTCTAATAATGATATTAAATGCTTAATGTATTAAGAATGCTTTATAAATTATTTTATATAAAGAAGTAGATATTATCATCTCTATTTGATGAACAACAAAAGTGAGAAATAGTGTAGTAAGTAGCTTGCCCAGAGTCATATAAGAAGAAAGGGAAAGAATGATAATTTGAATTCAACCAATTCTATAATCTTTTCCAAAGTCAAAGGGGCTCTATCACCTGAAACTAGTGTGATTATTATAAATTTCTAAACTTTATTGTGTTTCTAGTATACAGTGGTAGGTTAAATGTGGCCACAGATTTTTTGCAGCTCCTTCCATCAGGAGTTTACGTCTGCACATATCTGGAATCCAAACTGGCCTAGTGACTTGCTTGTACAGTGGCACATGGCGGAAGTAAAGATGTGTGAACTGTGGTGTCTAGGTCTTAAGAGGCCTTGCAGCTTCAGGCTTCACCTTCTTGACATGCTCCTGAACTAAGGAAGCCCAGGACCGCCTACTGAAGGAGGGGAGACTGCCCAGATGATGGCCGCACCAGCTCGCAGACCAGTGAGGAAAGGCATCTGCACACCCACCAGTCCCAGGCAGACTGCCAGCACACTCGCCACGTGGGAGCCCGACAGAGGATCTCCCGGTCAATCCAAGAATCATGAGCAAGAATAAATGCTTTTAAGCCACTAAGTCATGTGGTGATTTTTTAAAATGCATAAATAGTTAACTGAGACCAAAACTGGTACCTAGGTGTAAATTGTAGCTATGACATAGATCTAAAAACATGGCATGGTGTTCGAGACCAGGTGCTGGGTCAGTGACAGAGAACCACAAGACTACTCAGAAGGCTGAAAGAGCAGTGAGGAAATTGGTATTGGAAGCTGGAGAAGGGGTATCTGTTCTATATCATTCCAGTACAGTTAGCATAAATATTGCCTGTGGTTAATTGGAAGAGAGAGAGCATACCTGATGAATTTATGCATATGGCAAAAGATACCTATAGACAAAATGTTGAATGACCAATTTGCTTTTCTTAGTAGTGTATGATAAGACACAGGAAGAGATATAAGCTAAAAGGGATGGGTCAGTTTATAAGATATTAAGGGAAATAGAGAAGACCCAGGAGTTGTTGGGTTGGAAAATAAACCACCTCTCATCCTGTCTCCTAGCTGGTAAGAAAAATCCTCAAGCAAAATGAGGCCTGTAGATAAATATCTGATTGTATATGTGGGTGTGCAACCTTGCTAAATGGTTTTGCTAAGTTATTGCCTAATAGACTCTTTTCTCTAGGAAAAAAAAGGGCATCTAAGAATCTTAAGAGTGTTCTCCCACAGCAGTCCCCACACAGATTTTGGAGGTCATCAGCAGGTGGATAGTACATCAAGCCACAGAACTGGGTGAGATGGACAGAGAAAAACTGGTTGATCAATGAATAAGAGGAATCAACATAGTCAAAATGTAATATTTTGGATTCTATAATAAGGAGGAAAATAGAAGTTGATTGTCAGTATTAACTTGCCATTGAGATTTTAGAGGTGCAGATCTAGTTATTGGTGATGGCAATGAAAGTACATGGCAAAGGAGGGGGAAGGGGAAAGAATGGGTCAGCATGAGAAGCCACGATGCTCGACGACTTCTTTGAGGTTGACATGGCTGGGAACGACAGCAGGTTCAGTGGTGAAGGGGAGGCTCCAGCCGTCATCCCTTGTTATACCAAGATTCAGGTGTATTCTTTTCATCTTCGTCTCTTCAAATGTTTTAGATTCCATAGAGAAATATATTTTAAAAAAGCAAGTCCCTAAACTATAGTAACCCATGATGAGTTATTTTAGAAGAAAAGAAGCCCGAAGGACACAGTGATCAGAGGCCCAAGCTAAGGAAGTCAGGTGGCCAACCCCTCATGCCATCGTGTGCCGTTGTCACGCAGCTCTTCTGAGAGGAGGAATCTGAAAGCATATGTTGGGAAATAGCAACAGATGATTTTATTTGTGAGACCACAATTCTCTCTGCCTGATGCATTTTTTTAGGCTTAGCATATTCTCCAGAAAACAGTGGGGTAAATTAAAGAGAGGTAAAATAAGGTATTGCCTATTTAGCTCTTTTTCTGTTGCTAGGAAAAAAAAGATTTTCTAGGGTCACTGAAAATTCTTATTTTCTACTGTCTCATTTAAATTCAGTAGCAGAAGCAGTTTTAGTATGAATCTATCTGTGACATAATTCCATACTTAATGTTGTGTTGGTCTGTATCTTTATGTTGAATAGACATAAAGAAAATGAACCTCTATTACTCAAGAAGATCCATTTTTAACCTCTGGATTTGAAAGATTTCAACAGAATTGCTCCATTTGTGAATAAAACACAAAACATATAAAAGTAGCTTAAAATTTAGTAATGCTTTCAAATAAATTTGTGTTTTAATATAATAGTGTATATATTTAAATATATACTTGATATTTATTAATAATTTGTACATATGTTAAAACCAAACTTTTTTTGTGTCTAGGACACTTCAGATCTAATCTCTTAGCAAACCTTTTAATATACAATAAAATACTGTTAATTATATTTACATTACTGTCCATTAGTACTCCAGAACTTACTCATCTTGCATAACTGAAGCTTTGCACCCCTTGACCAACATCTCCCTATTTCACTATATGAGATGATAAATGTGTTAATTAGCTTGAATTGTAGACATTATTTCACAGTGTATATGTATATGAAAACATCAAGTCATACACCATAAATATATACAATTTTACTTATAAATTATACCTGAATAAAGATGGGGAAACAAATAATTTAAAAATATCAAATTTAGGTACTGCAGCATGAGGTGGCAGAAGGTCTTGGCCACGTGTCCATGAATCCATGCTCTAATTCCAGCTCTCTCATTAGTCTATCCAGAGCAGGTGTTGGATAAAATCAAATAGCTGATCTAATATCAGCTGAGTTTGTGCCTGGGAATTCTCTGAACCATTTTTCAGAATTCACTCCATCAATTCCATACCTCTTCCTGCCTGTGATGACTCCCTCTTCTGACTTGACTGGTCATAGTCTATTTGTGACTTTGGCAGTGGTCACCTAGGACATAAGATGTTGTTCTTGTTATTGCCTCAGCCTTCTAGCTTATGTCTTTCTTTATGGTAGTTAAATCCATCTTCCAGAATGCTCAAATCTCATTCCTCAGTTAAGAGTTTTATATGTGAAGACATGCCTTAAAATTGAGATGAATATTAAGTCACTTACAATTTTATTTCTCTATACTTCTAAGTTTTCTACATCATAATGAACATAAAGCAATTGCTTTTTTCTTTGTTGAATATCATGTGACTGAGAAGAAACTTTACTGCTATAAAAAATTCCTCTGAGACACAGTGGATAATGTGCACAAAACTGCCTTCTCAGTTCTGCCTTAGCCTTCTACCTAAGCAAGAGATTTCCCCCCTAATGTTTTGTCTTTTGCTTCTTAGTTTTGTCTTTAAACAGAAGAAACCGAGAAGTTCTTGTATTACTTTTCAGTGTAAAAATGGGATGGGCTGTCCACATAGAGAGGAGGGTCCACTGCAGAGCACTGGTGCTCCAGCCTGCTGTGGCGCACTTCTACGGAGGCTGGCTGCGTCTCAGCCCTGATTGTCGGCACGGGCTGCGGTCAGCCAAGGTACAGCTGAGTGTGGCGGTGAGGAGACCTTTCTGCTCTCCTCCCCTTTGTTTCTGCCTGCCTTCGCTGCCCCTTTCCTCCCCCCCTTCTTCTTTCCCTCTCTTTTTTTCTATATTTGAAGTCTTTTTCCCTTTCACTGTTCAAGGTCTATTTGGCATTTTACTTGGTATGGCACTTGGATAGCTGGTTGCACTGTTTATATGTAGATTTTTCTCTTTACATTATGCGGTGGTATATGCTACTCAGATACCTGTAGTACATACAGCAAAATCCTGTAGAGAAGCCACGCACTAGTGGACCTCTCTCTCTCTTTTCCTCCCATAAATACTTCTCCCTCACACTAACATTTTAGAGATTTGAGAGAAGGAAGGTTGCTAAGAAAAACACTTGCTGAATAACATCCTCTTTTAGCTGATGATGAAGTTCCACTATTGGAAAATTGTTCTTCCATGTTAAGCAGTTTTTATCCAGGCACTTCCTATAAAGTAGTAAACTGACTTAACAAAACTATACATTGCTGTAATAACACTAACAAAAATCAGCTAAGTTACTGCCAAGCTGCAAGTGACAACAAATGCTTTCTTTGGCAATAAGAGAATTAAATTTGTGATTAGCTCTGCATTAATGGATTATAGTTTCTTTCTTGAGATAGCCCCGGGAGACAAAGTTTTTTCCTGTGTGACTGAGAACATTCCTTATGCTTATGATATTGAATTTTTGTTGCTTCAAATATATCAATATCTTATTTAGATTTTAGGAGGACTATTTATCTGGTTTTCTGACTAGCTTGAAAAAGACATCAAATACATTGTATTTGCTTTACAAACAGAGTTCAGTGTTCTGCCATATAACAAGACTTGCCCAAACAACTACAGCATCCATCACCAATGCAACAACATTTGTAAAAGAGAAGAGAAAGGTTCATTTTCACATTATCAAATCTTTTATTCTATTATTTTAAATATGTAAAAACATATATACCTTCATTTTGTTTATCATTTCTTTATTCCTTATTTTTCTCCAGACTATAAGCCATTCAAGGAAAACAGTCCTATCTGTCTTGTTCTTGTACATTGCTATATCCTTGTATGTCCAGAACTGCAATTATATGAGAGAATGATGGAAATCTCTCAATTCCGTGCATATATATATTCATACACAATATATACATATGAATATATACACACATATTACATATATATACACATTAAATATATACTACATATAAACACATATTTTACATGTAAATATATTTTGTTGGTGGTGGTCTGCTTGTTTCAACTATATGCTTCATTTTTAGGAGTTAGTCTTATGGGGGAGAAAATAGAGGGTAGAATGTGTGGGGATAGATAGAAACTAGTTCAGCGCTAGGCATAACCTGGTTTAATGGCATTCACAGACATTCCCCAAGTGTCCCTGTAAACAGCAGCTTCAACATCTTTTTATCCTTTAACCTGTTTAGAATATTTATTAAATAGCGTATTTTAAAAATATTTCCATATTTTCTCTTAGAGGCAAGGACCATCAGTTCACACATGCTATCTATCAGCCGGTGAGGGGAGGGGAAGCAAGAACAAATAACCATCTGTGTATGGCCTACGCTGTACTATCAGCTTCCTAGTGAACATGGGCCAGGTGCGGAGGAAAGGGCACGGGCCTTGGAGCCAGACGGACTCAGAGTAAGATGCTGGCCGCCACACACTTTCTAGATGGAAGCCTTGTTCAGATCACTCTGAGCTTCAGTTTCCTCTTTGATAAAAAAAAAAAAGAGAGATAAAACCCATCTCAGTGGATGTTGCTGGGATTAGATGGGTGGTAGTAGGAAGAGCACCCAGCATGATCATGACATGGTAGGTTGATAATAGTTCCCGCTGTCTTTCTCACCCTTGTCAAGGAAGAAAGGAAGTGCTTTTCTCAATAGATTCGGTTACATGGTTTGTATGTCCTGATTGTCCTTTGAACACGGGGTCACTGTATTTAGCAGCTTGCTAATGGAAAGTGAGTATCACTCTGCTGTGATTGCTCATTTGAGGACTGGCTGTGGGTCTACAGTCTGAACACCTCCAGGCCACACTGTGACCCTTCTTCTCTGTATCCCACTAGCTCTGTGCCCAGCACTGATAAATGTTCTGTAAGCAAATTTATTATAAGGAGAACATAGAGGATATGATAGGAATGAATTGATATCATTATAAAATTCATTAGGGTTCCCTAGACAGCAGTTCCCAAACTTGGCTTTCCATCAAAATGAGGTGAAGAGCTTGTAAAAATAGAGGTAACAGCCAAATCCCACCCTCTACATCCAATCAGATGAACAGAATTTAAATCTTGAGGCTGTGGAGCAAAATAATTTGTATTTTTAAAAATTCCCTGGGTGATTCTAATGATCTTTCAGGTTTGGAAGAATTTTTTTTTGTTAGGTTTTATTAGGTTTATATCTAAATATTTCATTCTTTCTGAGCAAATATACATGGTATTATATTTTTTATTTTGATTTTCATGTGTGTATTGCTTCTATATAGAAATACAATTGATTTTTATATGTTAGTCTTATATGCTGCTGAACTTGCTATTAGTTTCAAGAATTTGTTTTTGTTTTTATTTTTGATTCCTTGAGATTTTCATGTCATCTGCAACCCCACGTGGATAGGGATAAACTTTTTCTAATTCATACGCCTTTTATTTTTTTTCTTGCCTTTTTGTATTGCTAGAACTTCCAGTAGTATGTTGAATGAGAATGGTAAGAGAGGAGATCCTTCTTCTTTATCTTAGGGAGAAATTTCCTTTCTATTCCCAGTTTTCTGAGAGTTTTTATCATTTATGGGTATTGTATTTCATAAAATGCTTTTTCTGCACCAGTTGATATGTTCATGTGATTTTTCTTCTTTAGCTGTTAATATAATGGAATATATTCATTGACTTTTGAATACTAGACTAGTTTTGCTTTTTAAGGAATTGTCTCATCTGTATTATTGAATTCTTGCATGTAGAGTTGTTGGTAGTATTCCCTTATATTTTCATTTTATGGAGTTATTTATAACATTTTATTTATTTATTTAGAGTATGTTATTTTTTCAGAAATATCTCCTTGGAATACCTGAGATATACAGGAGTTATGTGATCATTCTCAAACAGGTGTCATGGAGTACTCAGTGGTCAATAGGAATATGAAAACCCACTTTATTCTATCACTGGTACAGTTTGATATGGCAAAAAAAATTGTTATGAGTCCTGAAGTATTTTGGAGACTTTTAAGACTGAGTTCTAATCCTTTATACAAAAGACAATCAGACTTTTAAAATACTATATAGTACATATATATTTACTCCTTACCTTTGTATCCTAAATATCCCAAGTATATCAATTTAATATTTCCCTCTAAAAAGTAATACCCCTTCTTATTAAAGGTGAAAATATGTTTAATATTAACAGTGATTATGTGATAGCTGTGTTTTTGGCTCTACAGAAATCCTATTTCATAACAGATCACAGAGTGACAGTTTCATGTTCTGCAGAATTTTGATTTCTTATAATCATTTACACTTATTTTCAGTGTTGCCTGAGGCAAAATTGTTGCCTTGGTAGCATAAAAAATGTACTCTTTTATTCCTGGCCAGAAAAGCTGAAATTCTTTTAGCTTTATGCCATGCCCATTTCAGTGAGTATCTCAGGGTGGATGGAGATGGCCGATACATGGCATTCACGTCCCCACTCACCATTTCTGCACCTATGGAGTCAGCGTCAATCAGCAGTCTATTCCAGAGTGTAAGGCAAAGGATTGTTATCCTTTTAAACATAATCTTTCAGGCAATTATATCCTACCCAGTAACATTACATACAAAATGAAGCTCAGAAACCTCCCCTATCCCAGATGTTTTATGAGGAAATTATTTCAAAGCAAACTAAAAAACATGACACTGTCCATTTCCACCTAAAACTTACAGCTGGTAATTCATAGGGAGCATTTAGACAAAAGACTATTTGTGGAAATGAAAGTTTCTTTTAAAGTATGTAAGAGAGTGACAGAAAAATCTTACCACAACACTGTCATTTTTATAGCCGTGCTGTATAAAATATGCTGAAAATTGATTGTTGCCAAATTCCAAATTAATTGGTCGTACCCTATGTTTCAAACTGATTTTTTTCCTTCTAAATTTTCTAAATAGTAAAAGCACTGTTTTTTTATTACACTATAACTTTAAGACTTATTTTAAATAGGGGACTGTTGTAATAATCATTTTTATTAATTCATTCACTCATTCTACAAATATTTATTGAATGCCTAATAAATGCCAGCCACTGTTCTCAGCTCCAAAGACAGGTAGGGAGCAAGAAAGCCAAAGGGCTGCTCCCACGGTGAAGGATACAAACAGCAGGAATGTACAAACGACTATTCGTACATAACTGTCTGCAGGGTACTGAGGTGGTGTGGTTTGTTAGAGAGTACTTTCTGACCAATTTAGGTTAGTGCCTGAGAGGTGGCTTCTTAAAGAAGCTGGCAGTTTGATCAGAGACATGAGCTGCATGAAAGAGTCAGCTTTGTGAAGTTGGGGACAGAAGAACATTCCATGCCCGTAGAGTTGGCTACATAATGTGCAGAGCCCCTTGCAAAGAGAAAATGTGGGACCCTTTGTAAAAGTAGAAAAATGTGCCGTTAAGGCACAAAATACAAAGTTTTCTCATTTCCTCTATGGTCTTTCTCTGGACTTGTCATAGTGTTTTTTGCTTGCTACATTAATGTTATTAACATATTAATATATCAGTGTTACTCTAAGCAAATAAAAATTTCAGTGTACTAGCTGAATGTTACCATTTATCTTTATTTTGTGTAGTGCTGGTTTTAAATGCAAACATTAGAATATTTAATTCATAGGTGGTACCACCAGAAATACACAGGTTTTCATTTCATAGCTTGTACATGCATATGTTTGATTCTTACCAGAAACAAAGAAAACTGGCTCAACTGTTTTGATTTCACATCTTGAAAGGCACATATTCTATCAACATTGTCTACTGGAGGTCACTTATGAATAAGGAAGGACCGAATGAAAATGAACTATAGGTTGTCCTGTCTTTCTCTTTCTATATTAGCATTTTCAGTATAGTTGGTTAGCTAACCTGGGAAGTCACCTAAGCAAGAAAGGTTCCAAAAGGGCTCTTTGATCATTCATGTTTCTGAGAAGGCCATTGCTTTGTTCTACATTTGAAAGAAGTTCTGGTTTTCAACAGAAGGTGTAGCTCTTCAGTGCCCTTGCTTACTTAGTTCTAGACAAAACATGCCTACCTTGTACACACGTTGCATTGCAGTGACCTCCTACTACACACTGAAGGTCTACTAGGATTCTGTGATAATGAGGCATTGAAAATGCTCCATGCAGATGAGGTGGCAATGAATAATGGATGTTGCATATATTTTCTCTACTCACCCATGCACTCCACTGTGCCTCTGGACTTCACTTACAAAACACAAGGTAAAGATGAAATTATTAAATGTTTTGAGACAACATCAGCAGAGCATTACGTCAAGTATGGGAGTGTTCTGATTTCAGGGGCCTGTGTGACTGTACAGGCCACATGCCCTCCAAGCCTATCAAGAACCAGCATAAAGGCCTTAAAGCAGAATGAACTTGGCGCTTTTTAGAATGAGGAAGAAGGCCACTGAAGCTTGGTGGGTGGGGAGGAGGATGGAGGAGATGAGGTCAGTGAGGAAGGAGGGAGCAGATGATACAGGGCTTTGTAGGCCAGGGTAAGAAGTCATGTTTATTCTGATTTTGATGGGAAGCTGTGGAAGTCTTATAAACTAGAAGCAGAATGATCTGATTTACATTTTAAAATATCACTGTCATGTGAAGTGTGAACTAGTGCCAGCATGTGGTGGTTTGAATTATACTGGAAATAGCATAGATGGGGAGATGAGCAAGACGCAGGGTGCGCTTTTGATGTTGGGCTGGGTGTACAGTGTATGGGAAAGAGGGCAAAAAGAGATAATTAAGGATTCCTTTCCATTGTTTAGTGAGGTGAAGAGGACCATGGGAGGGCAGGTTTGGCAGACAGGAAAGCAATCGTTCTCCTTTGGCCGAGATGAGTCTTAAGTTGCCTGCTAAACCTTCAAGAGATTTTGCCAAGTTGGCTATTTAGACTGAAGTCCTAAAGTGAATGAACAAATAAATGTAAGTGCACATATAGAGAAAACTTAAAAAGAATTATAGTCTACTTGTCAATTTTTTCTGTACGAGAAGTGATTGGCTGTTCTTCAGATCGTCAGTTTCAACACAGAAGCTAACAAGACAGCAAATAAAATCTCTCTTTTCTTTCCTCCTCTTAATGATGGGTCACTATACACAGCCAGGAAGGTTCATCCATTAGAGAAGACACAAAATCTTATTAATGATAAATCACAAAGATACTGGAATTCATGAAGGTGGAATAAAACTTTATTTTAATAATTACTAGCAGCTCACATATTGATCCAATAGAAATGGTCTCAGATGAGGTTCCAGGGGTCCTTCTCTTCTGTTAGTCTTCTCTGTTATTTCGTTTTGTTCCTCTGCTTTTGGAATCTGATTTAAGTGGTCAGTGTAATGGGTCAAAACTGACCCTGGGAGGTCACAACCAGAAGCCTAGTATCCTGACTCTGTCTTTACCCCTTGTGTTATGGTTACTCATGCTTTGTAAGAGTTTGCTTGGGCTGCTTGGCTTTCACTGCTCAATATCTACAGCAGTAATGCACCATTCCTTAGTAATAATTCCCATCACTTCTCATCCCACAGCATCTATGAACTCTTATGCAAAAAAGCACTGTGCTACCGCAGGTGAACATGTGGAAGAATGAAGGGGTGCCGGGGAGAATACTCCGTTATGTCACAAACAGCTACAGTTATATATTAGCGGTTTCTAAATTCTCTTTTTTAAAACTTAGCACACCTATGAAGGATAAATGGTTTATTTCCCAATTTTTTTTTTATTTTGGTATCATTAATCTACAGTTACATGTGCAATACTATGGTTACTAAACGCCCTACTTCATCAGGTCCCCACCACTTATCCCATTATAGTCAATGTCGATCGGCATAGTGAGATGCTATAGAATCACTACTTGTCTTCTCTGAGTTGTACTGCCATCCCCGTGCCCCCCCCTACATTACGTCTGCTAATCTTAATGCCCCTTTTTCCCCCTTGTCCCTCCCTTCCCACGTATCCTCCCCAGTCCCTTTCCCGTTGGTAAATATTAGTCCGTTCTTGGGTTCTGTGAGTCTGCTGCTGTTTTGTTCCTTCAGTTTTTTTCTTTGTTCTTACACTCCACAGATGAGTGAAATCATTTGATACTTGTCTTTTTCGGCTTGGCTTATTTCACTGAGCATAATACCCTCTAGCTCCATCCATGTTGTTGCAAATGGTAGGATTTGTTTTCTTCTTATGGCTGAATATTCCATTATGTATATGTACCACATCTTCTTTATCCATTCATCTACTGATGTACACTTAGGTTGCTTCCATTTCTTGGCTATTATAAATAGTGCTGTGATAAACATAGGGGTGCATATGACTATTTCAAACTGGGCTGCAGCATTCTTAGGGTAAAATCCTAGGAGTGGAATTCCTGGGTCAAATGGTATTTCCATTTTGAGTTTTTTGAGGAACTTCCATACTGCTTTCCACAATAGTTGAACTAATTTGCATTCCCACCAGCAGTGTAGGAGGGTTCCCTTTTCTCCACATCCTCGCCAACATTTGTTGTTCTTTGTGCTTTGGATGTTGGCTATCCTCACTGGTGTGAGGTGGTATCTCATTGTGGTTTTAATTTGCATTTCTCTGATGATTAGCGATGTGGAGCATCTTTTCATGTGCCTGTTGGCCATCAGAATTTCTTCTTTGGAGAAGTGTCTATTCATGTTCTCTGCCCAATTATTAATTGGATTATTTGCTTTTTGTTTGTTGAGGTGCGTGAGTTCTTTATATATTTTGGATGTCAACCCTTTATCAGATACGTCTTTTCTGAATATATTCTCCCATATTGTAGGATGCCATTTTGTTCTACTGATGTTGTCCTTTGCTGTACAGAAGCTTTTCAGCTTCCTATAGTCCCACTTGTTCATTTTTGCTTTTGTTTCCCTTGCCCAGGGAGATATGTTCATGAAGAAGTCGCTCATGTTTATGTCCAAGAGATTTTTGCCTATGTTTTTTTCTAAGAGTTTTATGATTTCATGACTTACATTCAGGTCTTTGATCCATTTTGAGTTTACTTTTCTGTATGGGGTTAGACAGTAGTCCAGTTTCATTCTCTTACATGTAGCTGTCCAGTTTTTCCAACACCAGCTGCTGAAGGGGCTGTCATATCCCCATTGTATATCCAAGGCTTCTTTATCAAATATTAATTAACCATATATGTTTGGGTTAATGTTTGGATTTTCTATTCTGTTCCACTGGTCTGTGGGTCTGTTTTTGTGCCAATACCAAATTGTCTTGATTACTATGGCTTGGTAGTAGAGCTTGAAGTCAGGGAGCATAATTCCCCCTGTTTTATTCCTTCTTCTCAGGATTGCTTTGGCTATTCGGCGTCTTTTGTGGTTCCATACAAATTTTAGAATTATTTGTTCCAGTTCATTGAAGAAAGCTGTTGGTAGTTTGATAGGGATTGCATTGTATCTGCAGATTGTTTTAGGTGGTATAGCCATTTTGACAATATTTATTCTTCCTAGCCAAAAGCATGGGATGCATTTCCATTTGTTAGTGTCCTCTTTAATTTCTCTTAGGAGTGTCTTGTAGAGTACAGGTCTTTCACTTCCTTCATTAGGTTTATTCCTAGGTATTTTATTCTTTGGATGCATTTGTGAATGGAATTGTTTTCCTGATTTCTCTTTCTCTTAGCTCATCGTTAGTGTGTAGGAAAGCAACAGATTTCTGTGTGTTAATTTTGTAACCTGCAACTTTGCTGAATTCAGATATTAGTTCTAGAAGTTTTGGAGTGGAGTCTTTAGGGTTTTTTATGTACAATATCATGTCATCTGCAAATAGTGACAATTTGACTTCTTCTTTACCAATCTGGATTCCTTGTATTTATTTTGTCTTAATGCCATGGCTAGGACCTCCAGTACTATGTTGAATAACAGTGGAGAGAGTGGGCATCCCTGTCTTGTTCCCAATCTTAGATGAAAAGCTTTCAGCTTCTCACTGTTAAGTATGATGTTAGCTGTGGGTTTGTCATATATGGCCTTTATGATGTTGAGGTATTTGTCTTCTATACCCATTTTGTTGAGTTTTTATCATGAATGGATGTTGAATTTTGTTGAATGTTTTTTCAGTATCTATGGAGATGATCATGTGGTTTTTGTTCTTCTTTTTGTTGATGTGGTGGATGATGTTGATGGATTTTCAAATGTTGTACCATCCTTGCGTCCCTGAGATGAATCCCACTTGATCATGGTGTATGATCCTCTTGATGTATTTTTGAATTCGGTTTGCTAATATTTTGTTGAGTATTTTTGCATCTATGTTCATCAGGGATATTGGTCCGTAATTTGGTGAGGTCTTTGCCCAGTTTTGGTATTAGAGTGATGCTGGCTTCATAGAATGAGTTTGGAAGTATTCCCTCCTCTTCTATTTTTTGGAAAACTTTAAGGAGAATGGGTGTTATTTCTTCTCTATATGTCTGATAAAATTCAGAGGTGAATCCATCTGGCCTGGGGATTTTGTTCTTGGGTAGTTTTTTGATTACCAATTCAACTTCGTTGCTGGTGATTGGTCTGTTTAGGTTTTCTGTTTCTTGCTTGGTCAGTCTGGGAAGGTCATATTTTTCTAAGAAGTTGTCCATTTCTTCTATGTTTTCCAGCTTGTTAGCATATAGATTTTCATAGTATTCTCTTATAATTCTTTGTATGTCTGTGGTGTCCATCATGATTTTCCCTTTTTCATTTCTGATTCTGTTTATGTGTGTAGTTCTCTTTTTCTCTTAATAAGTCTGGCTAGGGGTTTATCTATTTTGTTAATTTTTTCAAAGAACTAGCTCTTGGTTTCATTGTTTTTTTTCTATTGTTTTATTCTTCTCAATTTTATTTATTTCTTCTCTTATCTTTATTATGTCCCTCCTTCTGGTGACTTTGGGTCTCATTTGTTCTTCTTTTTCCAATTTCAGTAATTGTGTCTTTAGACTACTCATTTGAGAATGTTCTTCGTTCTTTAAATAGGCCTGGATTGCAATATACTTTCCTCTTAGCACTGCCTTTGCTGCGTCCCACAGAAGTACTGGCTTTGTGTTGTTGTTGTTATTAATCTCCATATATTCTTTGATTTCTGTTTTGATTTGGTTGTTAACCCATTGATTAATTAGGAGAATGTTGTTACGTCTCCATGTATTTGTGAGCCTTTTTCATTTCTTTCTAAAATTTATTTCTTGTTTTATACCTTTGTGATCTGAGAGGTTGGTTGGTAGAATTTTAGTATTTTTGAATTTACTGAGGTTCTTTTTGTGGCCTAGTATATGGTCTATTCTGGAAAATGTTCCATGTGCACTTGAGAAGAATGTGTATCCTGCTGCTTTTGGGTGTAGAATTCTGTAGATGTCTGTTAGGTCCATCTGTTCTAGTGTGTTGTTCAGTGCCTTTGTGTCTTTACTTATTTTCTGTCTGGTTGATCTGTCCTTTGGAGTGAGTGGTGTGTTGATGTCTCCTGAAATGAATGCATTGCTTTCTATTTCCTCCTTTAAATCTGTTAGTATTTGTCTCACATATGCTGGCGCTCCTGTGTTGGGTGCATATATATTTATAATGGTTATATCTTCTTGTTGGACTGACCCCTTTATCATTATGTAATGTCCTTCTTTATCTCTTGCTACTTTCTTCATTTTGAAGTCTATTTTGTCTAATACATGTACTGCAATACCTGCTTTTTTCTCCTTGTGGTTTGCATGAAATATCTTTTTCCATCCCTTCACCTTTAGTCTGTGTATATTTTTGGGTTTGAGGTGAATCTCTTGTAAGCAGCATATAGATGGGTCTTGCTTTTTTATCCATTCTGTAACTTTGTGTCTTTTGATTGGTGAATTCAGTCCATTTACATTTAGGGTGATTATTGATAGATATGTACTTATTGCCATTGCTGGCTTTAGATTTGTGCTTACCAAAGGTTCAAGGTAACTTCTTTACTATCTAACAGTGTAACTAACTCTCTTGTTAAGCTATTATAAACATAGTCTGATTGTTCTTTATTTCTCTCTCTTCTTCTTATTCCTCCTCCATTCTTTATAAACTAGGTGTTTTATTCTGTACTCTTTTACATTTCCTTTGACTGTTTTTGTGGATAGTAGATTTTACTTTTTGCCTTTAGTTAGTATTTGGATGGTCTGCTTTCTTTGCTATGATTTTATTTTCTCTGGTGACATCTTTTTGGCCTTAGGCATGCTTCCATCTAGAGCAGTCCCTTTAAGATATCCTGTAGAGGTCGTTTGTAGGAGGCAAATTCCCTCACCTTTCGTTTGTCTGGGAATTGTTTAATCCGTCCCTCAAATTTAAATGATAATCGTGCTGGATACAGTATTCTTGGTTCCAGCCCCTTCTGTTTCATTACGTTGAATATATCATGTCATTCTCTTCTGGCCTGTAAGGTTTCTGTTGAGAAGTCTGATGATTGTCTGATGGGTTTTCCTTTGTAGGTTATCTTTTTTCTCTCTCTAGCTGCCTTTAATACCCTGTCTTTATCTTTGATCTTTGCCATCTTAATTATTATGTGTCTTGGTGTTGTCTTCCTTGGGTCCCTAGGGTTGGGAGATCTGTGTGCTTCCATGGACTGGGAAACTATTTCCTTCCTCAGCTTGGGGAAGTTTTCAGCAATTATTTCTTCAAAGACACTTTCTATCCCTTTTTCTCTCTCTTCTTCTGGTACTCCAGTAATGTGAATATTGTTCCGTTTGGATAGGTCACACAGTTCTCTTAATATTCTTTCATTCCGAGAGATCCTTTATCTCTCACTGCCTCAGCTTCTCTGTATTCCTGTTCTCTGATTTCTATTCCATTAACAGGCTTTTGCACCTTGTCCATTCTGCTCTTTAGCCTTTTGATGAGTTGTCTGATTTCTGCATCGTCTTTCTTCACTTCCTCTCTTAGCTCTTTCATATTTCCCTGTAGATCCATCAGCATGGTTATGATTTTTATTCTGAATTCTTTTTCAGGACGATTATATAAATCTATCCCATCAGGCCCTCTCTCTGGGGTTGTCTGCGTAGTCTTTGTACCACATTCCTTTGTCTTTTCATGGCGATAGAAGTGGTCGCTGGTAGGCACCACATGTGTCAGCTGGGAGAGCAAAGTCCCTTCCTGCTTTTTGTTCTCCTTGCCCTTCTCTGGGGCCGGAACTGATTTCTCGCCCACCAGGAGGCAGTCTCTGGGTTAATCCCCGGAGCTGCCTGTGTGCAGGGTTGCCCTCAGCCTAGGCTATAGCACTGCGGGGCTTTGAAATCTCACTGGGTGCCTTCTGGTCCCCACGGTGCTTTCCAGCCCTTGATGTGAGTTCTGGGGTCCTTCCCGCTTAGCTGCGCACCTGCTGGAAGTAGATTCTGTGAGGATGCTGTGGGCGGGGCCGCTCCTCTGCTGTTCGGCAGCAGTGGAGGCTCCTGGACCCTTTGTGGCACTGGCTGGGGGGGGGGGTGGGTGGGTGGGAAACAGATGGGAGGCTGCTGATCACTGTGGGAGGCCTCGGTGTGGCTGCTTTGCCTGGCCACTGACCAGGGAGTCTGAAATTTCCCAAGACTCCCAGCCTGCTCTGCTCAGTGTGCTGGCACGTTTTTGTCCCGCAGTTGGGCCCTTGTCTCTTTAAGACTTTAACCAAATAAAAAAACGAAAGAAAGCAAGAATACCAAAACAACAACAACATCGCGCCCATTTTTCTTTTGTCCCGGGTAGCCGGCTGAGGGTACCTGCTAGTTGCCTCTGACTCAGATCCTACACTTCTCTTTTGCTAATCTCGGATACACCATGTGATGTGTGTCAGTGTTCCCAGCGCAGATCACCAGGGCCGGTTATTTGGCGGGCCTGTGCTTCTACTTTCTCCCCACTCTGAAGCTTTTCCTCCCACCGGTGCGCTGGGATGGGGGAGTGCTCGGGTCCCACCGGGGCGTAGCTTTGTATCTTACCCGCTTCATGAGGCATTGAGTTCTCACAGGTGTAGCTGTAGCCTGGTTGTTGTTCTGTATCTTCTGGTCTCTTTTTTAGGAATAGTTGTATTTTCACCAATATATATGGTTTTGGGAGGAGATTTCCTCCACCCTGCTCACTCAGTCATCTTCCCAGAAGTCTCTTATTTCCCAGTTTTGCAGGGCATTTTATAACTAGTAAATTTCAACTTTGGGAATTAGACTAATATTCTCCTAATGACAAGATCTGTGCTCTTCCCATTATATAACATTGCTATTTGAAGGTTTCTTTTTTTACATCCCAAATGTCCATTTGCTTTTTTTGAGTTCTAACTGGAATCACTAGAATGTTACTTTTATAGATTATTTCAATATCTAATTTTAGAGAGGAGAAAACCAAAGCACAGAGAGACCTGTCCAACATACATAATAAACACATTTAATTATAGTACCTTAATAGTATTATATACAAGTTATTTAATATGGTTTACAATTTATCCTGGTTGGTTAATCAGCAGTGAGGTGTCTAATAGATGTAAGGAAGATTAACGTTAAAGTTTACTATTCCCCAAATCCCTATGTAAAATACAAAATTTTTATTTTGCATAGCTAAAATGAATCCTGATAGATAAGTGCAATCATGGGTAGGGCTACATGACAGTGTAACTTTTAAGTAACCTAATTCTACAATTTAGGGTAAATACAATTTGATCTTATTATTCATGAAAATTGGTCCAGTGTAACCTCATTCCATTTGTTCTCAAGTGGGAGCAAATATTAGAAATTACCCACTCAACGTGCAAAAGACATTTTCTTCCTGAATATGAAAATGACACCATAGAACTTTCCTGTAGCACAAGTTAAACTGACGTGATTTACTTGGGGCCATAGCAAGATCCACAGGTATTTAGATATTTTTTAGTATCTGCAGTTAGCTACAGTTAGCCACTGGATGAATGAGGCTAGGAAGGAGGGTTTTTCAGAGATTGTAGAGCCTGGAATAAGAAGCTGTTTTATTAAGGAAAGAGGTTAAAAAATTACCTGCTCATTTTTTTTTTCAGCATCTCCAAAAATTTCTGAGACCTAGATAAGTTTTTAACACTGTTTCAAAGCTTTTGTAATGTTTATGTGTAAATTCTACAGGATGGGGAGGGACTATTTGGTTAGAAATTATGAAGAAGAGGCAGTAGTTGTGAAATTCATGCAGGACCAAAGTGACTGAATGCAGCTAAGCATAGCACAGTTGTAGTAGCTTACGTAAAATATATTGCTAATTTATCCTGATGTTAATTGGAAAAAGAAAGAAATGATTGAAGAAGTAGATGGAACACTGAGTAATGATGCCTGTTCTACATGCTGAGGGAACTATACGAAGACTCAAGAGTAAGTGAAAAATTGGGAGAGAAAAATATGCTCACACTGCACTCATCAGTAAATAAAGATAATATATATGCTCCCATAAGGAGAGACATATGTGAAGTACTTGAGACCTGTGCAAGTCTTTAAATTAGCAATTAGCCAACAAATACAACTCAAGAATCTCTGTGCTTATGACTGTGATTGGTCCAGTGGGGGTTACCATGGCCCATGTATGCTCCTGTCTTCCAGGAGTGCTGCGTGTAGTAACAAGTAAAAGATGTTGCACAGTAAGCCATAAAAGGCCATTGGATGGTGCACCCAACATACACAATAATATTTTTCCAGTAAAATTCTAATGTGAGTCAAAGAGCCACTTTGTATTCAGCTTTGTAATCTCCATCAGGGTCATGGTTTTAGAAAATGCTCTGATGAATGTCTAGAGCACACTGTGTAGATGTGGTAGCTGGTGTGTGTGTGGTTAGGGCAAATAGTTGATTTCTCTGTGCTCCACACATCTAAAATGGGGGTAATAACAGGACTTACCTGTACTGTTATAAGGTTGATAAAAGGTGTGTACAAAAGGTGCTCAGCCTGGACGTGGCAAATCCTCAGTACTAGCTGTGGTCATCGTCATCCTCCTCCTTATCCTCATCATCACACTGTGAACCTGGAGATTTTGTTAATGGCTAAAGTAGAATGAGAATACAAATAGGATTTCCCTCCTTTTTTGCAGCAGTATTTCTTCTGGGGAAACTGTGACTGTGTACATATCTTAATAGGGAGCATCACTCCTATTAATTGCATTCACTCCAAATTTTAAAAAATTGTTTATGATTCAGTTCAATAAATAGTCATTGAGCTCGAGAATATGTTAGGCATAGTGTCAGGCAAGGGCATGTGAAGATAAATAAAATACATCCCTTTCTTAGGGATTTTAGAGTCTAGAGGGGGATTCCAACAAGATGTTGAAGACCTTGTGATCAGTGCTCTGATAGGGCCATCTCAGGGCACTTGGGAGAAGATTGGAAGTAAGCCTACCCCAGTCTGGAAGGGAAGGGGAGCATCTGTGAAGTCTTCTTGGAAGAATTATGCATGAGTTCCGTCCTAACAGATGAGTTATATTTGGATGAAGAAGTGGATTGTATGAACAAAATAGGGAGTCTTGCACAGGCATGGTATTTTGAGGGGACTGTAAGTAATTTTGAGTGCCTGGACTCAAGTGTGGTGTGGCAGACTTGGAAAGAAAAGAAGCTATATATGTAAGCAGCTTCTAAGTCATTCAAGATCTTTGATTAGATAGAAAGGGCTGGTCTGGTTTTGATGATTGATGAGAATCACTATTCAGATCATGTTCAAATTTGCTTTTACTTCAAGTTACTACCAATATCAGCAAATATCTCTTACACAGAATACATGAATGAGGAAACAAGTGAGTAACTAGCTGCTTGTCCCACACCTATCCAAAAATGACAAGCAGTATGTGCTGTGTACTTTAAGTGCTTTGGAGTAATTAAAAGCTTTAAGTATAAAAACAGTATGATTCCTTACATTTTGGAAATCACCCCAGCATCAGCATGCCTTGGGCTACCATTCTAGTGTATAGAAAATTACAGGAGGGAGAGGCTGAAAAGTGTGAGCAGTCAGAAGACTTGCCTGAGTATAAGCAAGAGAAAGTGAAAACCTGAACTAGGTCAGCTGCAGTGGGTGTGAACTGTCCATGTGTCTGAGGAAGAGGCTTATGAGACAAATCATCAGGAGTCATGACTGATGAGTGTAGAGAGAGCAGAAGAGAGATGACAGGTTCTATGTGCTTTATTGGCTTATAGCTGAGCTTTTGAATATTCTGGAAATTCTAATCCTAACTGGCTTAATCATTTAGAATCAGGTCCATCTCTTCAACTTGGAAGCGGATTCTACAGTGCTCTTTGGGCTGTACCATCTTTCTCTTAAGGACGCTCCAGCAGCAGATCATGACCACGATACCAGTTTTACCTCTCATTGTCATGCACTATGAGAAACGAGTATTATAATACCCAGCTGTAGTCTGTATTCTACATCAGTCTTCTTTCTCTAGATATACCAGTATCCTTTCTCCATTCTCTATTTTTTATCAGTCTTCTTGACCATACCACAGAATAGATCTCTTCCACTATGTATGAATATGATATGAACTCATGACCAAGATGAAAATATTTGAAAATCAGCAAAGAAATACAAATAAATGTAGTACAATTGTATTCTAGTATCTAAATGCTGAAAGGACCTCAATCAAACACATAATTATTGACCAGCTAAGATCCTTACACAGTGCTCTATGTTTCCGTATAATTCGTGTTCAGAATAAAATTCCATTATAGCCTTTCAAAAATTAGTAAAATTTCTCTTGTTTTATTTTGACATCAACTTCTCTCCCAGTGAGATGTGGACAGCAATAAGAGTCTGGGCCTTGATTAAGAAAAAGTAGAGCAGCCTTCCCTGATTTAATAGGTCTGGATTGGGACTTGGAAATTTCTTTTTTTTTTTTTTAAGATTTTCAGATGGCTTTAATATGCACTGAGTTTTGGAAGGATATGTTTGCTGATTCAAGTCCGAGTTTCTTATTGTGACATATATGGCCCTGTATTCTCTGACCCTTGCCTGCCACCCTAGCTCCCATTTTCACTGCAGTCTGTTTTCTAACAATACCAAGTAACTTTCAGACATTTCAGATTGAGTTGAGCCTACCTTTCATGTCTGTCTGCCTAATTCAAGAACTCAGACTAAAACTGATTACTAACTCCTTTTGGTTTCTCCTGCATTCTGTAAGAACTATCACAGCGTATGAATCTATGTCAGAATCAGAAATACACCATTGAAAATTGCCTGCAGGCTGCACCTATTGCACCAAGACTTTGGCAAAATTTAACAGGAAAACTGCTTATTTGTTTGATGAAATGTAATTTAGTAGAACTTCTGTGTATGCAAAGGAAAGATCTAAATCCTACTCTGAAGGGGGAACATTGAGGAAGAGGGGAGCTAAAAGCTTCAGCGTAATAGAGCTGTAAGGACTCTCAGTTTCCTGAGGGAAGGGATGTTCTAACAAGGCAGGCACAGCTTCCTACTGAGAGGTTGTATACAGAGTCCTGAATCTCAAAGACTCATTAGAGTGTCTTGAAACACCAGACTGAATTCTGATCCTAGAGCAGAGGCTCTTAGCCCTACAGTTTGAACTGGTGCTGACTGATGGGTGTAAGCCCACAGGGCACAGGGCTTTACTGGAAACAGAAGGAAATTAGAGACTTCCAGGTGCCTCTTGCTTCTTGAGTTATAGATAGCAGTACTAGAAAATGTTCAAATAAACATCCACTCTGAGAAAAAGCTGTAAAAGTTGACTATTATCAGCTTATCTAAAACCTCTGAAAATCTCTGATGTGAAAGGTGGAGTAAATCTGTAATCACACAATGAATTGGAAGTAGAGATAGCTGGGGCTTGGTTGCATTAATAATTGACAACCTTTATTGTGTGCTAACTATGTATACTAAGGGCTTGATGTGTCTTGGCTCATGTAATCCTCACCACAACCTATAAAATTAGTCCTATTCTGGGGTGAAACAAGCATGAGGAAGTAGATACACAGAGAATTTAAGGTCAAACATCTAGCAAGTGAAAGACTGAGTTTGACTCTTGCTCTGAGTCTAGCTAGAGCCCAGTCTTTCAAACACCGTGCAACTTACAACCATGTAGGCCACAATGACAAGGACAAGGAAAGCCTGCAGAAAATGTTTATTCTGAATAGGGAAGAAAAGGCGGTTAGAATAGAAATTCTACCACGATACGTTTACGTACGCACTGGCCAATGAAAAAAGTGCATATGTGGTACAAAACAAGGCCAAAACCAAAAATCTTATTTAGAACCCATTTCAAAGTAATAGCAACCTCTTGTTCTCTCTGTGGCTAAGTTCTTTTGCAATAAAAATTTCATTGCAATGAAGATAAGTTTTTTCTAGTACTTTATCTGTACTATTATAAGTTTTTATTTTGTTGATATGTATCTTCTTCTCTATTCCGTTTTGTTCCATTTAATGATGTTTTCCAGCTTTAACTATATTAAAAAATGTCCTCTACCCAATTAACTGAAACTAGAGATTTTATACAAAATTCCCTCTTTGATTCTAAGTAATTCATTTCTCCACTTGTAGGGAAGAAAATATTTCAGCAACACTTGAAAAGAATAAACAATAGGACAGAATTTCTTCTAGTCTTTAAGAGAAGTAAGTGCTTTTCCCCTTGAAAATATAACTTCCCATAAATATGGGATAGTACTGACATAGTTGTGTTATATAAAGCTATGTACATAAAATACAGACACCAAGCTCACATTAATATTTCTTTAATAGGCATTCTTACTGTAATCTGAAGAATAAAGGGCTTTTGCTTTTTAGGTTATATGTTGTAAATTAAATTGGAATAACTTCCCATTATATTTACCCATGAGTTTCAGTGGCTGCCAGTAAGCACATACTCATTTTGACAGAGCAATATACCTGTAGGGTCCACATGGTGGTTTTGGTGAAGAAAAACTATCAGAAGGCACAGTACTATCAATGGATTTCAACTGATAAAATTAATAAAAGTTATTTGTGGCCAACTCAGAACTGCTGGGAAAGAGTGTGCACAGTCCTAAGAGTAGCGTAGGATGAAGAACCTTTCCCCATTTCCTTACAGATTAAGCTGTTGTGAAACATTCTTTTGCCAGTACGATACTCCAAGGGTTCGCCGTTGGTAATTAAAACCATTTACCCTTATTATTAAAGCTCATCTATATTTAAAATCTGAAGTCAGCCAGTGTGAAGAGTTAAAATCATAATTAGTTTAATGAAAGTATCCAGGGAGACTATGAGATAGTAGAAAAACACAAAGTCAGCAAGCTGGGTCTTCGTCTCAGCTTTGTAACTGAGACTTATCCCTTTTTTTGTGCCTCAACCTACCCTCTATAAAATGAAGAAAGTAAAGTTCCCTTCATTACAGTGTAGGCAGAACACCAGCAATTCAGTGCTGACGTCTTTAGCCCTGGTGTCTGGCCAACAGTCAGGGCTGTCAGCGGGGCGTCTGGGTATTTCTTCTCCTCGCCCGACTGCTGGTCTTCCACTTTTCCCATGGAGGCATTGCCTCCCAGCTCCCTTTCTACTTTCCATTTCTCATATAAGTCAAACTCAGATGGCCTGGCATTAATTATTTCATTGTTAGGAAAAAAAGTTTGATTTACCTTTAAACATGTTGTTTATATCTAGTCTAATACTTGCCCTCAGGTCACAGAGCTTGCCATATATTAATGCTTTTTGAGAGGCCAACCATTCTCAGGCACTGATGCTTAGTTAACTATTTTATTTTTACCTTTATTTAACCTTCCTGAATATGTATCCGCATTTAGTATTAAAATAGATGTGTGATGGATTACATTTCCAGATACGCACCAACAGGACAGCACTGCAGGCAATTGAGATCATACTGAGTAAAAGAGTAACAAACTTAAAATTGTCAAAAACAAAGTAGGTGATTAAGAATAGACTTCGATTCTCAGACTAGTAAATAATGGATCAGTTTAAAAACATATGTCTTTTTGTTTATTTCTTCCAGTTTTTCTTTTAACAAATTTAGATATCAAGTACCTATAAGCCTAAATAGTAGAAAGATCATTGATTTTGGAGCAAGACAGATTTGAGTTTGAATATCAGTTTTGCTTTTTATTAGGTATGAGACCTGGACAATCTACTCTTACTAATTGTTACATTTGTTATCGGTGAAATAAGGGTAGTGGAAGTTGTGAAATTTGATGTTGACACCTAAGTACCCAGCACAGTCACACATCACATTAGGTGCTGCCCCACTCGCTCTGCATTCCTACCCTTCATCCCTCACACACACACACATACAGGTGTCAGGGAAACGAATATGACAATAGCCACCAGACTGTAGGTTCTTCTAGGACAGGCACTCTTTATATTCATTCACTTCTGTTTCTCAGTCTTGAATCAGTGCCTGATATATACTCGATAAATGTTTGTTGGGAGAATATGCTATGCTGTATATAGGAATTTATAATCTATACTGGCTAGAGATAGTTATTTCCAGGAAAAGATAGGAAAATTACTAAAAGCCACACAGGAAATAACAGATGTAAATACCTAGTAGAAAGAGGTGCTTAGTGGAAGCTCAGCTTCTCTGAGAAGGACTGTAAAGAGGCCACAGGGAAGGTTAGGAGTTAATGTAAAAGAAATAGAGAATAGGTCACTCTTTCACACTCTCTCCAATTCTAATGAAGCTTCCAGAGAGGAAGGCTCTTCTTTTGAATTAAAAGTTTGGTTTCCTGTGGAGGAAAGATTTTTATCATGAGTTTGGGGTCGCTGCTGAGAAATATCTTTAGACTAAATAACACCAGACAGAATCTAGGGAATCCGTGGCCTGGCCGGCTCCTGAAGTAGTCAAGGTGTATTTTTGAAATGTTCATAATCCCAGGCCTCATTTTCCCATCTGTGAGTAGAGACCAATCATTAGGATTGTTTATTTAAAGTTATTTGGTTCACCACAGTGATTGTGTCCAAGAGCCCGAGACACTTACCCTTTACCTGCTTAGAGCGTGGGAGAGGGGCAGAGGCATTCTTACAGATGTGAAAGGACATCTTCCAGATGTTCAAGAACAGAGATAGGACATGTTTAAAACTGAGAGCTATTCCACTCCTTCTGATATCTACTTTTAAATAATTCTCCAGAAATTGGTCTTGATACTTTAAGCACTTAACAGACATTGACAGTATCCGCACAGAGGCTGATCACATCTTACTACCTTCACCACCGCTAAAGGTTGTCTAAGGCGACATCGTCCTTTACCTAGATTTCTGCAAAAATGTCCTTAATTGGTCTCCTTTTCCCCACTCTTGCTCCTCCTCTG
Source organism: Smutsia gigantea (assembly GCA_032199065.1). NCBI lineage: Eukaryota > Metazoa > Chordata > Mammalia > Pholidota > Manidae > Smutsia > Smutsia gigantea. Next base: position 177,785 of record JAVSCE010017781.1, on the reverse strand, counting down.
CCACTCCTCTCTTCTGAGCAAAAAGAAAGATAACGACAAATTATGAGTAATATCATGTCACTCCTCTCTGATCAAAATCCACAGGGGCTCTCTTTTTATGATTCAGAAAAGGCCACAGGCCTGACAGTCTGTATAATAATGTATATAATCTGCCTCCAACCTGTCTCTGCTTTTACATCTACTATGACTCTCGCCCATTCATTCCATTCCAGCCACATTGGCTCTCTTGCTGTTTCACAAAAAGTCAGGAATGTTCCCACTTAGGGATTTTGTGTTGGCTGTTCCCCTGCCTGAGATTCTCATTCTTTAGATATCCACATGGCTTTTACCTTCATTTCCTTTGTGTCTTTGTTCAAATGTCATTTTCTGTCCGAGGTCTGCCCTGACTCCAATATATTTACCCTTGTAAATCCTGAAACTCTACACTTCTGAACCTCTCTTTGGCATTCTCCATTCTTCCTATTTTACTTTTTCTTATCATAGCATTCATCACCTTCTAACAAACAAAAATATTTTGCTTATTATTATTATTTATTCCCTTTACTCAGATATGAACTTAATAAAGGCAGGACTTTGCTTCCTACTGAATCTTCACTGCCTGTAATAGTTCCTGCCATGTCGTATGTGATCATTAAATATTTTTAAATAATTGAATGAATATTTTAATATTATGTATGGATGTAATGAAGTGCTAAAATGTGACATGCCAATAATTAAAGAAAAAGACTCTATTATTTACTGATTGTATGAAATGTTAAGTGTGAAAATATATAGAAAAGGCAAAGTGAGTGTAAGATCCCTTATAGTATGTACACTCTACAAGGACTTTTGTTTACTACTGAGAGATTGCACGTGCAAATGGACAATGGCCAGACTATATATAAAAATAGAACTTCCACCTAAAACCTGCAGCAACCTGTCCAGGAAACCAAGCCCCTTATCTGTAATAAACAACCCAGGAATTCCGCCAGCCTGCTGCAAGTCCGATTTGCAGGAAGCCAGATTGTTATCGTTAGTGACAATCGAGGAAGCTAAGTAATAACTTCTGCAACGGCCCCAAATGGCAGGACTTGATTAATAACTGACAGTTCCCCTAATTCTTGTACCTGCTTCCAACTTAGGACCAACCAGAGAAAGCGAAGTATGTACCCCTAACCAGTCACAGGATGCCCTGCTCTTAGTTAGCCCTTCTATAGCTTCCTCATGCCATGAGCCTCCAGTCAGGGGATACCTGAAGCCTTCCTAATTTTCCACTATAATGCTTTCTTACTTGCCTTTGGATATCTTCCAAAATGCAAGTGACAGCAGCTGACTCCCTTACTGTAGCAAGTGCAGAATAAATAGTGCTTGCTTTTCTCATTTGGTTGGTCGTTGTTTATTTCCCACCACTATATCCTGAATCACTAGAACAAGGCATAGCACATGCCAGGGCCCGGTGAATATTTATGAAGTGAATAAATGAATGGAGGGTGACATCATCAAGGTAAATTTGTGGTGACATGTTTTAAGTTGCCTTGAAGAGAAAAATACAAATTGTTGCCTGTGTACACTTCCTTCTTATGGTCGTTCAAGGCTATCTTACTTCTGTCTTGAAGAGAAAGAGAAAACCAAGCTATAGCACAAGATAGATCTTCAGATGTGACTCAGAAAAGAAAGATAAAGAATAGCATCCGAGGAAAAGCTTTTCGTTGCATTCTGCCCACTGATTTATCTTTGGTACCTTAATGTCAAGATGCCACATAGTTTGTGTGGTAAAAAAGTATCTCCTCTCCATTTCTTATCCTATCTCTTAGAAGAGTTCTCATATTTCACACGTGGTCCAGACTAGCTCACCAGGAACTAGGGGGTTAGAGTCAAAACCCCAGTTAGTAATGGAACGTGACTGTCTGCTTATAGTTTCTGTATATTAATCAGACAGGAGTATAGAAGGTTATCTGGGGCATTAATGGTGGCTAATAGGAAATTCAGGGCTTCAGAATACTGGCTATCTTTTTATTACTTTCCACTACAAATACTTATCCTGCTTTTTCAAATAGAATTTATGGAGAGGTACAGGGCTGGAAATGGAGAACATGACTGGGTATGAATATTGGGAACCACTGAAAAATGTGGTCTGTAGATTACAATCAGATTTTTAAAAGAAGTTTGGATATAATGCATGTTTAGCAGGAAACAGGAAAACAGTGCTTAACAGCAACAACAAAAATACAATAGTGGTCTATCAGGGAGACTGCTCTGGGGGCCGGCGGCATCTGCTGTAGCATTCTTAAGATTTCAGTAAAATTAAATAGAATAGATGGCATTACCTCAATTTAACTTATCTTAAATTTCTGGTAACTGTTTTGGATCAAATGCAGAGAGAAATTTCAAAGAAGACAAAAATAAGTCAATCTTTAACTTTCAATATCCTTTCTCCGAAAATATTATTAATTCATTTTGTATTACAATGTAGCTTAATTTTTTGGTAATGAATTAAGACAGGCGACTCATGTTGCATCCCAGGAAAAAATTAAGGTGTACTTCAAAATATTAGGGAGTTTATGTGCTGCACAAAGTAGCTTTTCAAATACTAATTGTGTGTGTGTGTGTGTGTGTGTGTGTGTGTGTGTGTGTGTGTCTGTGAGAAGAGAGAGAGATGGGTGAAAAAATGCATCACTGTATTTCTTCGGAAAATTTAATCAGAGATAGTGGCTTAACGGGGAATGGAGCTTCAGATTGAGGAAACCAATATAACTCACCCACCATGTCCTTTTATATACCTTTAGTAAATGTGTATATAACTAAATTTTAGGATCTCTCTTCATATGTTAAGATGTATTACAATGACACAGTAGAGAGAGGAGCTTGCTTCATGACTCAGCAAATCTAATTGCATTAAAGTTTCGAGTTAGATTATAAAGACAATTCTCCTTTCGCAGGTGGTAATTATCAACTATATTCATAAGCACAGTAGAAAAACAATTCATATAACTTTATAAATGTTCCTGGAGATACTGTTTTAAAAAGGAACATTAATTCTTTAATCTACTATTGTTGGTTTTCAGATACTAAATTGCTGCTCTGAGCTTTTGAACTCCTGGTAATCAAAATACTAAGAACTGCAAACAACAGCTTTTTCCATGCCCCAAACCACTCAGCAGCTCCTTTATGATTGAGAATATCATTTAAGACTCATTTATGACCATTCACAGTCAAGTTGTGTTAGGTAGAAACATTTTAATGTTATTAGAACTTATAATAAGAATTTCTTGGGAAATCTGAGGTTATGTGTAGTATAAGGCCTTGTTCAAAAGCATATAAAACTGCTCTATTATTATCTAAATCTTATTTTACTTCGACATTTATGCTGCTACCTCTGGGAACTTGTCATTTAATAAAACTTTTAAAGTACTAAAATAGCATCTGGTACTTAATAGCATCTTAGTAAAAAATTGAGTAAAATAAGTAATATGAAAATCTGAATAAAAAATGAATCAGCAAAATAAGTCCTTTGTAATGAAGCTTGATAGTGTCGGGGTCCCTCACTTCATGACTGCTTGCTGTCACCACTTAAGAGCCTCTCGGTAGAGTTTAACAGGGCAAAATCTCAGAACTTTGCTGACTAACTGATTTAGGTTCAATCATGTACTTCCTATATAGACTAGGACACATTTCTTCAATTCATTATACTTAATTTTCCTTACCTATAAAACAGAGATAATGAAAGTATTTAAATTCAGAGTCTTGTAGGACTAATTAATATAAAGCAAAGAAATCAATAATACCATCTTTGGGTCATGGTATTCACCAAGTAAATGTTAGCAGATGCTCCCAAATTTACAACCTGAGGCAACTGTCTTCCAAATGGTATGGGCACCCTTTGGGGTACATGAAGAATTCCAAAGCTGCACAGGCACAGAGAGTTTCCAGTGAAGCAACCAGGCATATCCTGGATGATTCAGCACAGTCCCAATTTATGCTTGTTGTTACTGAACTATTATTAGCATTGCCCCCTTTTATACTATCAAAGTGCCCTGGCTTGAGTAATAAAAGACCACCCTTGTTTTAAAAGAATCAACTCCAAGATTCTTAACTGTCCTATGAACTCTTTCCTAAAACAATTTCTCGAAAAATGGTCAAAGTTTTATCAATTTTTCTTTCCTATAATCCCTTACAAATCACCTTTCTCTCAGTTTATGAAAGTAATATATACCCTTTTCTCACCTGAGGTCTTTGAAAGAAATTTTGGAGAGCAAAGCAAAGGGAGCATTAATTAGTGTTACACCCAGACGTCCGATTCATGTCTAGCTTCCAGATCCATTTTTTTAAAAGTTGGAATTCAGAAGTGAAATGACTGTCACTGAGGATGTATATTGAAACATTTATTTCAGTTGTTAAATTAACCCATACTTTACCTGATTGAAAACAAATTTTACTGGCTTGATGAGGACTGGCTGTATCTATTACATTTATAACAAATTTTTATATTTTTAATGCACTAAGTTTGCAGTTCTAACCCTTTTGAAAAAAGCATTTAAATTACAGTTAAATAACTTCTTAAAAATGTACTGGGAAGTGTGTATTAAAATTAACATTATTTTGATACTTCCAACATATCATGTTAATAGGGCAATTCTAGCAAAAAGAGTTTTATAAGTCTAAGTAGTGATCATCTGAAGTCTTGATAAAGTTTTTTTTAGTATTTTTCCCAGAAATTGGGAAAGTGAATGATTCACAATGACTGGCTAAGAAATCCTCTGGTGAGTCAGATGGTTTCTACTTTGATTAAAAAACAAAAAAAGAATTGGGTTGCCCACTGGTAAATCATTAAAAATATCTTTTGGTGAGTGTTTACTATATAATTTGTGATAAATAACTCCGAAGACCTCCAACAGGTTGAGTGACATTGCTGTAACAAACTTTTCCCATTTTCATCAATTTATTTATATAAGCTACTTTTCTCATTGCTTACATATGTAAGTATGAAAAATTATTCTAGAAAGAAGTAACATGTATTCACAAACCTATAGACAAATTTATAAAATGCCATTCATTTTCTTATGGGTTGAATTTCCATTAAAAAATGACTTTGCATACTAAATATTTTTCAAAAGTTTTAATATAGTCTTACTGAATATATTATTGTAAGAAGCAAAAAGCAAAACATGTTTATTTTAAGTGTGAAGATAAATTTTAGATACGTATGTAGGAGTACGTTTGAAGATCATTGACCTAGAGAATCTATCCCTATCCCACTGCATTTTTCTTAATATTTCTCCTTAATAATGCACAGGTATTATTTTTAAAGAATATAAAATGTTTACTCAGTGCATGAAATCTTTATTTGTAAATGTGTTATTAATTTTGTAAAATTTAGCACCTATAATTACATTATTTTTACATTACTTTACATACACATTACACACATAAGTTAGTATGTCCTGGAAAAACTACCAACCCTTCACTGTAATGTTTATGATTTCCCCAGTTTTCTCTTAATCTTTCTCAACCTTCCCTTTCATTGTTTTCCAATAAAAATGCCAGGGTACCTCTTAAATATACTCTAGCTTCACTCATTGCCTTTGTCGTACTATTGGTCAGTCTTAAAATGCTCTCTGCTTCTTACTCTGTTCAAAGTCTTCTTTCCTTAGAACACAGCCCACATCTCATCCTTTCAATGAGTCTGTTCCTATTTCCCTGGGTCATTTATTTATCCATAAATACCTTGCATTCATACTTACTTATTTCACTTGTGCACGTTTTGAATCTACAATTACACTCTGACATATATGTTCTCACTCCTGTCCAGCCACCCTCCACGAGAAAATTATGTTCCACCTATGTGAAGATAACTAGCCACCACTTCTCTGATCAAACACTGTTCCTGCCATCTAAAATTCCCTTTTTCTCTGCCTCCTATTTCTCTAGCTCTCAGAATTTGCATTTATTCTTTAAGTATAGCTCAAATATTACCTCTTTTGGGAAGACCTCCTGGATTCTCCCAAGTTTTTAGTCCTACTTTTGTTATCTCACTGAATGAACTTATCAAATATTGTATCTATGTGTTTATATTATTTGCTTCCCCATTAGAACATCAGGCAAAAGTGTTAATAAATATTTGTGGAGTAAAATGTTGTATGGCCCCAACCATTGAGCATAGTTTGAATCATACTATAGGAGCTAGTTGAACAGTTATTGAATTAATATCTTACAGGTAAACAATAGTTCATTGAATGAATAAAAGGTTTTGTTTTTGCATTTATCTTAGGTATATTAGCTTAGAAAATAAGAGCAACAAAAATATCAAGCTTTGTTTAATGGGTATGTGTAGAAACTTAAACCTGCAGAATATATAGAACTTCCACAAAGTTGTCTTACTAATTTCAAATGATTGGGAGTATCCAAACCACATTATATGACCGCATTGAAATTAATTGAAAAATAGTAACAAAACATTACCAGAAAAAAAGAATTTATCTTTAAGAAAAGCTTTAACTTATAAATAAAAATCATAATGTAAGTTATAAAATATTTATAATAAAGTATAATGAAAAAGCTGTATGTATGTAAAAATTTATGGGATATGGCCAAAGCAATACTTAGAGGGAAATATAAAGCCTTAATAACAAGGTGGCAATATAGGAACATGCCAAACTCATTTCATCCCACAAACACACCAAATCTATGGCTAAATATGGAACAATTCCCTCTGAAAAGGAAGTGAAAACTAGTGAAGCACTCTCCACAGCAAAGGATAAAAGGACCACACTGAAACAGGTAGAAGCAGATACAGTCTTGCCCCAAATGCCACCCAGCCACAACAAATCACAGTAAGGATGCATGTCACAAGTCTGGAGTTTGTCTCAGAGGAGAGATGGGTTTGTGCCCCACACCAGGACAAACCTTTAAACCATTGGACCTGAGCCAGAGAGATGAGCCTCCAAAACACCTGGCTTAGGAAACCGATGGGCTAACATCCCAGGGACCCGATGGGCTCTAGGAGACTGAGATACTCCTTTTCAAGGACTCACATGCAGTCTCACTCACCCTTGGACCCAGTGCAAAAGAAGCATTTTGAAAAGGACCTAGACTATATGTGAAGATTGGTTTGCTAATCTAAAAGCAACTACCAGAGTGGCAGGGGACAGTGGGACTCTTTCCGGAAATGGAGCTAGTGCAGTTATGCACACATGGATGCAGCACCCTCCCACTGCCTTGCTAAGGCCAGTGGGAGTGAGTGGTCGAGGCGTTCTCCTGCTTTGCGGAGAGAGAGGATATAAGCGATAACAGCACTCACTTGTGAAGGAACTTGTGGGCACATGCAGACACAGCACTTTCCTGCTACCCTCCTGAAGCTGGCGGGAGCACACAGCCAAGGCATTCTCCCACTGCCTTGCTAAAAGCAGCAGGCATACCCTGCACACCTTCCCAGCTCCCAGCTGCATTGCTGAAGCCTGAGGGTGTACACAGTCCACACAGAGGATGTCCCTTGATTGCTTGGCCTTGGTGGCTATGAGGGCTTGCCTTCCTGGGCTTCACAGGACTGTAATGATCAGAAAGACAGTTCATGGCTGGCTACCACTGCCCAGGACACTAAAGTAGAGTAGACTAAAACACACCCCAGTCTTTGTGTGAAAAAGGCTATTTACTTGTCCTGGAGCTTCAGCTTGAGGTACAGGCTTCAGTTTTGCCACACATCTAGAGACTATGGAGGAGCTCTCAGGAAACATAAACAGGAGACATCATCCTTTTGCTCTTCCCTGGTTTCACTCCAGCTCACTGGTAACACTCAGAAAGGAGCTTATACAACCATTTGGAGCCCCAATTTTTCCTACAGTTGCCAGGGGATCTTCAGATTTGCTGGTATGGAGACCAGCAGGGTTTACAGCTGTGGGCCCCATGGGACCATATATATATGTGTATATATTTGCTGCTGCCTTGAGAGTCTGGCTTCCAATCAGCATCAAAATAGGTGTTAATTGAGATCACTACCCTTGGAACACTGACAGTTCCTGGGACACCTTCAACAGTGGAGACTGACAAGTCTCAACCTAATGAGACTACTCAGATAACCCTGAAGGTTTGAGAGACATCTGAATTAGAGCAAAATTAACAATAAGTTTCATCACCTACACAAAGCCACTCCTTCAGTACTGGGAGAAGTAACTCTTTTGCCTGAGACATAATAGCAAACACAGAGTCAAGCAAACTCTGGAAACAGGAATATGTTCCAAATTAAAAAATAAGATAAAACCTCAGAAAGAGGACTCAGTGAAACGGAGATGAGTAATCTATCTGATAAATAATTCAAAATAATCATCATAAAGATTAATTATAAATAAATCAAAATAATATCAGATATTTTTTATCATTAATCAAAATAATAATCAAACTTTATGATTCATTAGGAATCATAAGCTCATAATCACTGAACTCAGGAGAAGAATGGATGAACACAGTGAGAACTTTAACAAAGGGATAGAAAATATAAGAAACTACCAAAGAGAAGTCACAAAGCTGAAGAATACAATAAATGATGTTAAAGATACATTACAGGATTAACAGCAGACTAGATGAAGCAGAAAAATGGACCAGCATTCTAGAAGACAGGGCAATGGAACTCACACAAAAAGAACAAGGAATTTTTAAAAGAGAAGATAACTTAAAGTGACCTATAGGACAACATCCAGCAGGATAACATTCACATGACAGGGGTACCAGAAGGAGAAGAAAGAGAGAAAGGGACAGAAAAATCATTTGAAGAAATAATAGCTAAAAATTCCATGACCTGGGGAAAGAAACAGATAACCAGAGCCAGGAATCCTAGGGAGTTCCAAAAAAGATGAAAACAGAGATCCACAACAAAACACATCATAATTAAAAAGTCAAAAGTTAAAGATAAAGAGAGTCTTACAAGCAGCAAGAGAAAAACAATTTGTTGCATATAAAGGTACTCCCATAAGACTATTATCAGAGTTTCAGAAGAAACTGTATAGGCCAGAAGGAGTGGTCAGAAGAAGCATTTCAGCACTATATCCAAAGTGCTGAAAGGAAAAAAATAACTACCAACCAAGAATATACTACCTGGCAAGGTTATCTTTCAGATTGAAGGAGTGATAAAAGAGTTTTTCAGACAAGCAAAACCTAAAGGAATTCATCACCCATAAGCCAGTCTTATAAGAAACGTTAAAGAAATTTAAATTGAAAAGACTCATTTAATAAGAAACAAGAAACCATATGAAAGTAAAATGTCATAGTAAAGGTAAATATATAGGAAAAGTAGTGGATTAATCACTTACAAAGTGAGTATGAAGGTTAAAAGACAAGCAATAAAATTAACTATAACTAGAATCTTTAATTAAGGATACACAAAACCAAAAGAGATGTAAAATGAGAAATCAGACACATAAAACATGGGAGGGGGTGAGAATGTGTTCAAACTTAAGACGCTATTAACTTAAAATAGACAGTTATATACATATATACTGTTATATAATATAGGATATTATATGTGAAGCACATGGTAACCACAAAGCAAAAACCTGTAGTAAATATAACCAGAAAGGGATTTAAACATATCACTAAAGAAAGTCATCAAATCACATGAGAAGAAAGCAAGAAAGGAAGGAACAGAGAGGAATTACAAAAATATCCAAAAAATAATAAGAAAATGGCAATAATACATACCTATTAATAATCATTTAAATGTAAATAGACTAAATTCTCTAATCAGAAAGCATAGAGTGGCTGATGGACAAAAAAAATGACATTTATATGCCACTGACAAGAGACTGACTTCACATATAAGGACACACAGACTAAAAGTGAAGGGATGGAAAAAGATTGTCCATGCAAATGGGAATGAAAAGAAAATTGGTGTCATTATATTCAAATAAGGAAAAATAGGCTTTAAAGCAAACACTGTATAATAAAGGACAAAGAAAGGCATTACATAACAATAAAGGGGTCAACCCAACAAGAAGATATAACACTTGCAAATATATATGCACCAACATTGGAGCAACAAAATATATAAAGCAAATATTAATAGTCTTAAAGGGAGAAATTGGCAGTAATACAATAATGGTAGAGACTTTAATTCCCCACTTATATCAATGGATAGCTCGTCCAGACCAAAAATATCAATAAGGAAACATCAGCCTTTAAGAAGAATAGAATAGATGGACTTAAAAAATATACAGAACATTCCATCCAAAAGAAGCAAAATACACATTCTTCGTAAGTGCACATGGAACACTCTTCAGGATAGATTTCATGCTAGGCCACAAAACAAATTTCAGTAAATTTAAGAAGATCAAAATCATATCAAGCATCTTCTCTGACCATGGTAGTATGAACTAGAAAACAATTACAAGAAGAAAACTGAAAAAGTCACAGATATGTGGAGGTTAAATAATGTTACTGAAAACAGCTGGGTCATAGAAGAAATTAAAGGAGAAATAAAAAATAGCTTGAGACAAATGAAAGCAGAAATGATATTCCAGCATCTTTGGGATGTAACATAAGCAGCTCTAAGAGGAAAATTTGTAGCAGTATAAGGCCTACCTTAGTAAAAACCTCAAAAAGTTTAACTTTACACCTAAAGGAGATAGAAAAAAAAACAAACCTTAAAGTTATTGGAAGAAATGAAATAATAAATATCTGTCCTGAAATAAATGAAATAGTATAAAATCAAAAGTGAAAATAGAAAAATCAATGAAGATAAGAGCTTGTTCTTTGAAAAGAAAAACAAAATTGATAAACATTTAACCTAGGCTCTCCAAGAAAAAAAGGGCTCAAATAAACAAAATTAGAAATGAAAGAGAAGTTACAACTAAAATCACAGAAATACAAAGGATCATAGGAGACTACTATGAGCAGTTATGTGTCAACAAATTGGACAACCTTGAAGAATTGGGTAAATTCCTATAAATATAAAATCTTCCAAATGGAGTCATGAAAATATAGAAATTTTGAATAAAACAATTACTAGTAAGGAGATTGAATCAGTAATCCAATAACTCCCAAAAAACAAAAGTCCTGTATGAGACAGCTTCACTGCTGAGTTCTACCAGACATTCAAAGAATTAATACCAATCCTCTCAAACACTTCAAAAAGAAAGAAGAAATAACAATTCAAAACTCATTTTACAAGGCCAGCAATTCCTGATACCAAAACCAGAAAAACACATCACAAAAAAAGAAAATTACAGGCCAGTATTCTTGATGAGCATTGATGTAAAAATATTTATTAAATTATTAGCAAACTGAATTCAACAATACATTAAAAAGATCCTACACCATGATAAAATGGGATTTATTCAAGGGATGCAAGAAAGATTCAATATCCACAAATATATACCACATCAACTAAAAGGAAGGATAAAAATGATATGGTCAACTCAATAGATGCAGAAAAAGAATGACAAAATACAATGATTCATGATAAAAGCTTTCAACAAAGTAGGTATAGGGGGAGCATACCTCCACATAATGAAGGTCATATATGACATACCCACAGTTAATATCATACTCAGTGGTGAACAGCTCAGTTTTCCTCTAAGATCAGGAACAAGGATGTCACTTTTTCCACTTTTTTCAACATAGTATTAGAATTACTAACCATAGAAATTAGGCAAGAAAAAAAGATATCCAAATGGGTAAGAAAGAAGTAACATTGTCACTATAGAAAATGACATGATACTATATACAGAACCCTAAAGACTCCACAAAAAAAACTTTTAGAACTAATAAATGAATTCAGTAAAGTTGCAGGATACAAAATCAGTGTACAGAAATCCGTTGCATTTCTAAGTACAAATAATGAACTAGCAGAAAGAGAAATTTTAAAAAATCCCATTTACAGTTATATCAAAAATAATAAAACACCTAGGAATAAATTTATCTGAGGAGGTAAAAGACCTGTACATTGAAAACTATTAAGACATTGATAAAAGATATTGAAGAAGACACAAATAAATTAAAAGATATTCTGTGCTCATGGATTGTAAGAACTAATATTATTAAAATGTCCATACTACCCAAAGCAGTATACAGATTCAGTGCAATCCCTATCAGAATACCAATGGAATCTTTCACAGAAATAGAACAAACCATTGTAAAATTTGTACGGAACCACAAAGGATCCTGAAGAGCCAAAACAATTTGAGAAAAAACAAATCTGCAGCCATAATGCTCCCTTATTTTAAACTACATTACAAAGCTATAGTAATCAAAACAATTTACTAATAGCATGAACACCATACAGAAATCAATGGAACAGAATAGAGATCCCATAAATAAACCCATACATATATGATCAATTAACTTATGACAAAGGAAGAAAATACAATGGGGAAAGGATGGTCTCTTTAATTAATGGTGTTGGAAATATTGGAAAAAGAATGCAAAGAATTGAAAAGAATGAAACTAGACCACTGTCTTATACTACATTAAAAAAATAACTTAAAATGGATTAAAGTCTTGAATGTAAGACCTGAAACCATAAAACTTCAGGAAGAAAAGACATATGCAGTAACCTACTTAACATCAATCTTTCACTGAATTATTGCATCTGACTATAAAAGTAAAGGCAACAGAAATAAAAATGAGCCGGGCCACGTTAAATTAAAAGGCTACTGCAGACAGAGGACTAAAGATGGCAGCATGAAAGGTGAGGTCTCTTTCTCACATATCATATGAAAATATAAGTAATACAACTAATCAAGAAAGAACAACAGGAAAGAAGGCTACACCAGACTGCATACACTTGGAGAAAAGAACAGACCTCAGGAAACAGGGTAACGCACCAAAGCCATGAACCAATGGGAGCCAAGCAGTACCCCCACCCCAGCTCGCTAGCAGGAGGAAGAGAAATGGATCAGGGAGAGAATGGAAGCCTAGGACTGCTGAACACCCAGCCCTGGAGATCTGCTCTGGGAGAATGAACCTACATTGCATGGTGCTCTGGTGATTAATGGGGTTGGAAAGCTAAGACAGGCGAAATACCTGGAGAGACTGAGATTCAAGATGCTTGTGGATAACAGAGATCCATATCTGACTGCTCTGGGCAGGCAGCCTAAGAGACGTCCTAAAAGCGAGAGGGCTGCTAAAGGGGTGAGGATTGCACAGAGCTTACTGCTGAGGAGAAAGTACAGCTAGATAAAATGGTGTGGGTGCACTCTGCCCAGCAGGTTGGGAACTTTCAGGACCTTCAGGTGCTCCATACCCCTGGCTGGCTACACAGCTCCAAGGACCACACCATAATATGCAACCTGCTGCACCTTCTTCCTGCCCAGCCCACACCTGGCTCACAAACCCGCAAACTCTATGATGGCCTCAGGCCAGCCTGAGGGAGGCTGTGCCTACAGCAGCTACAAACTCAAGGCATAGATGCTTTCACCTGTGTGTTCTGCCCACTGGCCCTGGCAGTGGAGACAGGCATAGCAGCGGGGAAGCAGGAAACAGCTCTTTCCTCCCCCCAGGCACCAGCACTACTCTCCTGTGACCCTAACTTGCTCCAGGGGCTAAGCAGCTCCAGAAAAATAGAACTTCTGGGCACTAGAGGACCCCACATAGAAATATGACACTTCAAAGGAACCTGGTTCAAAGAAAAATCTTGCAAACACCAGAAAAAGCATTGAGACTGAACTAATGAATCTTCCTGAAAGAGATTTCCAAATGCAAATCCTAAACATGCTCCTGGAGGTAAAGAAAAATATTCAAGAACTCAGGAACGAATTTAGGACAGAGATTCAATCATTGAGGAACACATGGAGGGTTTTAAAAGCAGATTAGATATGGTGGAGAAGATGATAAATGAAATAGAAATTAGAGAAGAAGAATACAAAGAAAGCTGAGGCACAGAGAGAAAAAGGATCTCTAGAAATGAAAGAATATTAAGAGAACTGTTTGACCAATACAGACAGAACAATATTCGTATTATAGGGGTACCAGAAGAAGAAGAGAGAGAAAAAGGGAAAGTGTCTTTGAGGAAGTAACTGCTGAAAACTTCCCCAAAAGGAGATTGTCTCTCAGGCCATGGAGGTGCACAGATCTCCCAACACAAGGGATCCAAGGAAGACAACACCAAGACAAATAATAATTAAAATTGCAAAAATGAAGCATAAGGACAGACTATTAAAAGCAGCCAGAAAGAGAAAAATGGTCACACACAAAGGAAAATCCATTAGGCTATCATCAGACTTCTCAGCAGGAACCTTATAGGCCAAAAGGGAGTGGCATGATATATTTAATGCAATGAAGCAGAAGGGCATTGAAAAAAGAATACTCTATGTGGCAAGATTATCATTTAAATTTGAAGGAGGGATTAAACAGTTTCCAGATAAGCAAAAGCTGGGAGAATTTACCTCCCACAAACTGTCTCTACAGTGTATTTTGGAGAGACTGCTGTAGATGGAAGTATTCCTAAGAATATGATACCTAATATATAAAGAATGGAGGAGGAAGAAAAAGGAGGGGAAAAGAAAAAAGAACCTTTGGATTGTGTTTGTAATAGCATACCGAGTGAGTTAAATTAGACTGTTACATAGTAAGGAAGTAACCCTTGAACCTTTGATAACCACGAATCTAAAGCCTGCAGTGGCAATAAGTACATACCTATCAATAATCGCCCTAAATGTAAATGGTCTGAACGCATCAATCAAAAGACATAGAGTCACTGAATGGATAAAAAAACAAGACCCACCTATATGCTGCCTACAAGAGACTCACCTCAAACCCAAAGATATACACAGACTAAAAGTGAAGGGATGGAAAAAGATATTTCATGCCACTAATAGGGAGAAAAAAGCAGGAGTTGCAGTACTTGTATCAGACAAAATAGACCTTAAAACAAAGAAAAGCACAAGAGACAAAGCAGTACATTACATAATGATAAAGGGGTCAATCCAACAAGAGGATATAACCATTATAAATATATATGCACCCAACACAGGAGCACCTACATATGTGAAACAAATACTAAGAGAATTAAAAGGGGAAATAGAATGCAATGCATTCATTCTAGGAGACTTCAACACTCCACTTACTTCAAAGGACAGATCAACCAGACAGAGAATAAGTAAGGAGACAGAGGCATTGAACAACATATTAGAACAGATGGATCTAACAGACATCTACAGAACTCTCCACCAAAAAGCAGCAGGATACACATTCTTCTCAAGTACACACGGATCATTTTCAGGACTAGATCATATACTAGGCAACAAAAATAGCCTCGGTAAATTTAAAAAGATTGAAATTGTACCAAACAGCTTCTCAGACCACAAAGGGATGAAACTAGAAATAAATCACACAAAGAAAAAAAAAAGCCCACAAACACATGGAGGCTTCACAACATTCTCCTAAATAACCAATGGATCAATGATGAAATAAAAACAGAGAACAAGTAATATATGGAGACAAATGCCAACAATAATTCAACACACAAAATCTGTGGGATGCAGTTATGGCTGTGCTAAGAGGGAAGTATATTGCAATACAGGCCTACTTCAGGAAAGAAGGACAATCCCATATGAACAGTCGAAACTCACAATTAACGAAACTAGAAAAAGAAGAACAAATGAGGCCAAAAATTAGTAAATGGAGGGCTAAAATAAAGATTAGAGCATAAATAAATAAAATAGAGAAGAATAAAACAATGGAAATAATCAATGAAGGCAGGGGCTGCTTCTTTGAGAAAATAAACAAAATAGATAAACCCCTAGTCAAACTTATCAAAAAAATAAGAGAGTCTACACTCATAAACAGAATCATAAATGAGAGGAAAAGTCACTTACAGACACCACAGAAATACAAAGAATTTTGAGAGAATACTATGATAAATTATATGCTAACAAACTGGATAACCCAGAAGAAATGGACAACTTCCTTGGAAAATACAACCTTCCAAGGCTGACATAGAAAAAACAGAAAACCTGAACTGACCAATTACTAGCAATAAAATTGAATTTGTAATCAAAAAACTACCTAAGAACAAAACCCCTGGACCAGATGGCTTCACCACTTAATTTTATAAAACATTTAGTGAACCCTAATACCCATTCTCATTAAAGTTTTCCAGAAAGCAGAAGAGGAGGGAGTATTTCCAAACTCATTCTATGAGGTCAGCATCACCCAATACCAAAACCAGGCAAAGACACCACAAAAAAGAAAATTATAGACCAATATCCCTGGTAAACATAGATGCATACTCAACAAAATTTTAGCAAACCAAATTAAAAAATACATCAAAAAGATCATCCATCATGATCAAGTAGGATTTATTCCAGGGATGCAAGGATGGTACAGTATTAGAAAAACCATCAACATCATCAGTCACATCAACAAAAAGAAGGACAAAAACAACATGATCATCTCCATAGATGCCAAAAAAGCATTCGACAAAATTCAACATCCATTCATGATAAAAACTCTCAACCAAATGGGTATAGAGGGCAAGTACCTCAACATAATAAAGGCCATATATGACAAACCCACAGCCAACATCATACTTAACAGTGAGAAACTGAAAGCCTTTCCTTTAAGATCGGGAACAAGACAAAGATGCCCACTCTCTCCACTTTTATTTAACATAGTACTGGAGGACCTTGCCACAGCAATCAGACAACACAAAGAAATAAAAGGCATCCAGATTGGTAAAGAAGAAGTTAAACTGTCACTGTTTGCAGATGATGTGATATGGTACATAAAAAACCCTAAAGAATCCACTCCAAAACTAGTAGATCTAATACATGAATTCAGCAGTTTCAGGATACAAAATTAATATGGATAAATCTGTTGTATTCCTATACACTAATGATGAACTAGAGAGAGAAATCAGGAATACATTTCTATTCACAATTGCATCAAAAAGAATAAAATACCTAGGAATAAACCTAACCAAGGAAGTGAAAGACCTATACTCTGAAAATTACATTACACTCATGAGAGAAATTAAAGAGGATACCAACAAATGGAAACACATCTCAAGCTCATGGAAAGGAAGAATATTGTCAAAATAGCCATCCTGCCTAAAGCAATCTACAGATTCAATGCAATCCCTATGAAAATACTGACAGCATTCTTCAACTAACTAGAGCAAATAGTTCTAAAATTCATATGGCACCACAAAAGATCCTGAATATCCAAAGCAATCCTGAGAAGAAAGAATAAAGTGGGGGGATTACGATCCCTGACTTGAAGCTCTATTACAAACCCATTGTAATCAAGACAGTTTGGTATTGGCACAAGAATAGACCCATAGGCCAATGGAACAGTCTAGAGATCCCAGATATAAACCCAAGCATATGTGGTCAATTAATATATGATAAAGGAGCCATGGATGTTCAATGGGGAAATAACAGCCCATTATAAGGCTGGTGATGGCAAAACTGGACAGCTATATGCAAGAGAATGAAACTTTATTATTGTCTATCCCCATACACAAAAGTAAACTCGAAATGGATAAAGACCTGAATGTTCGTCATGAAACCGTAAAACTCTTAGAAGAAAACATAGGCAAAAATCTGAATATAGACATGAGCAACTTTTTCCTGAGCACATCTCCTTGAGCAAGGGAAATAAAAGCAAAAATCAGCACATGGGAATACATCAAACTTAAAATCTTCTGTAGAGCAAAGGACATCATCAACCAAACAAAAAGGCATCCTACAGTATGGGAGAATATATTTGTAAATGACATATCTGATGAGGTGTTAACATCCAAAATATATAAAGAGCTCATACACCTGAACAACCAAAAGACAAATAACCCAATTAAAAAATTGGTAGAGGATATGAACAGACAATTCTGCAAGGAAGAAATTCAGATGGCCAACAGACACATGAAAAGATGCTCCACATCACTAATCATCAGGGAAATGCAAATAAAAACCACAATGAGATATCACATCACACCAGTTAGGATGGCCAGTATCGAAAAAACTAACAACAACAAATGCTGGTGAGGATGCAGAGAAAGGGGAACCCTCCTTCACTGCTGGTTGGATGTAAGCTAGTTCAACCGTTGTGGAAAGTAGTATGGAGATTCCTCAAAAAACTAAAAATTGAAAAACCATTTGACTCAGGAATTCCACTCCTAGGAATTTACCCAAAGAATATCATTTCTCAGATTCAAAAAGACACATATTTATTGCACCACTATTTTCAATAGCCAAGATATGGAAGCAACCTAAGTGTCCATCAGTAGATGAATGGATAAAGAAGAGGTGGTACATATACACAATGGAATACTATTCAGCCATAAGAAAGAAAGAAATCCTACCATTTACAACAACATGGACGGATCTGGAGAATATTATGTTCAGTGAAATAAGTCAGACAGAGAAAGACAAGTACCAAATGATTTCCATCATTTGTGGAGTATAACAATGAAGTAAAGCTGAAGGAACAAAACAGCAACAGTCTCACAAACTCCAAGAAGGGACTAGCCATTACCAAAGGGGACGGGGGGGAGGGCGGGGGGGGAGGTAGAAGGGGATTGGGGGGTATTATGATTGGCACACATGGTGTGGGGGGATCATGGGGAAGACAGTGTAGCACAGATAAGGCAAATAGTGACTCTGTGGCATCTTACTACACTTATGGACTGTGACTACAATGGGGTTTGGCGGGGGACACAATAATATGAGTGAATGTAGTAACCACATTGTTTTTTTCATGTGAAACCTTCATCCCAGTGTTTATCAATAATACCTTAATAATAATATTAAAGGCTACTGCACACCAATGGAAATGATCAACAAAAGGAAAAGACAGCCTAGTGAACAGAACAAAATATTTGCAAATCCAAAATA
This sequence comes from Smutsia gigantea, assembly GCA_032199065.1. Classification (NCBI taxonomy): domain Eukaryota; kingdom Metazoa; phylum Chordata; class Mammalia; order Pholidota; family Manidae; genus Smutsia; species Smutsia gigantea. The sequence continues at coordinate 158,988 of JAVSCE010017781.1, read as the reverse complement.
TATGAAGAACTAAAACAACTCAAAAGAAATAAAAATTGATTTGAAAAAACAGGCAAAGGGTTTGAATAAACATTTTTCCAAAGAAGATATATACAGATGACCAACAGGCACATGAATAGTTACTCAACATCACTATTCATCAGGGAAATGCGAATCAAAACCACAGTGAGGTATCCCCTCACACCTATTAAAATAGCTATTATCAAAAAGACTAGAAATAACCATTGGAAAGGACGTTGAGAAAAAGGGAGCCTTATGCACTTGGGGGGAATGTAAGTTGGTACAGCCACTGTGGAAAACAGTATGGAGGCTCCTCAGAAAATTAAAAATAGAACTACCCTATAGTCCAGCAATTTCACTTCTGTGTATTTATCTGGAAAAAAAAATCCCAAAAAACACTAATTCAAAAGATATATGCACTTATATATTATCACTGCATTATTTACCATAGCCAAAATAGGGAAACAGCCTAAGTGTCTATTGAAAGATGAATGGGTAAAGATGTGACATATATATATATATGTATGTGTGTATACGTACACACACACACACACACACACACACACACACACACACACACAAAACGGAATATTACTCAGCCATAAAAATAAATGAAATCCTGCCATTTGTGACAAGGATGGACCTTGACAGAATTAGGCAAAATAATTCAGACAGAAGACAAATACCATATGATTTCACTTATATGCAGAATGTAAAAAACAAAACAAATGAACAAAACTGATAGTTACTGAGAAGAGAATGGTCATTTCCAGGAGGTGAGGGGGTTTAGGGGATGTTTGAAATGAGTGAAGGGACTTGAGTGATACAAACTTTCAATTATGAAAAATGTATAGCATGGTGACTATAGTCAAGAATACTGTAGTGCATACTTAAAAGTTGTCAAGAGAGTAAATCCTAAAAGTTAACTTTGTGTGAGGATGGATAGTAACTAGATTTATTGAAGTGATCACTTTATAAAATATTGAATAATTATGTTGTGAATCTGAAATCAATATAGTGTATATGTCAATTATCCCTCAAAAATTAAAAAAAAGTACCGTACAAAAGAAGTTTGAAATTATTGACCTAAGAATCTAAATTAAGGAGTTAAAATTAATATGAGAAAAAGCAGGAGAAAGAAAATAAATACAAGATCTCATATTAATGAAGGAGAGAACATATAAGAGAAAGGATGGCAATCCCCCCAAATAATGAAATTGACAATCTTTCTGGGCTGATAGATAAACAGGAAAAAATAAAGTCAGAAAAAATATTTTTTAAATACAAGGAACAAAGAAGAAAACTAACAGAAATGTGTAGACTCAGAAAAGATAAGGAATATTTTAAACACTATTCAATAAATTTGAAATCTTAGATGAAATATACACATTCCTAGAAAAAAAAACTGCTAAAATTTCAAGAAATGAATGTCTGCATGGTCCTATAACCTTTAAAGAAGTTAAATCACCAGGTAAAAATCTTCTCCCAAAGTAAACTCACAGACAAACTTGGTTTTACAAGAGAGTTCTGCTAAACTAACAAGAAACAGTAACTCCAACATTAAAATACTCTTCCATAAAAGTAAAAGAGGGAATTTTGTCAAATGTTATGATAGCTGATAAATGCAAAGCAACATAGGTAATTCATATATATATTTATAGAATGTGTATATTATATAGTGTAGTAATGAAGCAAACATCTGTGAATATATCATTGCAATTTTTAAAATATAATTTATTTTATTATCATTAATCTACAATTACATGTGCAATATTACGGTTATTAAACTACCCCTTCATCAGGTCCCCCCCACCAACCCCATTACAGTCACTGTCCATCAGCGTAGTGAGATGCTATAGAATCACTACTTGTCTTCTCTGAGTTGTACTGCCCTCCCCGTGCCCCCCCAACATTACATCTGCTAATCGTAATGCCCCTTTTTCCCTCTTATCCCTCCCTTCCCGCCCATTTTCCCCAGTCCCTTTCCCTTTGGTAACTATTAGTCCGTTCTTGGGTTCTGTGAGTCTGCTGCTGTTTTGTTCCTTCAGTTTTTTCTTTGTTCTTATACTCCACATATGAGTGAAATCATTTGATACTTGTCTTTTTCGGCTTGGCTTATTTCACTGAGCATAATACCCTCTAGCTCCATCCATGTTGTTGCAAATGGTAGGATTTGTTTTCTTCTTATGGCTGAATAATATTCCATTGTGTATATGTACCACCTCTTCTTTAACCATTCATCTACTGATGGACACTTAGGTTGCTTCCATTTCTTGGCTATTGTAAATAGTGCTGCAATAAACATAGGGGTGCATCTGTCCTTTTCAAATTGGGCTGCTGCATTCTTAGGGTAAATTCCTAGGAGTGGAATTCCTGGGTCAAATGGTATTTCTATTTTGAGTTTTTTGAGGAACCTCCATACTGCTTTCCACAATGGTTGAACTAATTTGCATTCCCACCAGCAGTGTAGGAGGGTTCCCTTTTCTCCACATCCTCGCCAACATTTGTTGTTGTTTGTGTTTTGGATGTTGGCCATCCTCACTGGTGTGAGGTGATATCTCATTGCGGTTTTAATCTGCATTTCTCTAATGATTAGCGATGTGGAGCATCTTTTCATGTGCCTGTTGGCCATCTGAATTTCTTCTTTGGAGAAGTGTCTATTCATGTCCTCTGCCCAATTATTAATTGGATTATTTGCTTTCTGTTTGTTAAGGTGCATGAGTTCTTTATATGTTTTGGATGTCAACCCTTTGTCAGATGCGTTTTTTATGAATATATTCTCCCATACTGTAGGATGTCTTTTTGTTCTACTGATGGTGTCCTTTGCTGTACAGAAGCTTTTCAGCTTCATATAGTCCCTCTTGTTCATTTTTGCTTTTGTTTCCCTTGCCCGGGAGATATGTTCATGAAGAAGTCGCTCATGTTTATGTCCAAGAGATTTTTGCCTATGTTTTTTTCTAAGAGTTTTATGGTTTCATGACTTACATTCAGGTCTTTGATCCACCTTGAGTTTACCTTTGTGTATGGGGCTAGACAGTAGTCCAGTTTCATTCTCTTACATGTAGCTGTCCAGTTTTTCCAACACCAGCTGCTGAAGAGGCTGTCATCTCCCCATTGTATATCCAAGGCACTTTTATCAAATATTAATTGACTACATATGTTTGGGTTAATGTTTGGATTTTCTATTCTGTTCCACTGGTCTGTGGGTCTGTTTTTGCGCCAATACCAAATTGTCTTGATTACTGTGGCTTTGTAGCAGAGCTTGAAGTCAGGGAGTGTAATTCCCCCTGTTTGATTCCTCCTTCTCAGGATTGCTTTGGCTATTCGGGGTCTTTTGTGGTTCCACATGAATTTTAGAATTATTTGTTCCAGTTCATTGAAGAAAGCTGTTGGTAGTTTGATAGGGATTGCATTGAATCTGTAGATTGCTTTAGTTAGTATAGCCATTTTGGCAATATTTATTCTTCCTAGCCAAGAGCATGGGATGCATTTCCATTTGTTAGTGTCCTCTTTAATTTCTCTTAGGAGTGTCTTGTAGTTTTCAGAGTACAGGTCTTTCACTTCCTTCGTTAGGTTTATTCCTAGGTATTTTATTCTTTTTGATGCAATTGTGAATGGAATTGTTTTCTGATTTCTCTTTCTGTTAGTTCATCATTAGTGTATAGGAAAGCAACAGATTTCTGTGTGTTAATTTTGTATCCTGCAACTTTGCTGAAGTCAGATATTAGTTCTAGTAGTTTTGGAATGGAATCTTTAGGGTTTTTTATGTACAGTATCATGTCATCTGCAAATAGTGACAATTTGACTTCTTCTTTACCAATCTGGATACCTTGTATGTCTTTGTTTTGTCTGATTGCTGTGGCTAGGACCTCCAGTACTATGTTGAATAACAGTGGAGAGAGTGGGCAACCCTGTCTTGTTCCCGATCTTAGATGAAAAGCTTTCAGCGTCTCACCATTAAGTATGATGTTAGCTGTGTGTTCGTCATATATAGCCTTTATGATGTGGAGGTACTTGCCGTCTATACCCATTTTGTTGAGAGTTTTAATCAGGAATGGATGCTGAATTTTGTCAAATGCTTTTTCAGCATCTATGGAGATGATCATGTGGTTTTTGTTCTTCTTTTTGTTGATGTGGTGGATGATGTTGATGGATTTTGAATGTTGTACCATCCTTGCATCCCTGGGATGAATCCCACTTGATCATGGTGTATGATCCTCTTGATGTATTTTTGAATTTGGTTTGCTAATATTTTGTTGAGTATTTTTGCATCTACGTTCATCAGGGATATTGGTCTGTAATTTTCTTTTTTGGTGAGGTCTTTGCCCGGTTTTGGTATTAGAGTGATGCTGGCTTCATAGAATGAGTTTGGAAGTATTCCCTCCTCTTCTATTTTTTGGAAAACTTTAAGGAGAATCGGTGTTATTTCTTGTCTATATGTCTGGTAGAATTCAGAGGTGAATCCATCAGGCCCGGGGGTTTTGTTCTTGGGTAGTTTTTTGATTACCAATTCGATTTCGTCACTGGTGATTGGTCTGTTTAGTTTTTCTGTTTCTTGCTTGGTCAGTCTTGGAAGGTTGTATTTTTCTAAGAAGTTGTCCATTTCTTCTATGTTTTCCAGCTTGTTAGCATGTAGATTCTCATAATATTCTCTTAAAATTCTTTGTATTTCTGTGGGGTCCGTCATGATTTTTCCTTTCTCATTTCTGATTGTGTTTATGTGTATAGATTCTGTTTTTCTCTTAATGAGTCTGGCTAGGGGTTTATCTATTTTGTTTATTTTTTCAAAGAACCAGCTCTTATCATTGCATTTTTAAACCTTAAAAAGTTCCAGGATTGTCACCACTGAGCACTCTGTCCTGTACCGTTGCCTCTCCCATAGGTAAATGGTACTCTGAATTTATGTTTTTTGAAAAATTCCCTATGCTGTACTTTCATTCCAGTTACTAATTTATTTTATAATTGTAATTGTGTACCGCTTTATATATATTACAATAAATTTTTTAAAATGTTGAGGCACTTAATAAAATACACTGCACTTAATACATTTTGACAAATAATTACACTGACATAAATAAGATAATTACATTACAGCAAATAATTCCCCCTCCTCTGACCAAGACAACCACTGTTCTCTACTTTTCTGATTTCTATCACCGCAGGTTAGTTTAGTCTGTTCTTGACTTTTATACCAATAGACTTATACAGCATGTATTCTTGTGTATATGTGTTCTTTCGGGTTCTATCCATTTTGTTTTAGTAATTAATTCCTTTTTATTGATGAACAATATTCCCATGTATAAATACACCAGTTTGTTTATACATTTTCCTATTGATGGAATCTCACACTGTTTCCCGTTTGAGGTTGTTAGGACTAAGATTGATACTAACATTCTTATACATACATTTTTGTGAACATATTTTAACATTTCTTGTGTAAATAGTTTGAAGTAGGATTACTTAAGTATCAGTGAGTAGGTGTTTTCTTTTTTATTATAGGAAGCTTCTGAAAGGTTTTCTAAAGTGTTTCTACCCTTGTATAGTCATACTTGAAATTCAGGAGTGGCAACTGCTATGCTTCTGACAGAACCATGAAGGTCGACCAGTCTTCTTAATTTTAGCCATCTGAGCATATGGAAACTGGTTACCCATTGGAGCTTTAATTTGCATTTCCCTGATCAATAAGGTTGTATAACTCTTCATGTGCTTGAATGGCTTAGAAAAGAGATAGTTTCTGAAAAAGTTTTGCTCATTTTGGATCTTAACTTCAAAAATAATCCTGAGTGGCTTTGGATTAAAAAGATGGCTGCTAGTTAGCAGACTCAGAGACTCCAAGAAGGAACTAGTGGTTACCAAAGGGGAGGCCGGGTGGGGAGGGAGGGAGAAGGGGATTGAGGGGTATTATGTTTAGCACACATGATGTGGGGGTTCACGGGGAAGACAGTGTAGCACAGAGAAGGCAAACAGTGAATCTGTGGCATCTTACTACACTGATGGACAGTGACTGCATTGGGGTATGGGTCGGGACTTGATAATATGGGTAAATGTAGTAACCACACTGTTTTCTCATGTGAAACCTTCATAAGAGTGTATATCAATAATCCCTTAATAAAATTTAAAAAAAGATGGCTGCTAGTTTATCTTCATTACTTCCTTAGAAATCTACACATTTCTGAGTATATGACATTTCTCTCTGCTCTCTTAAAAATAAGGAAATCTCATAGAAATACACAAATGAGTCAGGTCAAGATGTAAGGTAAAGCTTCATATGCAAACGAAAAAGTGTTAAACTTTAAATTGTACCCTTAGCGTGACCACCCAATCTGACAAAACAAATGCTGCCAAAACAACACTTCCTGTGTCAGGGAGACCTAAAACTGTAAATTCCAACAGAGTTCCCAGCCTGCCTAGAAGTTGGATCACAGCTCTGCATTATGCAATTAGAAATATTATTAAGAAACAATGATATGTGACTGCCTATCTGCAAAGACAAATTGATGAATTTGATTATAAATTCACTTAAATTGAATAGAGCTCTTGTTTTTCATTGAGTTAGTGAGAGTAATAAAGTCTATGTAAATTTAAAAGGAGAGAATTCATAGATTTCCAAAGACAGGGAAAAAAGCTTTAACTACTTGTTGGGCTATAACTCAAGGGGAAAACAGAGAACTTTAAAATAACGATGTTTGATTGCTAGTTACAATAACCTAATTCACTGAGTAAACTTGGTATATCTAGTAGGCAAATACCTGTGGATGTTTACTGGCCAATCTTTTCAACTTTTTTGTTAGTTTAAAATTCATCAAAATAAAATGTTAAGAGAGGAAAAGAAAAAAGAAGATCACATTTGGAACAACAAAAGAAAAAAGGAATTTAAAAAACATTTAATACATAAATATTGAAAATAGTTAACACAATATTCCTTATCCAGATGAATATTTGAACATTTTATACTGGTTTAATAACTTTCATTTAAAACAATATATGCCATTTCTCTTATTTTACCACAGTGTGAAAAAATCTTAACATGTTCTGCTTTATTTTATTTAGCAATGTTTTATTTAACTTAAGATGTATATATTTGTTCATTGAAAGCTTAATTCTTCTGAAATTTCTAATTTCCTAAACTGATTTTATGAGTCAAATAACTTACCATTGTTTCCACAAAATTTTTAGGTAATATTTAAATATACAACTAAACTAAACTACAATAGCATTTTCTAAAATGGTTTGCTATTTAAACTTATCATGCTACATATCAATAGGGCTCATTATTCCAAGTACATTATCTAGTTGAAATTTTATACAGTAAAAAGTGGCTATCAGTTAGTAGGTTAAAAAGGACATAGATATTTTGTATTAGTATACATGCTAATTATCAACCTACACAAATGTAAAAGGCATATGTTTGACTACTATGATCCAGTCAAGTATTGCCACAATAATGCTGCATATCTACCCCAATTAAAAGAACAAATATTTATTTCATTGCTTATATATCTTTATGTAGTCTGCATACTAGCTGGACTAGGCTTGACTCCTAACTCTGGGATTCAGCCACCAGGCTCCAGGCTCCATGATGCAAGTATATTTGTTTTGGGTTATAGACTGTATGGCATCAGCTATCTGGGCATGTTTTTCTGATGGCAGATCACTGGAGTGTAAGAGGGCATGCCCTATCATGAAAGAACATTTTAAGCCTCTGCTTGTCTGTTGGACGCTGATATCCCAATTGCCAAAGTCAGGCACATGGCCAAACCCAAGTCAAGGGGTGAAAAAATGTGCTTCACCCACCATGAGGCCATGGCAAGTGTGTGAAATTAAAATATCACAACAGAGCAGTAAAGAACTGGGAACAATGATATAGTCTACTTTATGTGGACATGTCTAGTGATATGAGGTTGCTCTGGAACTCTGCTGTTCTGCTAATTTGTTTGGACATAGCAGACAGTTCCAGGTTTATTTCCTGGTACTTTTTGGTCTGTGACAGAAGTTAGTAATTTCAGTAAAGAGTTGAAACTAATATTGGTGATTGAGACTAATAAATTCAAAAGTTGCAAAAAAATATAAATGTGTATGGAGAATGATGGCTTTGAATTTTGTCTGTGAAGGGAGAAAAAAGGTAAATAAGTAAAATGGTTGGTTGTTCTAGAATGTGAAAGACAATAAACTTAAGACAAAATGAGACTTTACAGTAAAATTTAGAATGTCTGTGGTAAAGCAAACCTTGTTTGTCTTGGTACTATATAGCACGTGCCATAATGAGTTTAAAAATGAACAATACAATTTATTTAATTTTGACAAAGTTGGTCAGTGTTGATGAGTTTATGTTACAGAAAGTTTTGGTTTTCACTGTGCATAAAATTGCAATATTTCCAGAATCTCTCACCTGGCCCAAGTGCCTCTCCATATCAATGGTGTTTCCAAGGGGTGGAGAGAAGTAGTCCATTTCCATATCAATAGGTAATGACAGGGGGGAGCCAGGGCATTTGTGGACCAAGAGGTTGGGTGGGGCCCCTTTTTGCAGCCAGGTCATGAGAGACACTGCTGAGCAGAAGTGGATAACTGCTTGTAAACAGTAAACGGGTTTCTCCCACTTTATTTCTCCCTTTGACTGATTTCAATTTCAAAGGTAATTTGCCTCTGGCTGGGAGACAGATTTACCCTCCAAGAGTTACACTCACCCACAACTGACATCATTTTTCCCTTCCTTCATCACTCCTGCCCCTGTTGCCTACACCCAGGTGATGTCTCATCTGTTAGGATTCGCTTCATCCTGAATACACCTCCACATATGCTCCCCTCATCTATAGTCTAAATCCTTTGGACAGTGAAATCTGTTTCCATCTGGGATCTTGACTGATACTTATCTCTTTGTTTTATTTTACTTTTGCCACATTTTAATGTTTAGATTTTGCTTTATATCCATGTTTGTTAGTTGTTTAGAGCATAGGAAAAAGCTCAGGATAATCTTATGATGTCATCTTTTTAAATTAAAAAAATTATGTAATGTTGATTATTTTAGACCATATATCTATTTAATCAAAAGTTTCTTGATTTTATTTCCATCTTGTCATTCAAGAGATAGAAAGCTACTTCTGAGGTTGAAATAGAAATAAACTTATTTAAAGTGACTCACCTGTCTTTTTCAGAAGAAACAAACTCCCCAGTTTCCTCATAACTTAGGATCTTTTAATGAATGTTCTACTTTCCTTATCCTTTTTCTTGACTCCCAGTGCATCCATTTGCTTGGTACAATACAGTATCTAGTAAGAGAACCCATAAGAAATATACCATTTGTGTTTATAGCTCCAGATATTTTGTGAAAAATTTCAGAACTAAAGCTAGCACTGATCTTAGGCATCAATATCTGGTGAAGGAAATACTTCTTTATTTCCTGGGAGATGATTTAATAACCTTTAACTTCCTTGCCTTAGAGAAAGAAATCCTTAAAGTAAAGGGGATATTTCTCAATCAGAAACATGGGGGACTAATGACCAACACTTAAGTTTGACAAGTGAATGCAGTGGGAAGTGCATAAATTCACAACTTAAATAAACCTGGGATCAACTCTAATTTGAGCAAGATATTTTTTTGAGAGGTCATCGAAAGGGTGTGATTGCCAGTTTACCTGTGAGCTGGACCTGGTTGCTGAGAGGCTCTTCACCCCACTCTAACCTTGGAAGGTGTGTTTCACTTCTACAGCTGAAGTGGTTTCAAGCACACAGCCATGAGAGAGCCATGTGGTGTTGAGCCCATCTGAACTGTATATGTGACTGAACCCCATTAAGACCTCTGTATAAATTTTTAATATCCTGGTGGATGGATGCAGAGATTTACTTGTCTTTCTGCTGCTCAAGACAGGCCTCATGTAATTTCCCTTATTTATTAAGACTATCCCCTACCAATCTGGAGTGGTCTGCCTTTTTATTCAGTCTCTCCTTGCCCTCTATGTGCAGGGACCGGTTTGCAAATCAACATTATTTCACCCTTCCTCATCTCTTCCTTTGCATGTTAATGCCTACTTTCCCCCATTATGTAATGTGGGAAAGGATTACTAAATAATATTTTGTCTAAGCCTCTTATTTACAGAAGAATTTTATTAAACTAGACTGAATGGAGCTAAAGAAGGGCCTGGTGTCTTCAGCCCTTGTTTGTTCCTTGCTACCTGGTAACCTTGAACCTTGCATTGCTTGTTTTCTTCCTCTTATGACGGAGTTACCATGAACCATGTGCCCAGCACATTTCCTGCCTCAGCGGAGAGGCTCGATAAATATTACTAGTTTTTTTATGAAAGGAAGTATATATATGGATGATATTATTGAAATTGTAAGGAAGTGGAGTCCTAAAAGACAATATTGAGAAGAATTCATGAAAAAAATAACCTGAAGAAGAAATATTTGGGCAATAAGAAGATTTTGCATTTTGGCCTTAGTGTACTTATTTTTTCTCCTTTCAAATTCCATTGTGCTACCTTAACTGAATTCACCTGGATAAAACACAAAGTAGCGATTTTCCTAACCCCCAAAATACCTAAGGATAATCCTGTGCTGTATAGTCGGCAGGAGAGGGAGGCCATTTTACCTTGATAAAATACTTGCATTCTTATGTTCAGTTTTTCAGTCTTCTGGATAACAAAATTATAATACTTAGCTACCCCATCTGGATGTTGACAAAGTAAGTTAACATTTCTTTTTAGAAATACTTTAAAAATGTAAGTTCTTAAAATTATTTATTGCAAGAAAATAATCTCTTCTGCTTCAAACAGGCAAAAACATGGATTTTCCTGCATCTCTTGACAGCGATTTTGGGGTTTTCATGGATTTTGAGAGCTTATGAATAAAGAAAGGGTGTGATCCCAGCAGTGAGTAGGAAGTTTATGCTGAAGGATGACATATGGATGGATGTCAGCAAGTATCAGGAACATTCAGGCAGAGATAATGGAAGACATTGTGTGGGAGGAGCTGGCTCAGCTGGCTCAGGGTGCAGAGATAGACCATTAAGTATCATCAGAGTTCTGGATCCTGCCATATATTTTTCAAATATTAACCATGCAAAAACATTCCCCACTAAAATCATTTTTCATTCTAATAAACTGAATCTCCCTCTTTGAAGTGGAAAGAATTTGAATAACTACTTTGAATAACAATAAAAACAACAGCAGCAAAAGTAACATTTAATAATATCAGCTCGATACATTGTGCCAGGCCCAGTCCTTTCACTGAATATCACAGCAAACCTGTAAGGAAGACATTATCCTTATTTTACACATGTGGAAATGTAGGCTCATGAAAGTTAAGGAATCTCACCATGGTCCTGTAAATTATAAAGGATAGAATTAGGATACAAACTCAGATCTAGCACTCTCACAGTTGAATTTTTAATCCCTCTATAATGACATATACAACTGGTTTATAATTGTCATTTCTTCATAAAATAATTTTATAGAGCCTTGTATAGTTAGCATTCTGAATTGTTTATTAGCAATAAGAAAAATGGACATAAAACTCATGAACTATATTGGCTTTAATTGCTATTCACTTTTTATTCTCTTGGAAATGTTCCAAGAAAACCCATGAAGAAAGCCAAGCTGCTTTCTTGAAACAAGAAACAATCACACACTACAGAATATTGGTCGATGTGATTGCAAAGCATTTCTCTTTTATGAGAAACAAGTTACCAACTTTTTAGATGTACAAATTGTAAACATTTTTTAAAAGAAATTACTTGTTTTTCATGTTTGCTGAAGTATACTTAATTTTCAAAAATTCTGATGCAAAGCCCTGGATTTTAATTAGAGATATACTTACATGACATATAAAGGTTAACTTATGAATTATCTTTTAATTATTTTCTTTCTTGTTTTCCTCTTAGCCCCAAATACACCCACTTTTATATTTCCATTTTAAACCTTAATTTCTAAAATACTTGGGTATGACTTTCCTTGATGTAGAAAGAGGCAAGACATTTGCTTTAGAATCTTAAATATGTGAAGTACTTATAAGCATATGCATGGTGAATGAGAAATACTCATAAATAATTTTGGCATTATTATGATCAGCCTCAGAAATCCTTCTTAATTGTTAAAGTTAAGATACAGAAAGAATTAAACTAGCTAATGCACCCTTCACTTATTTAACTCATGAAGATCTATGAACAAAGATTATGAACAGATTCATTCTCAAATGAAAATTTCAACCTAACAGAACAGCTCTTACTTGATAACTTTTAATTTTATTTTTTAATAATCAGCAATGCTATTATCACTCTAACTATGTATGCAGAACCCACCCCCCCTTTTAAAGAACTACTCAAATATTCATCCTATGTCAGGTTTTCTGATAATATCTCAGAAGAGGTGTTTTCTTTAGGATGGTTTTCTCTTAAAAATGATCCACATGCATCTTACTACACTGATGGACAGGGACTGCAATGGGGTATGATGAAGGACTCAATAATAGGGGTGAATGCAATAACCACATTGTTTTTCTTGTGAAACCTTCGTAAGGGTGTATGATACCTTAATTTAAAAAATGATCCATATGTACTTTAAGCAACTGAATACATTTATTTTTGATTAAATCACTTAGTCAAATTGCCTCAGAAGCAAGCAAATTTCTTAATGATTGAATCTCCAACTTAAATTCATTCCTGAGTTCTTGAATATTTTTCTATACCTCCATAAGCATGTTTATAATTTTTATTTTGAACTCTCTTTCAGGAAGATTGGTGAGTTCAGTTTCATTTGGCCCTCTTTCTCGGGTTTGTGAGATTTTGGTCTGAACCATGTTCTTTTGTTGTTTCATATTTCTGTGTGGTGCCCTCTAGTGCACAAAACCTCCAGTCTCTGGAGCTGCTCAGCCCCTAGAGTGAGGTTGGGGATCGTAGGGGAATGGAGCTGGTGCCTAGGGGGAGGAAAGATCTGTTTCCTGCTTCTCGTCTGCAGTGCCTGTCTCCAGTGTCAGAGGCAGTGGGCCAAGCACACACCTGTAAACCTCTGTACTTTGTGTCTCTAGCTGCTGTAGGCGGGGCCTCCCTCTACTGGCCTGACGCCTGCACAGTGATTGCAGGTTTGCGAGCAGGTGCCTGCTGGCCAGTAGGAAGGCTCCGCAGGCTGTGTGTCACGGTGGGGGGCCACAGAGCTGAGTAGGCCGCCAGTGGGATGGAGCGCCTGAAGCTCCCCAAAGTTCCCAACCAGCTGGGCAGAGTGCGCCCAGACTACCTTGTCCAGCTCTACCCTCTCCCACACAGCAAGCTCCATGAAAACCTCTCCCCTTCAGCAGCCCTCTCGCTGTTAGGAAGCCTCTCAGACTCCCTGCCTTTCCTCTGACACAGAACAACCAAGTGTGGATCCCCTCCTCCGCAAACGGCCGGAATATCAATCTGTCAAGCACTCCACCTGTCCGAGCTCCCCAATGTCCAGAGCACCACACACCATAGGATTCTGCTCACAAAGCAGATCTCCAGGGCCAGGTGTTCAGCAGTCCAAGTCCTCCATCCCCTCTCCCGCTCCATTTCTCTTCCTCCCGCCAGTGAGCTGGGGTAGGGGAAAGGCCTGGGTACCGCCAGACTAAGGCTTTCCTACGTTATCCTGTTTCGCGAGGTCCGCTCTGCCCATGAGGTCTGTTTGCAGTCTGGCTCAGCCTTCCCTCTTGTTGCTGTTTTAAGGTTAGTTGTGTTAATTAACTATATTTTTGTACTGTTTGTGGTTTTGTGAGGAGCTCTCCATCTCACCTCTCATGCTGCCATCATGAATCATTTTTCCTAGAAATCAGGAGGCATTTTTTATTGTCATACCTTGGGTAGTGATCCTGGCAACTACTGGGTAGATATTAGTTAACACCCTGCAAGTACAGCGCCCCACAGTCAGGAATCACCCAGTCTAAAATGTCAACAGTGCCCTCACTGAGAAGTCCTAATGTAAATATGCCTCTAATTAATGTGATAGAGTATTAAAAGCATCACTATGCAGGGAGTATAGAGTTCAAGACTTAAATTTAGTGTACTTAGAGAGGCTCAAAGTATAAAAACATGTAAGAATGAGGAAGAAAATAAAGCATTGAATATATAGATAACAGTCAGAAACTGAATATAGTGAAACACTGTTAAGAGCCAAGTTATCTGAATAGTAGTTACCAAGTTACTCAAAAACTAGAGAAAACTAGGAAAACATTAATTATATGTAAGTATTTCAAATTTAAGGTGATATCTATTCAATGAGAAAAGGAAAGTCTTTTTTTTTTATTTTTATTAAGGTATTATTGATGTACACTCTTATGAAGGTTTCACATGAGAAAACCATGTGGTTACTACATTTACCCATATTACCAAGGTCCCTATCCATCAGTGTAGTAAAATGCCACAGATTCACTGTTTGCCTTCTCTGTGCTACACTGTTTCCCTGTGACCCCCTACATCATGTATACTAAACATACTACTCTGCAATCCCCATCTCCCTCCCTCCTGACACGCCCTCTTCCCACACCCCTCCCCTTTGGTAACCACTAGTTCCTTCTTGGAGTCTGGAGACTAATGCTATTTTGTTCCTTCAGTTTTGCTTTGTGTTACTCCACAAATGAGGGAAATCATTTGGCACTTGTCTTTCTCCACCTGGCTTATTTCACTGAGCATAATATTCTCCAGCTCCATCCATGTTGCAAATGGTAGAATTTGTTTCTTTCTTATGGCTGAAAAGTATTGCATTGTGTATATGTACCACCTCTTCTTTATCCATTCATCTACTGATGGACACTTAGGTTGCTTCCATATCTTGGCTATTGTAAATAGTGCTGCAATAAACATAGGGGTGCATATGTCTTTTTGAGTCTAAGAAGATGTATTATTTGGGTAAACTTTAATAATAGGGTCAAATGGTTTTTCTATTTTTAGATTTTTGAGGAACCTCCATATTGCTTTCCACAATGGTTGAACTAGCTTATATTCCCACCAGCAGTGAAGGAGGGTTCCCCTTTCTCTGCATCCTTGACGTCATTTGTTGTTCTTAGTCTTTTGGATGGTGGCCATCCTTACTGGTGTGAGGTGATATCTCACTGTGGTTTTAATTTGCATTTCCCTGATAATTAGTGACATGGAGAATCTTTTCATGTGTCTGTTGGCCATCTGAATTTCTTCTTTGGAGAATTGTCTCTTCATATCCTCTGCCCATTTTTTAATCAGGATATTTGCTTTTTGGGTTTTGAGGTTTGTGAGTTCTTTATATATTTTGCATGTTAACCCCTTGTTGGATATGTCGTTTATAAATATATTCTCCCATACTGTAGGATGCCTTTTTGTTCTGTTGATGGTGTCCTTTGCAGTACAGAAACTATTTAGTTTGATGTAGTCCCATGTGTTAATTTTTCCTTTTGTTTCCCTTGCTCAAGGAGATGCATTCAGGAAGAAGTTGCTCATGCTTATATTCAGGACATTTTTCCCTATGTTATCTTCTAAGAGTTTTATGGTTTCATGACTTACATTCAGGTCTTTGATCCATTTCGAATTTACTTTTGTGTATGGGGTTAAACAATAATCCAGTTTCATTCTCTTGCATGTAGCTGTCCAGTTTTGCCAACACCAGTTGTTAAAGAGGCTGTCATTTCCCAGTGGTACGTCCATGGTTCCTTTATCGTATATTAATTGACCATATATGGTTGGGTTTATATCAGGGCTCTCTAGTCTGTTCCATTGGTCTATGGGTCTCTTCTTGTGCCATTACCAAATTGTCTTGATTACTGTGGCTTTGTAGTAGAGCTTGAAGTTGGGGAGCATAATTCCCCCAGCTTTATTGTTCCTTCTCATAATTGCTTTGGCTATTTGGGGTCTTTTGTGGTCCCATGTGAATTTTAGAACAATTTTCTCTAGTTTGTTGAAGAATGCTGTTGGTATTTTGATAGGAATTGCATTGAATCTGTAGATAGCTTTAGGCAGGATGGCCATTTTGACAATATTAATTCTTCCTATCCATGAGCATGGGATGTGTTTCCATTTATTGGTATTTTCTTTGATTTCTCTCATGAGTGTCTTGTAGTTTTCAGAGTATAGGTCTTTCACTTCCTTGGTTAGGTTTATTCCTAGGTATTTTATTCTTTTTGATGCAGCTGTGAATGGGATTGTTTTCATGATTTCTCTCTCTGCTAGTTCATTGTTAGTGTATAGGAATGCCAAAGATTTCTGCATATTAATTTTGTATCCTGCAACTTTGCTGAATTCAGATATTAGATCTAGTAGTTTTGGAGTGGATTCTTTAGGGTTTTTGATGTGCAATATCATGTCATCTGTAAAAAGGGACAGTTTAACTTCTTCCTTGCCAATCTGGATGCTTTTATTTCTTTGTGTTGTCTGATTACCATGGCTAGGACCTCCAGTACTATGTTGAATGGAAGTGGGGAGAGTGGGCATCCTTGTCTTTTTCCTGATCTTAAAGGTAAAGCTTTCAGCTTCTTGCTGTTAAGTATTATCTTGGCTATGGGTTGGTCATATATGGCCTTTATGATGTTGAGGTACTTGCCCTCTATTTTGTTGAGAGTTTTTATCATGAATGGATGTTGACTTTTGTCAAATGCTTTTTCAGCATCTATGGAGATGATCATGTGGTTTTTGTCCTTTTTGTTGATGTAGTGGATGATGTTGATGGATTTTCTAATGTTGTACTGTCCTTGCATCCCTGGAATAAATTCTACTTGATCATTATGGATGATATTTTTGATGTATTTTTGAATTCTGTTTGCTAATATTTTGTTGAGTATTTTTGCATCTATGTTCATCAGCGATATTGGTCTGTCATTTTCTTTTTTTGTGGTGTCTTTGCCTGGTTTTGGTATTAGAGTGATTCTGGCCTCACAGAATGAGTTTGGAAGTATTCCCTCTTCTTCTAGTCTTTGGAAAACTTTAAGGAGAATAGGTATTATGTCTTCACCAAATGTTTGATAACATTCAGTGGTGAAGTCATCTGGTCTAGGGGTTTTGTTCTTAGGTAGTTTTTTGTATACCAATTCAATTTTGTTGCTGGGTATTGGTCTGTTCATATTTTCTGTTTCTTACTGGATCAGCCTTGGAAGGTTGTATTTTTCTAGAAAGCAGTCCATTTCTTCAAGGTTATCCAGTTTGGATAAATACTAATTTTTCTTAGTATTCTCTAATAATGCTGTGTATTTCTGTGGTGTCCTTAGTGATTTTTCCTTTCTTATTTCTGATTCTGTTTATGTGTGTAGACTCTCTTTTTTTTCTGATAAGTTTGGCTAGGGGATTTTTTTGTTGTTGTTGTTTATTTTCTCAAGAACCAACTCTTGCATTCATTGATTCTGTCTATTGTTTTATTCTTATCAATTTTATTTATTTCTGCCCTAATCTTTATTATGTCCCTCCTTCTACTGCTTTTGGGTCTCATTTGTTCTTTTTTTTCTAGTTTCATTAATTGTGAGTTAGACTGTTCATATGGGATTGTGCTTCTTTCCTGAATTAAGCCTGTATTGCAATATATTTCCCTCATAGCACGGCCTTCCCTGCATCCCACAGATTTTCCAGTGTTGAATGATTTTTGTCATTTGTCTCAATATATTGCTTGATCTGCTTTTTTTTGTTTATTGATCCATTCGTTATTTAGGAGCATGTTGTGAAGCTTCCATATGTTTGTGGGATTTTTCATTTTCTTTGCATAATTTATTTCTATTTTCATACCTTTATGGTCTGAGAAGCTGGTTGGTACAATTTCAGTCTTTTTAAATTTACCGAGGCTCTTTTTGTGGCCTAGTATATAATCAATTCTTGAAAACGTTCCATGTGCACTTGAGAGGAATGTGTATTCTGCTACTTTTGGGTGTAGAGTTCTGTAGATGTCTGTTGGGGCCATGTGTTCTAATGTGTTGTTCAGTATCTCTTTCTCCTTACTTATTTTCTGTCTGGTTGATCTGTCCTTCAAAGTGAGTGGAGTGTTGAAATCTCCTAGAATGAATGCATTGCATTCTATTTCCCCTTACAATTCTGTTAGTATTCTTTTCACTCCTGTAGGTGATCCTGTGTTGGGTGCATAGTTATTTATAATGGTTATATCTTCTTGTTGGATTGACCCCTTAACCATTATGTAATGTCCTTCTTTGACTCTTGTGACTTTCTTTGTTTTGAAGTTTATTTTGTCTCATATAAGTACTGCAACTCCCTTTTTTCTCCTTATTAGTTGCATGAAATATCTTTTTCCATCCCTTCACTTTTAGTCTGTGTATGTCTTTGGGTTTTAAGTGAGTCTCTTGTAGGTAGCATATAAATGGGTCTTGTTTTTTTATCCATTCAGTGACTCTATGTCTTCTGATTGATGCGTTCAGACCATTTACATTTAGGGTGATCATTGATAGGTATGTACCTGTTGCCAATTCAGTCTTTAGATTTGTGGTTACCAAAGGTTCAAGGTTAACTTCCTTACTATCTAATAGTTTAACTTAACTCACTTAATATGCCATTACAAACACAATCTAAAGGGTTTTTTTTCTCCTCCTTTTTCTTCCTCCTCAATTCTTTATATATTAGGTTTCATATTCTGTACTCTTTGCCTATCCCTTGATTGACTTTGGGGATAGTTGATTTAATTTCGCATTTGCTTAGTAATTAACTGTCCTACTTTCTTTTCTGTGGTTTTATTACCTCTGTTGACAGCTATTAAGCCTTAGGAACACTTCCATCTATAGCAGTCCCTCCAAAATACACTGTAGAGACTGTTGTGGGAGGTAAATTCTCTCAGCTTTTGCTCACCTGGAAATTGTTTAATCCCTCCTTCAAATTTAAATGATAATCTTGCCATAGAAAGTATTCTTGGTTTGAGGCCCTTCTGTTTCATTGCATTAAATACATCATGCCACTCCTTTCTGGTGTGTAAGGTTTCTGCTGAGAAGTCTGATGATAGCCTGATGGACTTTCCTTTGTATGTAATCTTATTTCTCTCTCTGGCTGCTTTTTATAGTCTGTCCTTATCCTTGATCTTTACCATTTTAATTGCTATATGTCTTGGTGTTGTCTTCCTTGGGTCCCTTGTGTTGGGAGATTTGTGCACCTCCATGGCTTGAGAGACTATCTCCTTCTCCAGATTGGGGAATTTTTCAGCAGTTACCTCCTCAAAGACACTTTCTATCCCTTTTTCTCTCTCTTCTTCTTCTGGTACCCCTATAATGCAAATATTTTTCCATTTGGATTGGTCACACAGTTCTCTCAATATTCTTTCATTCTTAGAGTTTCTTTTTTCTCTCTGTGCATCAGCTTCTCTGTATTCCTCTTCTCTAATTTCTGTTTCATTTATTGTCTCCTCCACCATATCCAATCTTCTTTTAATACCGTACATTGTGCTCTTCAACGATTGGATCTCTGACCAGAATTCATTCCTGAGTTCTTGAATATTTTTCTGTACCTCCATGAGCACGTTAATAATTTTTATTTTGAAATACCTTTCAGGAAGATTCATGAGATTGATTTCATTTGAATCTTTCTCAAGTGTTGTATTCATAATTTTACTTTGAACCAGGTTTCTTTGTCATTTCATACTTGTATATGGCGCCCTCTAGTGCCCAGGAACTCTACTCTCTGGAGCTGTACAGCCCCTGAAGCAATGTCCGGGGTTGTAGGGGAGCAGTATTCATGCCTGGGGGGAGGAAAGAGCTGTTTCCTGCTTCCCAGATGCTGTGCATGCCTCCACTTCCAGAACCAGTGGGCCGAGCACACAGGTATATATATCCCTTTATGCTTCACATTTGTAGTTGCTGTAGATGGGGCTTCCCTCTGGATGGCCTAATGCCCAGGTAGCGTTTGCTGGTTTGCAAGCTAGGTGGGTCTGGTGGGGAGAAAGGCGTAGTAGGCTGCATATCACAGAAGGGTCCTTGGAGCTGTGTAGCCAGCCAGGGAGCTGGAGCACCTAAAGATCGAGAAAGTTCCCAACCTGCTGGGCAGAGTGCATCCAGACAATTTTTTCTACCTCTCCTTTCTCCTGAGCAGTAAGCTCTGTGCAATCCTTGCCCCTTTGGCAGCCCTCTTGCTGTTACGGAGTCTCTCAGACTGCCTGCCTTTCTTTTGTCCCAGAGCAGCTGGATATGGATCCCTGTTTTCCACAAGTGGCTGGAATCTCAGTCTCTCCAGGAATTTTGCCTGTCTGAGCTTTCCAACCCCCTAATCATGAGAGTACCATGAAAGCACCATGAATTGTAGGTTTATGCTCCCAGAATAAATCTCTGGAATTAGGTATTAAGCAGTCCCAGGCCTCCACTCCCTCCCTGCTCTGTTTTTCTTCCTCCCACTGGTGAGCTGGGGTGGGGGAAGGGCTTGGGTCCAGCCAGGCCATGGCTTTGTATGTTACCCTGTTCCGTGAGATTTATTCTTTTCTCCAGGTGTATGCAGTTTGGTGCAGCCCTCTTTCCTGTTCCTCTTTCAGGATTAGTCATATTAATTATATTTTTGTATTATATGCAGTTTTAGGAAGAACCCTGTGTCTCACCTCTCATGCCACCATCTTTAATCACTTATCAGGCAAATCTTTTTAACAGCAGTGCTTGAACAACTGGATATCTGTATGAGCAAAAATAAATGTAAATCTTGACTTCACTCCACATGCAAACATTAAATTGAAGTTGATCAGAGACTAAATGAAACTTCAAACTATACAACTTCTGGAGGAAAATCCAGGAGAAAATTTGTAACCTTGGTTCATGCAAAGTTCTTTTATGTAGAATACAGAAAACAGAAAGCAACGAAAATTAAGTCCATTCAAAAGTAAAAAAAAAATTGCTCTTTGCAAGACAGCATTAAGAAAACAAAAGACAAATCACAAATTGGGAGAAAATACAAACTTATGTCAGGCAGAGGACATATTCAGAATACATGAAAAATTCCTATACTTTATTATAGAAAATGTACAACCTAATTAACATCCTAGCTAAATATTTGAACAGACATGTAATCAAAGTAGAATAGCTAATAGTCACATAAAATGACTTTCAACATCATTATTTGAGAGGTGCAACTTAAAATCATAATGATATGGCACTAGACACCCATTAGAATGGCAAAAATTAATAAAGTCAATAATGCCAAGTAGTAGCAAGGCAGATATGGTCTAACTTGACTCTCATATGCTACTGGTGGGAATGTAAAATGGTACAATCGCTTGGAAAACAATTTCACAGTTTCTTAAAAAATTAACACATATTGGCTGTACAACTCAGGAAAAAAATGGAAATACATGTCTCTGCTATGACCTGTACTTGAACATGCATAGCAGCTTTATTTGTAATAGATCTAAATTGGAAACAGTTCAGCTGAACAAATAAATAAAATGTAGGCTATCTAAACAATGCAATATCACTTAATAATTAAAATGAAAAAAAACTTGTGTTACATGCAACCAAATGATGCATCTGAAATGATTATGCTGAGTGAAAGAAGCTAGACAAAAACAATATGTACTATATCATTGCATTTATATAATATTCCAGAAAATTCAAACTAACCATATTGACTTAAATGGGTCAGTAGTTGCCTCGTGACACAGGTAGAGGGAGGGAGGGACTAAAAAGAAATAAGAGGAAACTTTTGGGGCAATGGAGATGTTTAAAGTGAAGGTTGTGATGAGCATTTCACGGGTACATATATCAAATTATATACTCTATATGGGCAGGATAATGTATGTAGATTAACTCAATGAAGTAATAAAAATTTCTTAAAATTGTATGGTGTAACTCTTGACCATTGTGTTAGAAGAGATGGTGAATGAATACTTCCTAATTCTAAGCATAGAGCAGAAAATTCTGAGGCATATTTTACATACTGAGAGTTTTTGAGGTTCAGTTGGCCAGAGCATTGGACAGCTTGATAACATACCACCATTTTGGTTTTTCTTCTCTCCCTGTTACATTCCTTCCCATCTCCTTTGGGTAGAAACCCCCTACATGTAGGACTTGTTTTCAGAGTCTTTCTGCTGGGTACTCAAGATATTTATATTTTCTTCAAAGTTTCTCCATATTATAGGTATGGCTGATACTATAAATGATGATATAAATGATGATGGTCTGGTAAGATATTGCAATACAGAAGATATTTTTTAATGATGCCTTCAAGAAAGGAAGAACTATCTTCGTAGATTTTTGAATGTGTTCAACTGAATTATTCATTTGAAACTTCTCCAACTTTAAGTTGTTCCCCAACTTTATTTTGTGTAAATATAGCTTGATGTTAAGAGAGATGTTTCTAGCCTATCTGAGTGAAAGGACTCACTTGAGTTCCTCTGTTGAATGAGAATTTGCAAAGTTGCAACCTACTTTAGCAGGAAATAAAACTGAGATGTGTTTTGTGTATTTCATTTAGGGATATTAGTTTGCACTTTTATTTCCCTAAGGCTAAAACAAATGAGTACTGTGCAGCTTTTCATCCAAGTAGGAAAATGTTCCTCAGGAAAGCTTTGGTTTGGTTTGTTATAAAGGCATCATTTTAAAGTGATAACGGATGTTTGTCATCTGTGCCTTGAGGCTAAGCTTTAGATTTGGAGAATGGAGTCCGATGTGTGCTGGTACCTGCTTTTACCAGTCCCCAAGAGCTGAATATGCACATCTCTTCCCAACTTCCTGTTCAGTGACATCACAGCAGCAGCTTGAAATTGGTGAAGATGGGAATATTTGTATCTGGAAACTGGCAAATGCTACAAATCAGAGGTTCCCTCCCCCACCTCTTAGTTTATCAGGCCATCATTGATATAATCAACTAGAAGGTAAATGGTACACGTGGCAATCACTCTCAGTTTATTTCCTACAACTGGCTGATCGCTGAGCTACCTATACAAAGCAACCATAATTTAGAGGTTAGGGGAATGGAAACCTCCTAAAACTTTCTTACTTCGCAGATGAAAGAATTGATGTCTAGAAAGGTTGGATGATTTACTCAGCATCACACAGTTGTTTTCAGATCTTGGGCTAGAATCAGCCTCTTCACTCTTAATTACTTAGTGGGAAAACAGTCTTCTAATTATTCAAGTTTGCAATGTACCCCACCATTGTGTGGACTCCACTTGACCTTAGTATCTCAAACAAAGCCTTAACATACTTGGGTCCAAAACCTGTCTTCATGCTATTGATTACGGCAAATCCGAAGCAAGCCTATTGAGATTTTTTGCTTTTTTGTTTCATTGGCAATTTTAAGTCTTTTGAGAGTTGAAGCCTCCAAGTTAACTTTTTACAAGCACTAATGTTTACATACACAGACTCAGGTGAAAACTGCAGTGCCACTCCATATATGTCTCTTAAATGTAATTTTCAAACTTGTGATTCATTGGTTCTAACAATAAAGAAACAGCTACGAAATAGATCTGATCTTTGAACATCTTAATGCTTAAATAAATGATATTAAAGCTATAATGATATAAAATATCTAAGACCAGAAAGATACATTTGTAAATACATACATATATCTTACATATAGACATAAATACAAACAAAATATAAACAAAATCAAAATACTCTAGGAATTTTGGACTCAGTGTGCTAAAAGAATTTTGAGGTGACCCTTAGGACAATTTTATAGATGATTTGAAAATTGGCATTTGTTAAATTTAATTGACCCTCAGAGGACATTCTAAAACTCCAGAGTTTCTAAGTGTTTTACAGACAATGGAGAACATTGCAGTGTGGAATGAGAATGTCAGTTCCCATAATAGAGGTATGGAAAGCATAGCATGAGCTGGAAGGCTCCCTGATGTCAGTGTGTTCTTATCTGAACTGTAGAAGTTCTCACTGCTGCTTCGGATGGGTTTGGGAGGTCTGTGTCTTCTACCTTTTCATGGTAAAGTTTTGAGATACAAATACCTTATAGGTACATTCTGGGAAGAATATTCACATTGTTCACTGGCTTTACGAAGAATCCTATGAATTCCTCAAAGATAAAGGCAAAGGAAAAGTTATTAACTTTTATTTGGAATCTATTACTTACAGCACTGTACTATGCATTTAAATGCATGATTGCATTTGTTTAGTTTCTGCAGTTTGAGGAAATATTATTACCTGGCTCCAGTCTGTCTGACCTGCCTTCCTGATCTGCCCCAGCTTGTTCCTAACCTCTTAGCCCTCAGAGTTATCTCTAGTGGATTCTAGAGTTAATTGGGTGAATTGGTATTCAGGACAGTAGTTACGTTATTTGTTTTACAGATATGTATTATGCAGTTTTCATCACTGGATTTATCATTATTTATCCACAGTATTCTCTGGAATATTGGCACCTTCTATCAGGAGCTCCCTTGGGCAAAATCATATACTCAGCTGAAGAAGGGAAGCATCTGTCTGTATATGAAGATAAAATATTCTGTAAACTGTTCGTAACTGGTTTATGAAATAAGTATGTAGAATTCTGTACGTAAGTGGCCAGTTTTCCCTTTGAGTGTTCAGACCTAGGGTTTCATTTGTTCATGGGTAAAATGTGTGGCTGTAGTTTTCCAATATCTATTTGAAGGCTTTTGTCTGGACACAAAAATCAGTAAAAACATATAGTGTAGTTTAACCTGAAGTTTTCATCAATTGAGCTGATGAGAAAGCAGGTGGTTACAATGAAGCAAGATAAGCCTTAGATTGCTGCAGGCATGATTCACTATGAAATACAAGTGAGCAATATATGAAGGCAACAAAGAATTGAAAGGATGGAATAATTTTATATTTCAACACAAAAGATTGTCTAGGATTTTTTTCCTATTCAAAAGGGGAAGTATGACCTTCTGTCCTGGCTCATAAACAAATCTATTCAACATTTCCCAGCATGCCTGCTCTTTCCTACATTGTTGAAAATGTATCCCACAGCCTCAGGAGAACACAGTGAGCTTAAGCCTGACAAATACCCTAATCCCTCCCCAGCCATTTGAGAAAAACCTGAGATCCCAAAATTCTACTCTTGACACTGAAGCAGTTTTCAAAATCCAGTTGAAAGCAATGCGTTTTTTACAAGGAAAATAGAAGGTGTAATGAGTGAGATATGGGCATGGAGGGGGATTTTCATGCTATAAATATGCTTGAGAAACTGTGAGGCAAAGAGTAGGACTATAAGTACCTTTGGTGAGTTGAGTTACATCCTTGAATGTCAGACCACTGGATTCTTTGTGGTGCTCAAGACCCTTTATAATGAGTTAGGTCTTTAGGGAAATATGCTATCTTAATGACCTTTATAATCTTAATGACTTTTAGAGATGTATGGGCACATTACCATTAGTATGAAGAAATTCTCATGTGATACAGCATAGGATGGTGTTTCAAGGCTAAGCCTCTGCAGTCAGAAGACCTGAATTTACACGTGGCTCTACCAGTTGTTAGTTGTGACACCTTAAACATATTTAGTAACTTGTAATTTGTATGTGTCCCAGTCTCTTCATGGATAAGATTAGTATCATAATAGCAATTGCCTTTTTAAGATTATTTGTAATGATTGCATGAATTAATGGATGCGAAGTTCCCAGTACAGTGTCTTGCATCAAGAAACATTCTACGTGTTAGTTCTTGTTACAACTGCCCTGTTGGTTGTAGGAAGAGGACAACACTGGAACAAGCGCTGGTGTTCCAGTGCTGCCAGATGCCGGCAGGTTGGCAAGGCAATTTACATATTTGGGTTTAGAGTCCTCATTTGGCATAATGAAGTGATTAAGTAACTACAGTTTATATGGCCAGTAATATTGAAGTGTTTAATAAATTGTTGTATAATATTAACTAACTTGTTAGGTTGTTTATAGGTTACTGTTTTAAGTGCTTTATATGCATCAAATCATTTAAACCTTATGACACCCCTATGAAATAAGGATTGTTTTTAATGCCCATTTTATAGATGAAGAAATTAAGTCACAGAGATTAAGTAACCTGTACACAGCTAGTAAGTGAAAGAGTTGAGATTAAGTGGATTACAAAGTAGTATATATGCTATATATAGAATATCCCATTTTTTGGAAGAGATATATATAAAATATATAAACTATGTTTTATACACATCCACAATCCAAAAGCAAATTCAGAGAGTTTACTTGCCATAAATATTTTATTGAGCAAGAAACAAATCAAACCAGAAAGTGGTATGGAGCTCGGAGTCATGATGTTATATGATGGTTTGTAAAGAGAGAATCAGGAACATATTTAACCTTTACTATGATTGATTATTACAATGGGGGCTCCTAGATATCAGGGCATTTGTTAAAAATGATTATCTTATACCATTTTAGGAAGACAACTTAGGTTTCATTTATGATTATTATAGGCATTTATAAGGAATAACCCAGGCTAAATTTCACTTGGGTTCATGGAATAAACTGAATAAAGTTTTGTTTACATGGCTTAGCCTGTTGATCTACTCAGAGGATCTTGAGGCCTGGTCTCCACTTTCTTTTATTTTAACAATTCTCCATTTTGTTCATGCTGTCAGAGTACCGAGCAAATAGGGTAACGTTCCCCTCAGGCATCCCTGTTGGTGTGGTTGCCAAAGGATATTCTCCAAAATGTTAAAATGTTAGAAGGAAATATATGTAAGAGGTGGAATTTAGGGTGATGTGATATTCCCCCCTTTTTTTGCTTGATGACATGTCTAATCTTTCTACAGTATGACTATATTACTTGAACAATAAAATAAGATGTATGTAAAAATAAATGGGTTGGACTAGAACTTTCAGGTCCTGCCTGAAAATAATACTGTGTGATTCCACACAGCAAATAAATACAGAAGCAGGAACTTTCTGCTGTAGGAGGGTGGATGGTAGCCACCCCCACCATGTGTCCCTGAGAGGTTCTGGGAATGTCCCTGTGCCTGAGTGTCACCGTGGCCTGTGGTGCCGGCATCCGGAACAGCACTGATGTGGAAGGACTGCTGTGGAAGTCTCCTGTGACTCCTGTGCAACCTGAGGCTCACTCTCCTCTCCTCTCCACTGGTTTCCAAAGCAGCAGAGGAGCGACAGAAAGGGGTGAAGAGACCATTCCCCCCGGGGTGTCTGGGGGAATCATTATTCAGTGGCCCACAGTTCCTTCCCAGATGAATCACAAAGTATTCTTTTATTAGGTGATTCAAATGTTTCTATTAAAATGATTCTCAATTAAAATATTTGAGAAGATGGGGAGAAAAGAAACAGAGTAAAGGCTAAAATCTGGTGCTATTGCAGTGTTAATGTCTGAGACATTGTCACTGAAACAACCAAGAGGTAGGTCAAGGCTGTGCTTAGGGTTCAGCAAACAAGATTACCAAATCTTTTTTGAAAATAATTTTACACATGGTATTTATTAAAAAATAAAAGTCACTATGGGAAAATCCAGAAACTTGTTACAATATCTAATACTTATTTATGGTTTAATACTTGTCATGGTTTGAATGTGTGTGATGTACATTCTCTTCACAATATTTATGGTCTCTGAAGGTCTTAGACTAGCACTTAGCACCATCACAGCACATGATTAAACGGATTCTTTGGAGGCAGAGAACACAGAACAATGACTGAATGAGCAGAGTATGGGCTCTTTTAAGTATTTCTAAGCTGAGGTTTACTTAAACATAAATGACTAATTATTTATCACTGCATATAGCTCTTTCCTAAAGATAAATGCCCTTTTCTATGGACCTTCCTATGCTTATTTCTGGAATGCAAAAGATAAATGTGATAGTTTCTGAAAGTATGACCTTTTATATTTACCTGAATAATTTAAAGTTTCTTTCCTTCAGAACTGAATAAAGAGGAAAGGCTTTTTTTTAATTAAAGTTTGATTTGAATTAAAGTTATTTGGTTATTCAATTACCATTGTAAGCTTTCCTATGACCTCTCTGCTTTACCATCAGAAGATAATCTAACCTGGAGAGTTGCGTGAAAGGGGGCTGCCTTAGGTTGTTTTAGAGAAAAGAGTAACTTTCCTAATTATATACTTTAAACAAAGAGCATTCCTTTTTATTAAACAAATGCATTAATTCTAACTTTAGGTATACAAAAACTAAATTTTTCCCATCTGAAAGATGGTTAGTCTGTATATATATGCACAATCTGCTCCAATTGTTTCACTAAATAAACATGAAATATCCATCTCTTTAAAAGGGGGAAAAGAAGCTTAAGAATCAAGAGACATTTTGAAAAAGGATCCTAAGAAAGAACAGAATCCTTAGATTAGAAGAAAAAGGAAATGAATTTGGTTTTCCTATCTCCTTCCTCTTGTCTCAAGTATAGGAAGCCATAAAAAAAAGGAGCAAGTAGTAATGGTCCAGAGGCATTTTAAAAGATGAAAAGAATATATTCTAGGAGAAACAGGCTTGGTTCAGTTGATCCAGACTTTGAATAGCTGACGAAACACTAGACAGCTGTTTAAGGGTTAATAAATTATGATGGAAATTACATCAACTGACTTTGTTTTCATTGGTGCTGCAGTGAGTGATTTGCATACATTTCCAAGGAAGAGACTCTGAGCTTGGTGCTCCCCTGGGTTCCTCTCCATTTTCATTCCTTGGAACAGCAGCTGAGTCAAAGTCACAGAGCATGGAAGTCTTGCTAAATAGAGAGACACAGCTCTCTTATCCCAGTATCCTAACCCTAACAGAATTTGAAAATAAATTTAGAACTACTTAAATGGAACTTCAAAGAGCTTACAGTGAAAGCCATGTAAAGGGAAAAGGACTTGCCCTGTCAGTAATGCTGGTGATTATTTATTTCATAAAGGAACTAAGCCCTGGCATGGCTACACCAGAGCACCAGATCCTGAGACCCTGAGGTCTCAACCTCTGGTTGTTGGTGGTTCTCTGGCACTGCCCACGAGAAAATATGGCTCCTTAAAATTTTGATCAAATATTAGCATATCATCCATTCTTTCTAAGTATTTTTGGGTACTTCCTTTATGTCAGGTAAACCAATTTTCTCTAAAAACGAGTAAAAAAAATACATAAGATTAGTATATCTCCAAATATGGGGCACATATTCTTCCCTCTAATTCTGAGGAACATCTGTGATTAGACTTTTTTTATATAGCAAATTGATATCTGCCCAATTAAATAGTAAAGGTAGGGCAATTTTTGTCAATGCTTGAGTCTGATAGAGTACAGGAATCTCTAAGTCTAAAGTTTTTTTCAAGTATCCATTATTGAGTATGATTATGGTTTACTTCTGAGAAACTCTGAAAAATTCGCTGAATAAGTGAATGTCCCAGAAATGGGATGTTCTGCAGTTGGTTCATAAAGTAAGATTAATG
Source organism: Smutsia gigantea (assembly GCA_032199065.1). Classification (NCBI taxonomy): domain Eukaryota; kingdom Metazoa; phylum Chordata; class Mammalia; order Pholidota; family Manidae; genus Smutsia; species Smutsia gigantea. The sequence continues at coordinate 129,799 of JAVSCE010017781.1, read as the reverse complement.
ACACCACGTAGCTGGTGATGACAAGGCCATGCTAAGCAGTCATGGGAGATTAGGTTGTAACCATCTGTTTTCCATGTGATGTCTTAATAAAACCACCACCTACATTGAGGTGTTATTACAGTCAGCCTCCAAAGTATTTATAGATCAGGGCACTTGGGCACAAGGAAGGAATTGTTGCATGTTCTTGAGTTACCACATGGAATGTCTGTGGCCTGCATTCAAACAGTGGTCCCATTTTAAGGTTGTTTTTTTTTTTTTAATTGCAAGGAACATTTAGTGAAGGGACACTAGGTGTGGAAGGTTGGGATGAAGAGTTTGCCTAGAAAGAAAGTAGAGATGAGAATTCAGAAAAAGCAAGATAAAAGAAAAGGTATCTCCAATCTTTGACAAGGAAATCAAATAGAGAAAATCCTGATCTTATAGTATACTTTATTTGAATGCCATAGTAATAATAATAATAAGACATTCGTATGATTACATTCTAGTTAAAACTGCCTACCCGTGACAAGCAATAAGCAATATATATATGTGTTGTCACTTATATCTATATATCTATATCTAGATATATGTGACAAGCAATGAAATAGCAACATGTCATGCATTCAGTCAGTAAATATTTATGATATTTATGGGAACCTACTATATGCCAGGTAAACCAGTTTTCTCTAATAAGAGATACTGATCTTATCTGATAAGAAATCAGGAAAAAATTAGTTAAATTGTGTGTGTGTGTGTGTGTGTGTGTATACACATATATATATTTAATGTATTTATCGCCACTGTTTTTTTATTTGAGATTTAAACTATCAAGAATATATATATAGCATATAAAATGCAGTGAGTAGCTAAGATTCTGTTTCTTTTGTTATAGAGATAATATTAACTCATGAATCTGAAAGTAACTTACCTAGAACATAGACGAGAAACCAGAATGAATTTTAAAAAAATAAGTAAAAAGACCAGCATGGGATAAAAGATATACACTTGGGTTTAAGATAATGGACCTTTTTACTTTATTCATAGAAAAATTCCTCAGTCCTTCATTCATAAAATATGTTTTTGGTTTTTTTTCTTTTTTCTTTTTTCTTTTATGACAGCTTGGATTAGCTGAAGATTAGAAGGGATAAACTCAAGGAGAAGGGAAAGGGAACTGTTCATGTAAGACTAGTTAAGTAAGAGCAAACAGACTGACAAGAGAGAGAACATGATTAAAAGTCACAATAAGTAAAAAGAAATCAATCTTGACCATTTAATTTAGGGGTAATGGTCTTGTCTATCTCAGGAGTACCAGGATGTTACTACTTTTCCAGTGCTGTATTGCAACTGCTCCATTTAATAATGAATGTGAGCCACCCACAAAAGGTTGTTAGGTTTGTTTAGCAAGACAAGAAATATGTAATCATTTTACAAATATTCCAAGTAAAATGGTGAAGAAAAATTAAAAGCTTGACTGAAAAACTATTTGTGAAATGTACCTTTTTAGAAAATCTTATCTTTGACTGTTGAAGATGAGTTTTTACTATGTAATATTTAATCACTAAAACAAACTCAGAAACTGCTTTGTAACATGTCTTACTCTAACAGATTAAATGACTTAAATGCTGTGAGTTTAGATTTGACCTTGCTAACACACATGTTACTTTGGATGAATACAAGACAGGTCTCCCCTCACATCCTATTTTAAAAGTTGTGCTTGTGAGGTCCTGGAAATGCTGCAGTTTCATGCCAAGTGGTCATTGGTTTTGACCATTTTCTGTTCTAAAACTGCATTTCAAATGTGCAAGGCAAGGCCGGTGAGAAGTGGAAATTTTGCTATATCACTGTCTGTATTTACAGACATCAGTATCCCTTGTGAGCCATTTTACTTTTATCAACTTCACATTTATTCACCTCCCTGTCATTTTTCTACTCAATTTAATGTCTTACAGCCTTTGCTGTAATTTGACACAAAGCTTTTTAAAATGCCTAAGTCCATTGTTTTAAAGGACGTATTAAACTGATGATTTCCCAATAAGATAAAGTTAAATCCTTTGCATTTTTCTGGGCCTTGCCTTCCACATTTCTTTACAGGCAAGAAAACAGAGCCTAAAGAATAAAGCTCACTTAGGTGATTGGGAGAATGAGATCTTCGTCATGATTAACAGTTGACTAATTACGAGTTACTGTTACACCTGGAGGGAATTAGCCGCACTTCTAGCTTTTAAAAACTGTGAAGTGTCTATGTGCCTTTTTGAAAAACTTCATCCAAATTACAGTGAAATCTCCTCCTCTATTAGCCAAAACCCAGACTTTTCAAATGGGAAACAGCAAAAGCAAAACCAAACCAACCAACTGAAAGAGAAAAGAATTTAGTGTCTGTCTTGAGGCTTTGAGATAAGATAGAAATAGATCCTCACCCTGCTTACCCCTGTGTAAAAAAGAAAAAAAAAAGTTACATTAAAATATTTTGAAGTCTTTTTCCTTCGAATATTCAATTTGTATTCAAAGTTCATAAGGCACAATAAACACTGGGAACTGTGTGTGTGTTTTCTCTTTTTACATGCAGTTTCCTGAAGGGCTCTGAAGTAACCTAGCCTTTGTTTGCTGTTTGTGTTGTGCAAAACTGCGTAATAGGCATTTATAAGGAGGCTTCTGCAAGAATGTTGGCAACTCAGCTGAAAATCTGACTTCTTTGCTGAAGGTGGTGCTGACTGTTGAGTTCCAAGGAATTGCCTCTAGACTTTGCTAAGATTTTAGCTCCTTCTGTTGATTATTTGCACGCTTTTCTAAGAGAGTACAATTCCCAGACCTAGTAAAGCATTAGAATATTAATCCTATCTAAGAATACAGAAAGAAACTTGAACCTGTAAGAAAGAGTTCTCAAATTCAAAACGCTGGGAAAGCCTACTTGTCACTATCCTTATGAAGTTATTTCAATAAACAAAACTCCTGTTTTCCTATAGATAATTCAAAGTACCTCATTTATGGTATTTTTTAAAACCATGCTCACGGTCATATTATGAAGTGAAGATATCAATGCCTCAGCATCTCTAAAACCTGGAATAATTTCGCAAAAAAATACTTGAAGACTTCCTTTAAGTTTGGTGTTCTGTGGCATAACAAATGGGAACTATAGTTCCAATTTTATTTTAATATTACTGGGAATCATTAAAAATAATTGCAGTAATACCCCAAATCCATAAAAACTCATTTTTTGCCATAATTTTAGTGAAATTTCATGTTTTGTCAGTGAATTTTATAGTTTTTAGCTCTAAAATTTTAGCAACAGCAAGTAGCAGAAAAAGATCATATGATAACTATTTCAGATAAATTATTTACTTTCAAAAAAGATTGGCCCTAAAATGTTCTCTCTTAAATCTTTCTTTTTTAATCAAAGTATCATTGATATACAATCTTATACTGGTTTGAAGTATACAACACAGAGGTTCAACAGTTATCTGTATTATTAAATTCTCACCCCAACTAGTGTAGTTACTATATGTTAACATAGAAAGATGTTATAGAACCATTGGCTATGTTCTCCATGCTGTACTACTATTCCCATGACAAACATATTATGATTATGAATTTTTGTGCCCCTTAATCCCCCTCACCTTCCCCACTCACCTATTCCAACCCCTTCCCCACGGTAACCACTGGTCACTTCTCAGCGTCTATGAGTCTACTGGTATTTTGTTCATTCTGTTTTGCTTTGTTTTTATATTCCACAAATAAGTGAAATAATGGTATTTGTCTTTCTCTGCCTGGCTTATTTCACTGAGCTTAATACCCTCTAGATCCATCCATGCTGTTGCAAATGGCAGGATTTTTCTATTTATGGCTGAATAATATTCCATTGTGTATATGTACCACATCCTCCTTACCATTCTTCTATTGATGGACACTCAGGTTGCTCCATTTCTTGTCAATTTTAAATAATGCAGGAATAAACAAAGGGTGCATATATCTTTTCAAATCAGGGATTTTGTTTTCTCCAGGTAAATTCCTAGAAGTGGAATTACTGGGTCAAATGGTATTTCAATTTTTAGTTTTTTGAGGAACCTACATACTGCTTTCCACAGTTGTACCAATTTACATTCCTACCAACAGTGTAGGAGGGTTCTCCTATTCTACATCCTTGCCAGCATTTGTTGTTCCTTGTCTTTTGGATGTTGGCCATCCTAACTGGTATGAGGTGATATCTGATTGTGGTTTTAATTTTCATTTCCCTGATGATTAGTGATGTGGAGCATCCTTTCATGTGCCTGTTGACCATCCATATTTCTTCCTTGGGGAAATGTCTGTTCAGATCCTCCATCCATTTTTTAACTGAGTTATTTGTTTTTTGGGTGTTGATACCTGTGAATTCTTTCTGTATTTTGGATGTTAACCCCTTATCAGATAAATCATTTACAAATATATTCTCCCATACTGTAGGATGCCTTTTTTGTTCTATTAATGGTTTTCTTTGCTGTACAGAAGCTTTTTAGTTTGTTGATTTTTTTTTTCCTTGCCCAAGGAGATGTGTTCAGAAAAAAGTTGCTCATGTTTGTATTTAAGAGATTTTTGCCTGTTTTCTTCTAAGAGTTTTATGGTTTCATCACTTACAATCAGGTCTTTGATCCATTTCATGTTTACTTTTGTGTATGAAGTTAGACAATAATCCAGTTTCATTCTCTTGCATGTTGCTGTCCAGTTTTGCCAACACCAGATGTTGAAGAGGCTGTCATTTCCCCATTGTATGTCCCTGCCTCCTTTATTGTATATTAATTGACCATACATGTGTGGGTTTATATCAGGGCTCTCTATTCTGTTCCATTGATCTATGGGTCTGTTCTTATGCCAGTACCAAATTGTCTTGATTACTGTAGCTTTGTAGTAGAACTTGAAGTCAGAGAGTGTAATTCCCCCAGCTTTATTCTTCCTTCTCAGGATTGCTTTGGCTATTTGGGGTCTTTTTTGGTTCCATATGATTTAGAACTATTTGCTCTAGTTTGTTGAAGAATGCTGTTGGTATTTCGATAGGGACTGCATTGAATCTGTACATTGCTTTAGACAGGATGGCCATTTTGACAATATTAATTCTTCTTATCTATGAGCATGGGATATATTTCTATTTATTGGTGTCTTCTTTAATTTCTCTCATGGTTGTCTTGTAGTTTTCAGAATATAGGCCTTTCACCTTCTTGATTAGGTTAATTCCTAGGTATTTTATTCTTTTTGATGCAATTGTAAATGGAGTTGTTTTCCTGATTTTTCTTTCTGCTAGTTCATCTTTAGTATATAGGAATGCAACCAATTTCTGTGTATTAATTTTGTATCCTGCAACTTTGCTGAATTTAGATATTAGATTTAGTAGTTTTGTGGTAGATTCTTTAGGTTTTTTTATGTACAATATCATGTCATCTGCAAACAGTGACAGTTTAACTTCTTCCTTACCAATCTGGATGCCTTTTCTTTCTTTGTGTTGTCTGATTGCCATGGCTAGGACCTCTAGTACTATGTTGAATAAAAGTTGTGAGAGGTAAATAAATTATAAAAAAAAAAAGTTGTGAGAGTGGGCATCCTTGTCTTGTTCCTGATCTTACAGGAAAAGCTCTCAGCTTTTTGCTATTAAGTATGATATTGGCTATAGGTTTGTCCTATATGGCCTTTATTATTTTGAGGTACATACCCTCTATACCCATTTTGTTGAGAGTTTTTATTATGAATGGGTGTTGAATTTTGTCAGATGCTTTTTCAGCATCTGTTGAGATGATTATTTATTTTCCATCCTTCTTTTTATTAATGTGGTGTATGATATTGATTGATTTACAAGTATTATATCACCCTGCATCTCTGGAATAAGTCCTACTTGGATGTAGTGGATGACATTTTTTATGTATTTTTTAATTCAGCTAGCTAATATTTTTTGAGTATATTTGCCTCTGTGTTCATCAGGGATATTGTTCTATAATTTTCTTTTTTTGTATTGACTTTGCCTGTTTTTGGTATTAGAGTGGTGCTGGCCTCATAGAATGAGTTTGGAAGTAATCCGTCCTCTTCTAGTTTTTGGATTACTTTAAGAAGGATGGATATTAGCTCTTCTTTAAATGTTTGGTAGAATTTAGCTGTGAAGCCATCTTTTATGGACTTTTGTTTTTTGGGAGTTTTTTGATTACCAGTTCAATTTCATTGCTGGTAATTGTCTATTCAGATTTTCTGTTTTTTCCTGAGTCAGTCATGGAAGGTTGTACTTTTTTAGGAATTTGTCCATTTCTTCTAGGTTGCCCAATTTATTGGCATGTAATTTTTCATAGTGTTCTGTAATAATTTCTCCTTTGAATCTTATAAATACAAGATGCCCGTAGAACTTTATAAAAGAAAAAGATGTGAGCTAAAGTAAAATAATAGTGATGAAAATCATGAAATATTTGGACTTAATGTATTGTTACATATCTTAGAAGATAGCCTTAGTTCTGTGTCAATTCTTTATTAAAACAATCATATCATAATTGTCATTAAGTATTTAAGTAAGTATTATGCATATGGCTCGCAATAAAAATTTTGTATATATGCCTCTAAGCTCACATTATAACAGAAATAAGAACAAGTTCAAGATCACCATTTATTTTCTCCTAAATGTTATTTGAACGTAGTTCTGAAAGCTTTTAAAGTTTATAAAAAATAAAAAGTTCTGTGGTTTAATAAATTTGGAAATGCTGTGTAAAATTTAAACTAATCCTGTAATATAAAGCTACTGAGTTCTATTTATGTATTAATGTGAGCTGTGGGTCTACAACAGTATGATCATTCATCACTTATTTGACCATTATATTAGTCAAGGTTCTCCAGAGAAACACAACGAATAGGAAGTAAATTGATAGCTAGATAGAGATTAATTATGAGGGATTGGCCCACATGATTATGGAAGTTGAGAAGTCCCACTATCTACCATTTGCAAGCTGGCGGCCCAGGAAAGCCCAAAGGCCTGAGAACCAGGGGAGCCAATGGTGGGAATCACTTGAGATAACTGTGAAGAGTCACAGAGCCTAAGATCCAGAAGGCCTATGGTAAAATTACTGGTCTGAATATGGAAGCCAGTTAACCAGAAGTGCTATCTGAGGGCAGGAGAAGGATGTTACAGCTCAAGAAGAGCAAATTTGCTCTTCCTCTGCCTTTTTGTTGTATTCATACCCTCAGTGGATTGGATGATGTTCACATGCATTAGTACCAGGAGATCTTTACTCAGTTTACTGATTCAAATGCCAATCTCTTCAGGAAAATCCCTCACACACCTGGAAAAAAGTTTTACCAGCTATCTGGGCATCATCAGCCTAAGTCAAGTTGACACATAAAATTAACCATTACGACAATGGAGCTCTTTCTCATGACATACTTATGAGATTCCATGAATATTCTTTGTAAGCTGCTGGAATATAAAAAATATAGCTAGACATAAATACACACACACAGACACACACACACACACACGAAGGAGTTAAACTTTGTCACTAAATCAATAGAAGTATTTCATATGGCATTTTTAAATTAACCAAATAAAAATATATAGCTCCATCACTTTTTAATAAAACATTACATTATGTCAAAAGATGTCTTCTTTCAGCAGTAGTTTGTTGATCACCTATTTAAAGTTAGGCTATTTAAATCTTGACCTAGATGTTGAAATATATTTTTCTACAAATTAAAAATGTATCTCTGTTGATTGTTAATTACTACAAGACCAAAATAATGATGTATTGAGCTAGCAAAGTTAGGTTTATTAGACTTTTACTGCATTTAGGGTGAATACCTATTTGGCAGAGTTTTAGAGAGAAGGGAGGCCATCTATATCAATAAATCATAACCATTAGCACTAGAAACTGAGATGACCTGTGCCAACCTCACTTTGTACAAAGAAATCTTTGCTCAGGAAAGATAAAACTGTAAACCAATAAGTACTTGCACTGTTTGCTTCAGGAAATTCACATAAATCAATTTTTCTGAGCTAATAATCTCATCTGGGAAACTGCTCACTTTTCAAATAGCAATATTCTGTGAAAATTCACTGCAAGATCTTCATCTCATTGAATCCATCAACCCCAAACTATTACACACTTTGCCCATTCCCAGGACATTCGTCTCCCTAGAAAACCTTGAAAGACTCACCTTAAACCAGTTGAACTTAGAAGTCAAAAGTCTATAAATCTCTCCTCTTGACTTTTCTCTTCTGAGACACTGCCAACATGGTATTTTGCTTTACTATAGTTTCAATAAGCTTAGCTTCATTAATTTTTTGTTTAGTGATATTGTGGAGAAGTCAACAGTGGGAAATCCAAATAAGGTTTTAGTTTCTGGACAGTGATTTTAGGATGAAGCAGGAAACTGCCTGGGATTGGGTAGAGTTTATATTTAATAGCTTTGGATTGGTGAGGGCAGTAAAGTAAGGGATTTGAAGCAAATCTTGAAACGCAAGCTATTAGTCTTTGTATGTGTACTATGTTCACTCGTTTAAAGTCTTATCTTTTAGGAGCAAATATATTTCATTGAGAAGGCAGAATATTTTGTTTAACTTGGTCCCAGTGCTGTTTAACATAGGGATAGAAAAATATGCTTCATCCTCTGAGTGTGTAAAAAAAGGACAGGAAATTATGTCAGCTTTAGTTCTCACTGTCATGCAGCTATAGAATGAGCATGCATTTTTTCATTGGAATAACTCATTACAAGAGCATTTAAAGAAGAGTAAGTCAAAAGAGATTGATAGGTCAGCTATTAAAAAATGGCTTATGTACTACAGGACAATGAAACTGAAACCTTTGTGGCTATTCTTTCTATTGGACAGAAATATGTAATTTCATATTAACTGTTTTTTATTCAAATATAAATAGCATGTTAAGCAAAAATACATTAACCTAGATAAATAAATAATCTTGACTGGCCTTTTAAAAATACTCCAGCATCATTAAAAGGGTATGTCACCCTCTACTTATTTCAAGTTTTAGATAATTTTAAAATATTGATGAAGTGTCATCACAAAATAAATAAATCCCCTTATTTAATTATCCATTCTGCAGAGCAAGGACCCTGTCTCATAAAAGGTTTTAGACAACTGCACACGTACATGCTCAAGACATTCCTGCTGAATTACCGTCCCTTCAGTCTAAAATTCTATGATTGTGTGTCTTTAAGGTAGCCCTGGTGATTCTGAGGCTTACTATTCAAGGTATTTGCTAAATACTGTCTCATTTTTGTTTTGCTTTCCCTCTTCCCAGTGACTACATTATAGGTATTATAATCAGAATGTTTTAGCATAAACAAGTTAAAGAGAAATGAATGAATGCTAATCGTGCTTAAATGAGGCAATCTTCATAATTCGTCTGAATAACTAAAATAAAATTTAAAATAGGGAAGATTAAATTAAGTGGACAGTGATCTGCATATTTTAAATTGAGAAGAGACAGTCAGTTTTTTTTCTTTTTTTCAGGGGATAACCATCCCTGGTACTGGTATACAGGATATGGTATGGCTGACAACTGTCAGCAAATTAGGAAGAAGTTGAAGTGATAAAGGTAAAAATGGTTTGAAGAAGGAAAGGTGTGTCTTGGATAGGATTTTAATTTGTGATTTTTATTCTACGTAAAATAATTATAAGAAACTTGGAGACAACATTGATCGTGGTATGTTCATGTGTGATGATAGTGAAGGGGTGTCTATTAGGCAAAAATTGGCGGAAGGGGTGAGAAAACAATTGGAGAGAATTTTGTGTTTCAAAAAATTGAAATTTGGAGAAATAAATGAAATACTTTTTCATAAACTAAAAAGTCAGAATGAGAAATTTGATTTGATTTTTAAGTGTTAAAAATAGGACTGTCATGTATTAGAAAACTAAACTGAACACAGTGTTCAAGATGCAGAGGAAAGAGGGAGTGAAATTAGATCTACCAGTTGAGAAGCCATGGAAATAACCCAGACAAGAAACTATGAGAGTCTAAATTAAAATGAAAGGATACGTCTTTGACATTTTGTTGGATAGACTTATAGAATTTGATGACTGATTGAATCTAAGAAATGAAAAGAAGATAAGAGTCAAAGATAAATACAAGATTTTAAATGTTCATCTCTGAAATGAGGAGTTGGGGCGTGGAGATGGATTTGAGACAGAATTGTGAGTCCAATCTAGACATACTGAGTTCGTGATTTGGAGCATTCAAATTGTGAGATGGATGCTGGGGGGGAAGGCTCAGAGTTGAAAAGGAATCAGAGCTTGAGACAGAGATTTGAGAATCAAGCATCATTCATCCTGAGGAAGTGGATGATGTTTCTTATGGAAATAGAACAGAAAAATAAGAGCAAATGGCAAAGTGCAAGTTCAGAAGAGAAGATGGAAGATCGAGAACAGAAATCAGTTATTTTAAGAAGGAACAGGAGAAAAGGATAAGAATATATTAGATTTAGTGATAAGAAAGCCATTCTTGGCTTTAGAGAAGATGTTTCATTTGGGGAAAGCAGATTGCTAATAAGTTAAGAAGAAATGGTAAGGTGAGAAACTAAAAGCAGTAAGTACAGATGTAAATGTGCAAGAAACCTGAAAGAGAAGTAATGATAGGGCATCAGTGTACATATGGGAGATGATGGTAAATGCAAGCGTATTGCTAAAACTGCAAACAAAGAAAAGATGGCTGAGGGGAGTACATTACATTAGACAGAGTTCCCTCCACAGTTAGGAAAAGTAGGATCTAGGTAAAAGATTAATTTTAGAGAAAATACAGTATTATTCAAACTAGATGGAAAGATGAGGATCAATACAAACATATATTGATATATACCATACATATGATATCTGAGAAAAATTATGTAGGTTTCATTTAGGTAAGATAGGATGCACACTTATTTTGGAGTGATGCAAGGTTTGGGAGATGAAAGGAGGTGGGAAAGAGAGGAGAGTTTTTTTATAGTGGGAGTGTACAAGAACATATGTAAGATCAGCGTGGAGAGATGACCCAATGCCCTTTCTTCCTACTCATTGCTGTGGGGAGCTGGGAGTTCTTGGTAAAAAGCTACAAAGATTTGTTTTATGAGAACAGAGATCTTTGGCGCCGAAAGAGGTCAACACCTGCAGTATTTTATTGTGAAGTAAAAAGTTATCAAAAATTTTGAATAGATAAAGAATCTTTTACCAAGGTTGTATGGCTAGAAAATAACCTGGCTGCTGTAATAAGTCAGAAAGAGGACAATGGCCTGGTGCCTGAGCTAAAAGCTGTGAAGTTGTGCTATAGGTGGCTTACAATGGAACCTGTCCTACTGGCAACCTTATGCCCTAAGGAGGAGACATGCAAACGGCAAAGTAAAAAAACCCAGGTTATAAGGATCTATGACACTGGGGCTAGGGCCTTTGAGTCACTTGTTGCTGAGCATAAAGTTGAAGACGTGTATTCTCCCCAGCATCCAAGCAAATACTGCAAGACCAGCAGTTGCACCGAAAGAGCGTTGGCCAAACTGCTGGACTGTCCTAAGTGTGAACAAGGCCACCAGGCCCTATACTTTACAATTAGAGCCACACTGTGAGAAACTGAGGTAGGCCAGCAGGGGGTGCTGCTTATTAAATGTCAGTTCTGACAGAGATTGGTCACACTGGGCACATCTAATTTAGTGCAATAGGTAAACCCTAAAAGAATCTGTTCAAACAATTAATTTGGGGTGAATCTTTATGAATCCTTGGAGAGAGAAACTCAATGAAAGATTGTTCTTCCTGCCAGTTTGGGCATATAGAAACTGAGTTTTTTATTTTGAACATCAGAAGACTTGTGATCTGATTTTGTATTCCATCACGGAGAAGTGGAACTAAGGGGGGTTTGTCCTGTTACAACAAAATGATTATATATAAATGTCATTCAGATTGCAGGCTTTATTTTGACAGATTATCATTTAAGTTCTAGTTCTACTATGTACTACCAATCTGTGTGGTTTTATGTGGATTATTAAACTCTGTAAGAGAATAAAGGAGAAAAAACAATACCTGCTCTGAACTGTTTTACTAAGTAACAAAGATAGAATATGTAGCTCACTGCCTGGCTCAATATATGATAGTGGGGATTGTCATGATGACTATTATTGTTAGGGCTGATTTTAACACTATGGCAATCATCCACCACACTGAGTAAATTCCTATTTCAAATATTGGCACTGAAATGGGAAATTATTTTTTTGTAACTTATCTGTGTTCAGTTAAAATGTGCATCCCAACAAGAGGTTAGTGAATTTATTAATGTTGGGTGAGGTAGTAATTCTTCCCTATTCTGACTGATCTCTTTTCAAGTGGAGAGATTTTTTGATAGTGGAAATCTCCTGTTCTCTATTCACTCTCTTGCCCACTTTACTCTATGGATCATGAATTGCCTAATTTGATGGGTGAGTTTGGTAGGTGGAATTGTGCGTGCCTGTCTCCCCCATTTCTTTTCCTTGGAAAATGCGTCATGCTGTGTGCACATCTCGTGCGTAGTCCTGTAGGTGAGGACGTCTAGTCGGGACCCATGCTGGGGTAGCAGGCGGACATGTCTGTTGTGTTCTGAATGTCCATGTTAGGTAACTCCTTTGCCTACACCTTTAAACCACATTTTCACTTTTTGTTTCTTATAGAAATTTTAATTTCCTCTTGCAAATTTTCACCCTCAAATGGGAGAAAAATGACAGGTGGTTAGTTATTAAAGATGCACATATTTAGGGAATTAGGAAAATTTTTAAAAGCTATGAGAGAAACCTAGAACTACTGAAGCATTCCAGTTATTGATGTTTCTGCCATTGGAAAGCACTTTATGCCTGATCACGGGCCTCAGATAATAGCAGCTAAAAACGCCAGCCAGGGACAGTCTTCTTTGCCGGGATTTTAGAGTTTACAAAGTTGATCCATTACAGATTATGTTTTTTGATGTTAAGTTTTGAATAAGCATAAGAAAGGTAAAGAAATTGATGTTAAGTGACTCAACTGTTGTTTTATATGCAATATTTCTAATTTCTATAAATACTCTGCAAGTTGAATAGTATGGATCCCATTTTATAGATGTGGAAGCTAAGGCTTGGAAAAATTAAATAACTTCATTAAGATAACAGATTGGTGGGTTTTCAGGTTAGGATTTTTTCAACTCAGACAAGACTTGTGTTGTTCCAAAGCTCATGTTCTTTCCATTCTATTGTACTTTCTGTTCACTAATGTATTATGAATTCAAGTCTTATTCTATTTTCATATGTCATTAAGGTATTGAATTTGTTGTCACATTAGTGGCATTTGTTTACTTTAGTCTGCTAGTACCTACAGAGTTGTTGCAATTCCATTTCTAATTTTAACAGCAAATAATAGAAAAATAGGATGCTCAAATATATTTATTTCCTCAGCTAATAATTGCTTTGCAGAGACCACAATACAGGGAACACTAAATCTGATGATCAAAAGAATTTTAAATACTACCTACTTTTTTTTTATTATTAAGGTATCATTGATATACAATCACATGAGCAACATTCTGGTTAATAGATTCCCCCCATTATCAAGTCCCCACCACATACCCCATTACAGTCACTATCCATCAGCATTTAAATACTACATACTTTAAATATAGAGTCTACTTTAACCCACCAGTGTCATTCATGCAGTTAGCAGCATGACCAAGTGCAGAGAACTGTTTTAAGTTGTAACAGCTGCAACTGGTCCTTAATAAGGTGGGACAGGTATGCAAGCCAGAGAGAGTATTTCCAAAGGGCTGAGTATTAATGGTCCACAAATAAGATTTGTGATGAATCTAGGTCTGAGGTTGCTCATATGCATGGGGCAGTTTCTAAAAAGGGGTTTGCAGACTAAACACAACATTATTCTGAACTCTGAATGTAAACTGAATGCAAGAGTACATAAAAGTAATATTTAACCATCTTCGTTAGCTTTGCAAAGCACTGTCTTCTCTATTTCGACTCTCTTATAGTAAATGAATGGAAGCTAACTACAGGTTTGGTGCATTATTTTGAAAATTTTGCCAAGGAGAAAACTGATAGATTTGTCACCCTTGTGTTTATAAAATTTGCTATTCTCTTGCAAATTTTAACTTTTGCTATTTAATTTGGATACCTGCCATTAGGTGAGGTAGGCTTGAATAGCTGATGAAACAGGCCTATTTCATAGGCATTGTTTTTCATAAAATGGCATGAATGTTTCCTTTTCTTAAAAAATAGAAATGTATTTTGAACCAGAGTTGTTGAACAGAAGCAGGGAGGCAGAGGAGCATAGTTTGTGACAGGACAGTCTGTGGTTTAATTCAGGTGCCAGCTCGCTCTTTACTGGCTGTGCAGCCTTGGACAAAGTCCTTCTGTTCTATAAATCTTGTACTTCCTCTGTAAAATGACAACAATGATACTACCTATTTGAGAGCCAGATAGTTATTATCAAGAATAAATTAAACTGTGCTTTTAAAATCTCACATTGTAATGCCTCAAAGCACGTTGGATAGCATGATAGTGGCTATTAGCTATATTGTTCAACCTTGCATTTAAAAGTCTTGTTACAATTTATCAGGCTTTCAAAGAACTGGAAAAAATGGGTATCTCTCAAAGTAATCATTCACTTTTACATGACAAATCAGTTTGTCATGATTGCCATTCCTTTTTATAATCCTTGATTTGAATTTACTTTATTAACCACATTATGTGTCTGTATTTGAGTATTTTCTACTTTATAGAGGAAATATTTTCATTTGAATCAACTTCACAATTTTCTACTTTTTTCTTTCCCGAAGTGTAGCAGAAAGGAGGACTATGTTCATATTCATAAGAAGCCCTGTGGTAGGACATAGTGATGCTTCTAAAAGGACTAAACCCCACACCTGTCTTTTCCAACATAGATTTTTTGACTCTTACTTTTTGGAAAATAAGTGAGAAACTGTACTGAGCTCTCACCTTAGTTTTGTCTTCTTTAGCTAAATATTTGCATACAGTGGAGAAGCTCACTGGAACTGGCTCATTTGTCCAAACCTCCTCAAGGCAGGAATTGGAATGAAGGAGCAGGACTCTCAGAGGCTTTGCCAAAGTCACACAGCCCGTTAGGGGCAGAGCTAAGGCTCAGATCCACTGGCTTTCCACCCGGTGTAGCACCCTCCTACTCCCTGATGCCCCTCAGCTGGCTTCCTGGCTGTCATTCTGCTCCCAGATTTGGCTTAGGTACAAACTTTTCTATTAAAGTGAGACGAGCAAAAACAAGACAAAACTTTGTCTTATTCATAGAAATTATTTTTCCTAGCCCTCCCCTCTCTCTGCCTACTGGACGAGAACATGAGTGGAGGTGTAGGTGTGGCTTAGGGATTTTAAGGTTGCACATATAAGTATATGGTATGGCTCTGAGAAAGCGGCTGGACAGATGAGGTTCTATTCTGTCTCTGACGAGGTCACTCAGGGCCTTGGTTCTCTCCCTTCCCTTCCTTTCCTTTCTTTGCTATAACGTACTTTTAAATCACTGATCAGAAGAAATTCTCCAAGCCTATTCCAATTAAGAGAAATACCTGCCCCTATATTTAGAAGGAAGGGAATGTCTGATTTTCCATAAACATATTTTTGGGCTTTGTATCAAAGTCCATTTTTTTAAGGGAGATATTTTATGAAAGGGACCTCTGGTCATCTTAGCTTAACTATTATTTTGTGTGTTAGATTTTATGTGATTTTCTGTGTGAAGTGAATTTTAAAATATCAGGTTGCTTGAAGTTAATGGAAATGTTGAACTCAACTTTGAAATACTGGTATGGGTAGCTGAATTTCCTAAGCCAAGTTTCTGAGTCAAAACTGAAGGACATGATTTCCCAATTCTAGTTTGTAAAGTCTCGTCCTCATAATGTCTTCCTTCAAGAAGGGAAAGCTATCCAAAATGAGAAGAAGGGAGGAGTATTGAGTGGAAATGGTGATTCATTACCACAACTCCCAGCAATAGAAAAATCCATTCACACAGCCCTTGGTCCTCAGTTTTTCTGTGCCATTATGCTAACGAGTCACTGCTGTTTACTGCGTGGAGCGTAGCACCTTTCAACACCTGTAAGAAAGAAACGCTGTTTGAAATCTGGCTTCTTGGTTAGAATGCCAAAATGTTTTGTGACATGCTCTAGTTCCAAAACCCTAGTAGCAGAAAGGACTACATTCATCTTTTAAACTTCTTGTAGGGCGAGACTGTGCTGTTCCTGGAAACATCTCACTGGGGTGAGATCTGAATGTGCTTGCATCTCTGTCACTATCAGGCAAAACAGACCTGATCCAGAATTTGTCTTTTGTTGACTCTGGCTTATTTAAAATAGAAAAGTACAAATAAGCAGATATAACTCTGGGTTTGCAATAAACTTATTATGTTTTGGATTCCCTTTCTTGACTGAATTTTCCAAGAGGTTCTGGGCCAAGATAGTAATTACTGCTTTTCCTAGTTAATCTTGGTCTGCAAATTCAGATCTCTGAAAACCTGACAATCACAAAAACATGTTAGAAAAGGAAATAATTTCAGCTCTGGGGATATTGCTTTTAACTGTCTTAACCTAGAATTGTATTGCTCAAATATTTTGTTCAATCATTTTGTTTTTTATACTGGTGTGATAGGGAATAACAAACTCCACGTTCGTGTCCTTTGGAGTTGATGGCTGATGTACTTTGCTCACTGTTTTGAGTGTTTATCAGAGTATAGTAATTCATTTTTTATTTCTCTAATATTGTATATTATTATTGTCTTAGTGGAGCTTTCTGGTACAGAACTCAGATTATGGTCATCTAGATATTTGAAAATTCCATCCATTTGAAATTAACTAAGTAATGGAATTCTCTTTGATTACAATGTAGTCTTCCCAAGAGAAATGAAGAGACTTAGAATACAAAATGGGAGACCAGCACAAACACTATTATCCTCTTAATAATGCCACGGTAGCTGAGTAGTCCTAGAATCCTGGCTTCTGAAGTCCCACAGCAAGTAAAAACAATTCCTCAGAGAGGAGCAATGTCTCCAGTTAGACATGAAAAAAGAACAAATAATACACTGAAATCATTAGGGATTAAATAGCAACTCAAATAATCACTTTCCTTTCACGTTGAGTACATTTGTTTCCTAAGCAAATGGGAAATGGGTATTAAAATATTATTTTAGCTAGTGTGGTGTTTTTACTTAAAAACCATTTTAAGCCTAGTCATAGTTCCAGATGGTCCCATGCAAATCACTCAACTCACTGTAGATATAAAACTAAAATTTAGAGCTGGGAATTTACTAGGATTTTGTTGTATTCTAGAAATTCAGAATGTTTTAGGACCTCTACCATGTCTGAATATGGGGCAGAGATACAATAGATAAGCGTGATGTGCCTATACTACGACAAAAGCAATTTTATGTAACAGACTTAAAGTGACATTAAGTATAAAAGACATCAGCCATGTCAACATTTGGTCACCCAAATTTAAGTGGATTCTATGGCAATATAATTTCTTCACTCATGCCCCCTGGGGTGGACTCATTCTTTCAGAGAGCATTAGTGACAACATAACAAAAGATTGAAATATTGACAATTTCCATGGGTATATTACTTCCTCATCTATTGCTGTAGACTTTTGTTACAGGGCTGATAAAAGAATGGAATTTTGTGTTTCTTGCTATTCACTGTAAATCTGTGGTGACAGAGTGGCAATCTCAAATTACAATAGATTATCTAAATCTTCCTGTTTCTTATGACTTTCTTGGGGACTACTATGTGCCTGAATTTTCCATAATCATTTATCATTCCAAGACATATTAAGACATCTAATGAATTACATTTGTGGAGTACATCTAGTCAAATTATAATGTTCCTGCATGGTGTAAAGTTGGGTTTCATTGAATTTAGTAATTATTTACTTAGTAGTAAATACATGACAGTTTTTATTAGGTTTTGAAGATACCACCTTGGTTGCAGTAGTCCTTGTGAACTTGCTAAAGTATAGAAATAATTGAGGATGAAATGAAGGGCTCTTGTTTTCAGATGTTTCGTGGGGATTGCAGGAGCTTACAAAGTTTGAAAAAGTTTTGAGCTACGGAAAGCTTATTTTTGTGAACTATGCGATATTCTTTTCTTTCTCCAAGCTTCATGTGTATGTGTAAAATGGAAATAATATTTCCATTGCATGGTGGTTCTAAGGATTAAATTGAATATATAAAGCACTATAGTAATTAACAGGATGCTCCACGAAATACATTTATTCTTCTTATTACTCTAAAGTTCTTCATTACTGTAAAGTATTTCATTTAGAAATACTAGGAATTTAGAAAAGAGCATTACAGCTTTGATCTACCTGGAAGTCTACTGGGTCAGACTCTGAAAGATCTGTGGGGCACAAAGAACGCTGGCACCAGCACAAAACCCTCACAACAAAAAAGGGGGGTGAATTTTTTTGGAATTCCATTGGAAACTGATTTACTAAATAGGGAAACCCCTGCTGAGGTAGAGAAGATGCAAAGAGATGAGCTTTCCTTTGGAAGATTCAGTGAAGGAGGTCTGCTGATACTCTGCTGATAGAAGAGTGCCAGTTGTTTGCTTCTCAGCCAGCTCCTGAGAAATATGCATCATTTTTTCATTCTACAAGTCTTTATTGTATGAGTACTATGGACCATGCACTGTTTTGAGTGTGAAAACGGAGAAGTGAAGGGACAGTTGATAAAAATCATTGCTGTCATGGAACTTACATTGTAGTGGAGGGAGAAAGACAATAAACATGGTCAGTAAATAATGATAGATGAGGCATGTTAAAAGGTGATAAGTATTAGTGAGGAGAAATCTGTGGGAGGGTAAAGGTAAGGCATGCTAGAGGTCACAGCTTTAAGTGGGGTGGCCAGGGTAGCCTTCAGTGAGAATGGCTCCTTTGAGCAAATAATGGAAAGAAATATGGGAAGGAGCCAAGCAGACAATCAGAGTGCAAAGTATTGTAGGGAAAGGAGACAATCTCAGAGCAGACTTTAAGCTGGGAGCCTGCTCCTTTGTTCCAGGATCAGGATCGAAGACAGAGAATGCAGCAGAATAAGCATAAAGGAAGAGTATTGGGAGAGATGATAAGAAACAAGACCACACAGGATTGTGCAGACCTTGATGAATGTTTGGCTTTTACTCCCAATTATGTGGGGAGCTTTTGCAGGGCTTAGAGCAGGTGAGGAGCATCATGCTTTGACTTATTTTAAGCCTTGTACTAACTACTGGATGGGAACAGACTTTGAGAGAGGGGTTGAGGAGCTCTCTTAGGAAGGCTGTTGAGGAAATGGTCCGCCATAGTAGCCAAGCTGTCTTGGTGGTCCTATCTTCTAGGTCAGCCTTTCAGTGTCAGTGGGAAACCTGTTCTGCTTGAGTAAGAGAGTTGCGACTCGCAGGAAACACTAAGGCCACCCAGCTTGGAGTCCTAGAGGGCCACACTGAGCAACAACGGTAGCAGTGCTTCCAGGGTGAAGCAGCCATGGTAACCCTCAGTATTAGAGAGCAGAGCAGGGCTGCAGGAAGCAGGAGCTCGCCACATCCTTCATGGAGTCATGCATCATTCAGCAGAAGGGAGTCGGGTGACAGCAGTGGGAAAACACTGCTGGAAGTGTGGCTGTGGCCCTGGGCTATACAGTGGGTGGCCCCAGCACCAGGAGTGAGGTGAGGCCCAGAGGGGCCTTATGTTTGGATGTATCAATATGGATGGTTTTAGAGTAAATGGAAACAGACATTATGGCAGTATGATCTTTTGTAATGTTAACAAATAATTTCGGCATCTAGGGTTTACAACATCCATTGCCTCAGGAAAGGAATGTTGCAGCAGGAGGTTGGTGAAATTTCAGAAGTCCTACTTCCCCAAGAGAACTCAGCATAGAGAGAATGTTTGATGGCTCAGAACAAGTCTTCCAACTCCCTGAGGCTTTGGGTTTGGGAGTGAGGAGAAGAGGCACAGGGGAAGAAAGGGGGTAGTTGCAATGGGTGTCTGAGAAAGGGGAAGCTCGTCCCTGCTCCACACAAGCTGAGATTCAGCAGTGATGACCAAGCCCTAGAGAAATTTGGGGTGCATATGATAGCAGAAGATACCCATGCCTCTTTTGCCAGGTAGAGGCCCAGGAGATGCTGAGATCCCTGAGAGGATCAGCCTGAGTGGTTGCCTGGGCAGACATAGTCATGAGGTGTCTGTATTACAGTATGGCCGGGGGCAGAATGAATCAGTCCCAAAGTGACCAGCCAATACAAAACCACAGAGAGAGAGAGAGAGAGAGAGAGAGAGAGAGAGAGAGAGAGAGAGAGAGAGAGAGAGAGAGAGAGAGAGAGAGAGAGGCAAAGAGAGAGAGAGGCTACAAGGAGAGCCCCTATGAGCACTAATGGGTCCTCCTGGGCCTTTGGGTGGAAATGAGGAAGACTGCATGTGCACCCACGTGGAACGACCACTGAAATCCATCCCAGAGGGCGGACATCTCAGAAAGTGGTAACGAATGGCCTGATGTCCCCACTGCCCAGGGCACAGGCACACCACCGCTGAACAAGGAATTGCGTTGCCTGCGGTTGGTGTGAGTGTCAGGGACTTGTTGAACTAGACACTGAATTTCTTGTACAATTCAGTTTTGAATTGAGACTTGTGTTGGTAATACATTTGTGGAGACTTTCTTCATTTGGACCTTCAGGTTTAATGTAAATACAGAAATAGGGAAGTTTTTTCCCCCCACCATTCATATCCACCACTCCATAGACGCCCAAACTGGTCACGATTAAAAATAAACAGACCACACACAACAAAACTGAATGGATGCTTTAGGCAAAAATTTCTTAGATTATAATTTAGGCTCTTGATATTTTTTCCCATAAATAACAACAACAACAAAAAGAAAGTGGGGGGATGTGGGAAGAAAGTGTGACCCCATTGAAGGCAGAGGGGAAGGAAAGAAGTGTGTGGAGAAGGAGAGATGGAGATACGAGTGAGGAGGAACAAAACCAGGGCACAGAATGTCCCAAATTAGGGAGGAATTAGAGTGAGGGAGTGAGGAGGGCAAATGGTGGAATTTCTGCTGAGTGAGTTCCCCTCTTTGGCAAAGCAGGAGGCAGATCATCTGCTGAGGACGGACTGGGGTGGGGAGAGGTGGGCGGCAGGGGGCAGAAGGCCCTAAGGAAAGCAGAAGGGTGGCAGCAGGTGCTCTGGAAAATGTGTGATGCTATCAACTAGGACCAAAGATTTGCAAAGCAGCAGTGGAAAGCTCAGCTGAAATTAGGTAACATGAATTTCTAATATGCCAAGGTGGATGTTGATCTGTACATTCCATTAATCAATTTTTGTTTCATTCTAATGATAGGTTTTTAACCTGTTTTGTCACATTTGAAAATGGTCATTTTTCTTTGTCTTTTTAAATATGCTTTTTGTTCTGTAAGAACTTTAAAACCAAATTGCGTTTTAATCCATTAAGAGAGCATAAAATATAGGCCCTAGGAAATTTTCATATGGTTTTATTGGCTTTTGTGTATTGTAGATTTATATAGATCACTTTTATCTTTTAAATGTATTTGGCATCTTATGTATATTAGTAGTACTACAGGAGCTTGGAACAAGGGAGATGAGGGTAGAGAGAGAGAGAAGAAAAGAAAAAGAAAAAAAAAGACTGGAGAAGTAGCACGGTCCGGGCACTTGGGGCATCCTCACAACTTTTCTCATGGATAAATAAATATGCATATGACATTTTAGATGGCTGGTGAATCCTTAAGTAAAGAAACATCTTTAACTTTTGACTGCCCTACCTTATTTTCTTAAGACCTATTGCCTGTAGGAATATTGACCAAAATTTTTATATGTCATGCAAGAGCAGGGCATTTAGAGTT
Source organism: Smutsia gigantea (assembly GCA_032199065.1). Taxonomy (NCBI): domain Eukaryota; kingdom Metazoa; phylum Chordata; class Mammalia; order Pholidota; family Manidae; genus Smutsia; species Smutsia gigantea. Next base: position 108,002 of record JAVSCE010017781.1, on the reverse strand, counting down.
GGATGGACCTGCAATCGGCATATAACAGGCTCTCAATATATAACTATTGTTAGTAATTTTTAGCAGTTTTTCAAGCCCTCTGTTCTAAGGCCAGTTCTTGATAGTAGAAGCAGAGGCCAAGAGGAGGAATAGGAAGTGGGAGATGCACACCTAGTGCCTGGGTACCACTCTGTGATGGCTCATGACATATCAGGGACTGGCTGCCTTGCCACAGGAGAGGGGCAGGTAGATGCACTAGCTAGAGCTGTGAGAAAAGAAAGAGGGGTGCTGCTCAGATCAGTTTCAGCAAAATAAAAAGGAAAGCAGAATTTATTATTGACAGACTTTCATCACAGAAAAACCTCTTGGAAGAAAGGAAGGAGGAAGGGAGGGAGGAAGGGAAAACTTTCTCTTCTCTTCTATTTATATCTTCACCCTTCCTACACACAGAATCCACACACTCTTGCATTTCAGTTCTCTGATATCCTACCAAACTTATTTAATGGCAGCTGAGATTTCAGGGCACAGCAGCACGACACTACAGGGAACACTCATTATAGATTGGGCTGCTCATCCCTCACTTTGCCCCAGAACATCACTTTTGTCTTGTTTCCAGGGCCTGACTTAGGAAAATCTGGCCTAGCTTCACCCATATATTTATGGATGGAAGAAGAGAGCTGTAATACCATTTTGCAACCTTGCTCTTTGAATCATATTTATTTTAAACAGGAAGATGGCCATGGAGGCTGAGTCTTAAGCTTAGGAGCTCAGTATTCCCTATGTCTTTGCACTTACCCCTCCTCTGCGTACTTCGCAGTGCTGCCAAGTCTTATGTCTTTTGCAGCTTGCTTTCATTTTAAGGCAAAATAGATACTGCAGCTCAGGCTTTAGCAACTCCTGACTGTACACAGAGGAGGACTTTAGCCTGGGAAATCCATCACACTCGTTTGGTTTCTAAACCTCACCGAAATCTTAACATGGAAGACTGCAAGCCACTAGAAGCATTACTGGAAACAAAACAGTTTCTCATTAGAGCCCTGTTTTCTGAAAAGAAGTCAGCAAAGTACTTTGTGAGCACATATTAATGTCTAATACGTAAATAAATGATATGTACCTAGTAAGTTCTCAAAGGGGTGTCAGCTTCTCGCCAGTGCAATAGAAGCTGCCCCATTCTTACACTGGGCATCAATGATGATGTTCCTTGGAAAATTTCCAGGTAAACTAGTTTGCAGTTATGGGAAGGGCTTTCAGGGCATTAATAATGCCTCCCTCTAGTCCCAGGAAAAGCAAATTTCCCAGCTACCTCTCACTTGTTTAATCTCAAAAAAGATCTTTTTTCAGAAAAAAAAATGTATCTAATTTAAGTCATATCTCTAAATAGCAGTGCATAAAAATGCTTATGTGTAGTAAATAAAAGAAAAATAAAATTCTGCACTTTGATTAGTTATTTAAGATTCTGCATGGATAAGGATGACAAGGATTAGAAGGGAGCCTGGCAAGTCACTGGGATGGAGAAGATTCTCAATAAGTATTAGTGAGTGAACCGTAAATGAACCTGAAGAAAAGAAACAATGGTCTATTAGAGTGGTACGATTGTTGATAAAACTATTCAGTTTTCTTTTGAATATTATGTTCTTAAAGACAGTCGGTTAGATGAAATTGTTATTAAAACCCTCTGTCTTCTTTATAACCTCACCCCTTTCCCCACCAGAACTGTTTCCATTCTTCTAATGGCCAGTCTCTAGTGATAGAAAAGCAGATCCAAGCACGGTAAATGTAAAGGCTATTTTGCTGATGCAACACAGAACACCGGAGAGGTGTCACTGGATTCCCAAATTCAATACTGGCCAATAGGATTGCCTAATTAAGGTGGTGTGTTGTCAAAGAATGTTGGTTCCCCCCATACCAGTAATTTAATACTGATGCTTAAAATGTAACTTTTTATATTTATTTTTTTTAATATAATTTATTTTATTATCATTAATTTACAATTACATGTGCAATATTACGGTTATTAAACTACCCCTTCATCAGGTCCGCCCCACCAACCCCATTACAGTCACTGTCCATCAGCGTAGTGAGATGCTACAGAATCACTACTTGTCTTCTCTGAGTTGTACTGCCCTCCCCGTGCCCCCCCAACATTACATCTGCTAATCGTAATGCCCCTTTTTCCCTCTTATCCCTCCCTTCCCGCCCATTTTCCCCAGTCCCTTTCCCTTTGGTAACTATTAGTCCATTCTTGGGTTCTGTGAGTCTGCTGCTGTTTTGTTCCTTCAGTATTTTTTCTTTGTTCTTATACTCCACATATGAGTGAAATCATTTGATACTTGTCTTTTTCGGCTTGGCTTATTTCACTGAGCATAATACCCTCTAGCTCCATCCATGTTGTTGCAAATGGTAGGATTTGTTTTCTTCTTATGGCTGAATAATATTCCATTGTGTATATGTACCACATCTTCTTTATCCATTCATCTACTGATGGACACTTAGGTTGCTTCCATTTCTTGGCTATTGTAAATAGTGCTGCAATAAACATAGGGGTGCATCTGTCCTTTTCAAATTGGGCTGCTGCATTCTTAGGGTAAATTCCTAGGAGTGGAATTCCTGGGTCAAATGGTATTTCTATTTTGAGTTTTTTGAGGAACCTCCATACTGCTTTCCACAATGGTTGAACTAATTTGCAGTCCCACCAGCAGTGTAGGAGGGTTCCCTTTTCTCCACATCCTCGCCAACACTTGTTGTTGTTTGTGTTTTTTGGATGTTGGCCATCCTCACTGGTGTGAGGTGATATCTCATTGTGGTTTTAATCTGCATTTCTCTGATGATTAGTGATGTGGAGCATCTTTTCATGTGCCTGTTGGCCATCTGAATTTCTTCTTTGGAGAAGTGTCTATTCATGTCCTCTGCCCATTTCTTAATTGGATTATTTGCTTTTTGTTTGTTAAGGTGCATGAGTTCTTTATATATTTTGGATGTCAACCCTTTATCAGATACGTTTTTTATGAATATATTCTCCCATACTGTAGGATGTCTTTTTGTTCTACTGATGGTGTCCTTTGCTGTACAGAAGCTTTTCAGCTTGATATAGTCCCACTTGTTCATTTTTGCTTTTGTTTCCCTTGCCCGGGGAGATATGTTCATGAAGAAGTTGCTCATGTTTATGTCCAAGAGATTTTTGCCTATGTTTTTTTCTAAGAGTTTTATGGTTTCATGACTTACATTCAGGTCTTTGATCCACCTTGAGTTTACCTTTGTGTATGGGGCTAGACAGTAGTCCAGTTTCATTCTCTTACATGTAGCTGTCCAGTTTTTCCAACACCAGCTGCTGAAGAGGCTGTCATCTCCCCATTGTATATCCAAGGCACTTTTATCAAATATTAATTGACTGTATATGTTTGGGTTAATGTTTGGATTTTCTATTCTGTTCCACTGGTCTGTGGGTCTGTTTTTGTGCCAATACCAAATTGTCTTGATTACTGTGGCTTTGTAGTAGAGCTTGAAGTCAGGGAGTGTAATTCCCCTGTTTTATTCCTCCTTCTCAGGATTGCTTTGGCTATTCGGGGTCTTTTGTGGTTCCATATGAATTTTAGAATTATTTGTTCCAGTTCATTGAAGAAAGCTGTTGGTAGTTTGATAGGGATTGCATTGAATCTGTAGATTGCTTTAGGTAGTATAGCCATTTTGACAATATTGATTCTTCCTAGCCAAGAGCATGGGATGCTTTTCCATTTGTTAGTGTCCTCTTTAATTTCTCTTAGGAGTGTCTTGTAGTTTTCAGAGTACAGGTCTTTCACTTCCTTCGTTAGGTTTATTCCTAGGTATTTTATTCTTTTTGATGCAATTGTGAATGGAATTGTTTTTCTGATTTCTCTTTCTGTTAGTTCATCATTAGTGTATAGGAAAGCAACAGATTTCTGTGTGTTAATTTTGTATCCTGCAACTTTGCTGAATTCAGATATTAGTTCTAGTAGTTTTGGAGTGGAGTCTTTAGGGTTTTTTATGTACAGTATCATGTCATCTGCAAATAGTGACAATTTGACTTCTTCTTTACCAATCTGGATGCCTTGTATGTCTTTGTTTTGTCTGATTGCTGTGGCTAGGACCTCCAGTACTATGTTGAATAACAGTGGAGAGAGTGGGCATCCTTGTCTTGTTCCAGATCTTAGATGAAAAGCTGTCAGCGTCTCGCCGTTAAGTATGATGTTAGCTGTGGGTTTGTCATATATAGCCTTTATGATGTTGAGGTACTTGCCGTCTATACCCATTTTGTTGAGAGTTTTAATCAGGAATGGATGCTGAATTTTGTCAAATGCTTTTTCAGCATCTATGGAGATGATCATGTGGTTTTTGTTCTTCTTTTTGTTGATGTGGTGGATGATGTTGATGGATTTTCGAATGTTGTACCATCCTTGCATCCCTGGGATGAATCCCACTTGATCATGGTGTATGATCCTCTTGATGTATTTTTGAATTCGGTTTGCTAATATTTGTTGAGTATTTTTGCATCTACGTTCATCAGGGATATTGGTCTGTAATTTTCTTTTTTGGTGAGGTCTTTGCCCGGTTTTGGTATTAGAGTGATGCTGGCTTCATAGAATGAGTTTGGAAGTATTCCCTCCTCTTCTATTTTTTGGAAAACTTTAAGGAGAATCGGTGTTATTTCTTCTCTATATGTCTGGTAGAATTCAGAGGTGAATCCATCAGGCCCAGGGGTTTTGTTCTTGGGTAGTTTTTTGATTACCAATTCGATTTCGTCACTGGTGATTGGTCTGTTTAGTTTTTCTGTTTCTTGCTTGGTCAGTCTTGGAAGGTTGTATTTTTCTAAGAAGTTGTCCATTTCTTCTATGTTTTCCAGCTTGTTAGCATATAGATTCTCATAATATTCTCTTATGATTCTTTGTATTTCTGTGGGGTCCGTCGTGATTTTTCCTTTCTCATTTCTGATTGTGTTTATGTGTGTAGATTCTCTTTTTCTCTTAATGAGTCTGGCTAGGGTTTATCTATTTTGTTTATTTTTTCAAAGAACCAGCTCTTGGTTTTATTGATTTTTTCTATTGTTTTATTCTTCTCAATTTTATTTATTTCTTCTCTGATCTTTATTATGTCCCTCCTTCTGGTGACTTTGGGCCTCATTTGTTCTTCTTTTTCCAATTTCAGTAATTGTGTCTTTAGACTATTCATTTGGGAATGTTCTTCCTTCTTAAATAGGCCTGGATTGCAATATACTTTCCTCTTAGAACTGCCTTTGCTGCGTCCCACAGAAGTTGTGGCTTTGTGTTGTTGTTGTCATTAGTCTCCATATATTCTTTGATTTCTGTTTTGATTTGGTCGTTAACCCATTGATTAATTAGGAGAGTGTTGTTAAGTCTCCATGTATTTGTGAGCCTTTTTGATTTCTTTCTAAAATTTATTTCTAGTTTTATACCTTGGTGATCTGAGAAGTTGGTTGGTAGGATTTCAATATTTTTGAAATTACTGAGGTTCTTTTTGTGGCCTAGTATGTGGTCTATTCTGGAAAATGTTCCATGTGCACTTGAGAAGAATGTGTATCCTGTTGCTTTTGGGTGTAGAGTTCTGTAGATGTCTGTTAGGTCCATCTGTTCTAGTGTGTTGTTCAGTGCCTCTGTGTCTTTACTTATTTTCTGTCTGGTTGATCTGTCCTCTGGAGTGAGTGGTGTGTTGAAGTCTCCTAAGATGAATGCATTGCTGTCTATTTCCTCCTTTAATTCTGTTAGTATTTGTCTCACATATGCTGGCGCTCCTGTGTTGGGTGCATATATATTTATAATGGTTATATCTTCTTGTTGGACTGACCCCTTTATCATTATGTAATGTCCTTCTTTATCTTTTGCTACTTTCTTCGTTTTGAAGTCTATTTTGTCTGATACAAGTACTGCAACACCTGCTTTTTTCTCTTTGTTGTTTGCATGAAATATCTTTTTCCATCCCTTCACTTTTAGTCTGTGTATATCTTTGGATTTGAGGTGAGTTTCTTGTAGGCAGCATATAGATGGGTCTTGCTTTTTTATCCATTCTGTTACTCTGTGTCTTTTGATTGGTGCATTCAGTCCATTTACATTTAGGGTGATTATTGATAGTATGTACTTATTGCCATTGCTGGCTTTAGATTCGTGGTTACCAAGGGTTCAAGGGTTGCTTCTTTACTATCTAACAATCTAACTTAACTTTCTTGTTAAGTTATTGTAAACACAGTCTGATGTTTATTTCTCTCCCTTCTTATTCCTCCTCCTCCATTCTTTCTATAATAGGTGTTTTATTCTTTGCCTTTAGTTAGTATTTGGATGGTCTGCTTTCTTTGCTATGATTTTATTTTCTCTGGTGACATCTTTTTAGCCTTAGGTGTGCTTCCATCTAGAGCAGTCCATTTAAGATATCCTGTAGTGGTGGTTTATGAGAGGCAAACTCTCTCAACTTTCATTTATCTGGAAATTGTTTAATCCCTCCATCATATTTAAATGATAATCGTGCTGGATACAATATTCTTGGTTCGAGGCCCTTCTGTTTCATAACGTTAAATATATCATGCCATTCTCTTCTGGCCTGTAAGGTTTCTGTTGAGAAGTCTGATGATAGTCTGATGGGTTTTCCTTTGTAGGTGATCTTTTTTCTCTCTCTAGCTGCCTTTAATACCCTGTCTTTATCTTTGATCTTTGCCATCTTAATTATTATGTGTCTTGGTGTTGTCTTCCTTGGGTCCCTTGTGTTGGGAGATCTATGGGCTTCGGTGGACTGCGAGACTACTTCCTTCCCCAGCGAGGGAAAGTTTTCAGCAATTATTTCTTCAAAGACACTTTCTATCCCTTTTTCTCTCTCTTCTTCCTCTGGTACTCCTATAATGCGAATATTGTTCCGTTTGGATTGGTCACACAGTTCTCTTAATATTCTTTCATTCCTAGAAATCCTTTTATCTCTCTCTGCCTCAGCTGCTCTGTACTCCTGTTCTCTGATTTCTATTCCATTAACAGTCTCTTGCATCTCATGCAGTCTGCTGTTAAGCCCGTCGATCGCTTGTCTGATTTCTGCATTGTCTTTCCTCAGTTCCCTCACTTCCTCCCTCAGCTCTTGCACATTTCTCTGTAGGTCCATCAGCATGGTTATGACTTTTATTCTGAATTCTTTTTCAGGGAGGCTGTGCATTTCCATCCCTTCAGACTCCCTCTCTGGGGTTGTCTGGTTGATTTTGGTCTGAACCATATTCCTCTGTCTTTTCATGGCTGTATAATTTGGTCACTGATAGTTGCCACGTATGTCAGCTGGGCTCTTTAAGACTTTAAAAAGAGAAGAAAAAAAAAGAGAAAAAAAGAAAGAAAGAAAGAAAAAAAGAAAAAAAGAAAGAAAAGAAAAAACAAAAACAAAACAAAAAACAAAACAAAACAAAAAAAACAAAAAAAATGCCCACCGGACATAGATTCTGTGGGAATGCTCTAGGTGGCGCTATTGCCCCACTATTCCACAGCTGTGACTGTGCCGCTCCGCAGGGCCCTTTATCGCTCTGGCAGGGGTGGGAACGAATAGGAGGCTGTTGATCTCAGTGAGAAGTGTTAAGTATGGCTACGCTTCCTCAGTCGCCAGCTAAGGTGTCTGAAACTCCCCAGGACTCCCAGCCTGCTGGGCTGAGTGTGCTGGGGCGATCCGGCTCCTCCGCTGGGCTCCTGTCTCTTTAAGACCGCTGAAGAAAGCGCACGCTTTTTTTTTTCCTTCCCGGGAGCCGGCTGCAAGCCCCCTGGCGCGTTCCCCGCTCAGATCCTGCCCCTCTGTCTCTCCAATCTCCGCTGCACTGCGCAATGTGGGTCAGCGCTCCCCGCGCAGATCACCAGGGCTGGCCACTTCGCGGGGTGTACTTCCACTCCCTCCCGGCTCTGAATCCTCTCCTCCCGCCGGTGAGCTGGGGTGGGGGAGGGCTCGGGTCCCGCCGGGTCGCGGCTCCGTATCTTACCCGCCTCTCGGGGTGCCGAGTCCTCTCGGGTGTAGCTGCACGCTGTGCGCTTTCCTGTGTATTCTCGTCTCTCTTTTAGGAATAGATGTATTTTCTGTGTTTTCGTAGAGAAATATAGTGTTGGGAGGAGATTTCTGCCGCCCTGCTCACACCGCCATCTTCCCGGAAGTCTTAAATAGAATTTTTAAATAGAATATGGGACCAACAGGGCTCTGATGGACAAAAAGCAGAGCTGAGGGAGGAAAATTTTTAAGGTGTGACTTAAAAGGTGAGATGGGGGTTTGCACGGTAAAGTTGATGTGGTGGTCAAGAGTCTGTCCGCACTGTCTCCTGGCCCTTCATGGAGGCCAGCTGGACTGTGTGGGCTCGCTCAGTGCCCGTGAAGGCTGAATACTGATGTGCTCTTAAGAAAGTCACCCTTGCCCTTGGAATCCAGTTTTAGAACAAGGTTGGCCACCAAGCACAAACTCCTACACTGAACTCCACTGTCTGTGCTGATGCCCACCTCCACGTTAGGGAGGTGTACTGGCAAACTCACGCCCGCGTTGATTTTCCAGGTTGCAAGGAACCCTCCCATCTCAGCACCATTGATGCCTGACGCTTCTAATCTCTGACACCCTGCCAGCTCAGGAAAGATTTCATAATTAAAAATGTAAAAATGTTAATTACCTGAAGATACTTCCTGATGGGTAGCAGTGATCAGGAGGGAAATCGATGGTATTAAAACAGGGAAAATTATTAGATTAAGCAATATTCATGGGAAATGGATCTCATAAGAACTCTGTGTGTGGTCAGACATGTTTGGTGCAGTTTCCTACTTCAGGTTTTGTCAGAGGGACAGAATGCACTGTGCTCAGAGAATCTGATCAAACCCAATTCCAGCTTGAATTGGTCAGAAAGAAGCGTGCGTCTTCCTGGTCACTGAAGTTCTTGGAGACACAGGAATGGTGCCGGAGGGTTAGGAGGAAGAGACTGTATGACTTTGATATTCTTGGGGCTGGGGAGAGAGGAGTTAATGGTAGAGTCTGGGGAGAAGATGCTGCGGAGCATCTGGGCTCCTGTCCCATGGGGAAGGTTGAGTCGTGTGAGCTTCTGTGGCTGGGAGCGCCCCTGCCTGCCTTAGGAGGAGGTTTCTCCAGCTGGTGTGGACTGAGCACCTCAGAGGTGTTACCATGTGCCCGACTGGATGCCTGGGCTGCCTGGGAATCTTCCACAAAGGGCCAAACAGTAAATAATTTGGGCCCTGCAGGGGGGAGTCACACCTTTTGTGTCACTATTTGGCTCTACCATGGTAGCCAAAAGTAGCTGTGTACAGTTCATACACAAGTGGACATGGCTGTGTCCCAATAGAAGTTGATTTATGGACACTGAAGTTTGAGTTTCATACAATTCTAGCATGTGATGAATTTTCTAATTCTTCTCCTTTTTCCTGTCATTTAAAAACGTAAAATCCATTCTTAGCTCATCGCCTGGATTTGGCCTTCAGATTGCAGTCTGCCAGTGTCCACTGTGTGGGATCATCTTAGAACGGTCATTGGGAAATATCCTACTTGATCAGTTTCATGCATCTTAAACTGTAGAAATTGAACTTGCTGTATTATTTAGAAAAAACATAGCATTAATGAGAAGGTGAGAAACGAGAGGTCTTAGTAGGTCACAGATGACAATTCAAGTTGAATAATAATTCAAGTCTTTTCTGAAATGCTGTCATGTTATCTGAATCGTATTATGCATCATTTAGACAAGAGCTTATGTGGACATTCATTCACTGACTCACTCACGATGAATTCTTTCATTGAACAGATAGTAGTCGAACATCTCACTGTGTGTCAGACACTGCCTTAGGCCCTTGTAGACACAGCTAGAAGAAAGTTAGGCAAAGCCCCACCTCCCTCATGGAGGTTACAGCCTAAGAAGGCAGGGAGATTTATGTATGTATTTAACAAATACATACACGGGTACTTGTGTCACTATGAACTTGGCAGCTCTTGCTGGAGTGGTGCCCCCTCCAGGATCCTTCAGATTTTTCAGGGTGCCCGAGTTCCAACTACTGCGTCTGTCCCTTTCTGACTGACAGCCCTTCCCTCCCTGGCTCTCCCCTTCCATTCCCCCACCCCACCCTATGGGAAGCACTCCTGAAGGCAGCAGATATGGCTGATCTGGAGGGCCTAGGAATTAATCCCCCTGGCCCATCTTGACCAAGGCCTTTAGGATCTGATGTATACCCCAGCTCACTTGCCTCTGGTGTGGGAAAATACCCAGATGTCTGTTTCTGTTTTACACTATTTCCTAGAGTTTCCCCCATGGGATTAATCTCTCATCATGTAAACTGGTTGCTGGTTTGAAAAGAGACAGGCATGCTGACATAGGATGTGACATCTGACAGACATGTGACAGCTTGTGATTAGTCTATCGAATCAGGGAGCAATACTGAAACCGACTGTTGGCTGTGAAGTGGGAGCTAGCCAGGTGAGGGGGAGCCGGGGTGTGCCTGTGAGTACAGAGGCCCCGGGCCCGTGGGAAGGGGCTGGTGTCTGACCCCCCACCATGCTCAGACCCCGTGCCAGTTGAGGGGGATGCTGAGGCCCCTGCCGTCAGGATGCTGGAGGTGACTGGGGTCAGATTCCGAGGGGAATGATTTCTGGACTGGTCTAGATGTTTTTATTCTCATATCATCTTCTGGTTTCCGCATTTTGCCCCAACAGCTACCCTATGAAGGTTGGAAGGGGAAGTATTCCATCCACGTAGAGAGTGAATTGCAGAAAAATTGCATGTACACAAAGCCGCTGGGCATCTTGCTCTTAGCTTCCTGGAACTTCTCCCTCTGCGATGCAGTTGGTGGTGCCCAAGAAGGGTTACCTGTCTAGCGAGTAAATAAACTAAAAACTCTCAGAAGTACAGAGGAGTCAAAATCATGTGGAATCCTACCGCCCATTGGTAATACTATGTGTGCAGTCTTCTATGCTGTTTTCTACGCAGACACACACCTGCACATACACAGGGTAACACCTGTATGTATGTGTTCCACAAAAATGAATCCAAGGAGATATTGTTCTTTGGTTACCTAGCTTCTGACTCGTCTATTGTGAAACTGTTTCTAGGTCAGTAGTTGGACATCTACCTAAAAAGTTTGGGTGGGTGCACTGTATGCCATGACACAGGTATCCTGGGATGTACTTAAGTATTTTTTGCTGTTATAAACAGGGCTGCAACGAATATTCATATATGTTAAGTTGGGCCCACGGGTCCAGGAATTCCTATAGGCCCGGTTCGCAGTCTCAGCCTGCTAGAAGGCTACATCCACATTTACTGGTCCTCTAGTTTATTGTCCTCCGTCATGTGTGTGTAAGGGTGCCTCTTTTCCCCTCATTTTAGTCCCAGATAGCATACATTTCTTTGATTGTTGATCACTGTAATAACAGCTGATGCTTTTTGAGTGCATTGGGTGTGGTTTGCCAAGCTCCGAGTTTGATGCTGTTCTCACCCTGCCTCACTGGGCTGCGTGTGGGAGGCAGAATAATGCCCTCCCAAAGATGTCCACATCCTGGTCCCCAAAAGCTGTGAGCATGATACCTTTTATGGTAAGAGGGACTTTGCAGATGTGATTAAGTTAATGATTAAAGAAAGGTTATCCTGGATCATTTGGTTGGGCCCAAGGTAATCACGAGGTTCTTCGAAGGTGGAAGAGGGGCCCCCGAGTCAGAGCCAGAGATCTGCAGAACCAGAACCGAGCTGCCGGCTTTGAGGGTGAGGGAGGGCCGAGGGGTTCAGGTGCCTAGAAGCTGGGAAAGACAAAGAAACAGATTATCCCTGGTGCCTTTGGAAGGAGCACAGCCCTACTGACACCTTGATTTGAACCCATTGGAACTGATTTTGGACTTTCACCTCCAGAACTGTAGGATGATAAATCCACAGTTCTGCATTTGTGGGAACATATTAGAGAAGCAGTAGGAAAAGAATCCATTCACCCATGACCTGGTTGGTGAAAATTCTGTTTTTGATCCCCAATTTAAAAAGGAAGCTGAGGTGTGCTTAGCGCAGTTTGGTAATGGGCCTAAATTAAGATAATGAGATTCTTTGTAATTGGCAGTGTATTTAACAGGAGGCAAAACTGCACTGGGACCCAGGTGTGTTTTTCTGAAATCTATTACCAAATAGACTGTTTCCTGCCCCCAGGCTGAGAGGCCAAAAGTGTTATCTCACCATTCTGGTTTGAATGCCTTAGTTTTATTTTTTCACATGTTTATGGACCATTTATTTACTTTTCAACTCATATCAAATCTTTTTTTTTATAATTGAAGTATCATTGACATACAATCTTATGAAGGTTTCACATGAGCAACATTGTGTTTACTACATTCACCCATGTTATCAAGCCCTCCCAGACCCCACTGCAGTCACTGCCCATCATGCCATAGAGCCACTACCTGTCTTCTCTGTGCTGTACTGTCGTCCCTGTGACCCCCCTACATTATGAGTGCTGATTGTAATGCCCCTCAATCCCCTTCTCCCTCCCTCCCCACCCACCTTCTCCACCCCCTTCCCTTTGGGAACCACTAGTCCCTTCTTGGAGTCTGTGTACTCACCAATTCTTATTGGTTTGTTGGAACTTTTCATATTTTGAGCATAAAACCATTTCTGTTTTTGCCTTCATCTTTGTTAAGTGTTTTTCTATATTAATTTTTTAATTTCTTAATTTTTACAGCATATAGAAATTATATAACATATTATATAAAATAATATATATGTTATATATATACCTTTTTTACAAAATTAAAATAGCTTCATTGGTTTGATTATTTGATGCTTATGAAAATGACACATGATTATAAAATTATGAGAAAATATTTGAAAATGTAAAGAAATGAAAATTACCATCATGGTATCACCCAGAGAGGACTGCTGTTAGCATTTTATGGTGTAATTTACAGATCATTTGGATAGCTACCTAGGTAACTCTCTCTGTTCATACTGTTTGGTAGTGTTTTTGTTTGTTTAATAAGTATCAAATGCAAATAAGTTGAATTATCTATTCACCTTAATAATGACATAACGTTTCATCTTATTTTTTTATCTGTACTGCTACTATTGAATATTGAGTTTGTTTCCACCTTTTGCTCTGATAAACAATACTACATTGAACATCCTTGTTCCATTGTTTTTTTACTGTGTGTTTCTGACTGGTCGAAGGTGTTGATATGGCAATGCCTTGTGTCATATGTTGTTAAATTATCATCTCAAGAGGCTGTACCATTTTGTATTTCCACCAGCAATGTAAAAGCATATCATTTTTTCCTACAGAGTAACCAATACTGGGTTTTACTAGTCTTTCTGATCTTTGTCCAGTTGGTTGTTAAACATGGCATCTCATTATTGTAACTGACCTTTAACTGATTATTAGGAAGATTGAATATCTTTTTGTGTATTTATCATCCACTTGTATTTCTTTAACATTTGAACCTATGTCTTTCAAACAAAGAAAGAAATGTTTTCAGTGGATGTTCCTTCTGAATGGGATGAGAATAACATTGTACCTTTACATCCAAAATTCTACTATAGTGGTCGGAGAATGGGGACACAAGACAATGAACTGACTCCCCAGCTCACCAGCAGTTCAGCTGGGTCTTGTGTCTCAGCCTAGGTGTCCTCCGGATGGTGATGTGACCCTGCATTGTTTTCTTGGCTCTGATTTGGAACTTTCTGGAGTTGCTATGCTTAGTAACATTTGCTTAGTTCCATCTGGCTGGCTGAGAGTGGCTCCATGTGACTTGCTTGGCCAAAATCTAGAGTGCCATATTTCAGCTCAAAGCACAGCTCCCACTGCCACAAGAAAAGAGGATTAGAGAGCCTTTACTTACCTAAGATCATGTGTCTGGATCCGCAAAACCCATGGCCAGAACCAGGTTTTCATCTCTTCCAGGTTATGGTATCCCACCTAGGAATTACCAACTTTATTGCCTAATCATTATCTCAGAGTCTGTGTTCTTAGCTTAAGTCTCTCCCCATTTCATTCACTGACTGACTCACTCTACAAATATTTATTGCACACCAAACATTTATTGAACGTACCAGGCAGCGTTCTAGCACTGGGTTTGAAGCCAAGCTTCTCACTTAGTGATCCTGGTCCAGATACTTACCCCCTAGACCTCAGTTTCTTCATCTCTTGAGAGGAGTGAATTTAAGAGTACTGTATCTACCTCATAGAGTTTTGTGAAAATCATATGGAACAATGAGGGGGGTTGCATGGCACTGTGCCCACCATGGATGAGATGAAAGCTAGCTTCTGCTGACTGAGAATGATTATTTTGGCTACTTTGTGGAAGTCCATCTGAGGCAGGTCTCCCACAAGGTCTACTGCCTCTGCCTGCCTTCTGCAAGACCAAGACCCCTTAGAATGGAGAAGGTAAAAGTGACCCCTGATGAACGGGGTCACACATAGTGGTCTCCAGCTGTGACAGTGTTCAGTCCTATGAAATCTGGTCTCTGGGCTAAGTAGGGGCTTCCAGTGTTCAAGCTCTGGTTGACGAGGCTCCATGAACCACTTTTGGATAAATTGGACTAGCACTTGTTTTCTTTGGCTATGTGCACTGAAATTTGAGAGGGGCTGAGCAGTGGAGTTTGGCTTTCAGATAAGTTATACTCTATCTCCTTGCATTCTCCCCAGGCCCAGCTCTCCCTGTCTGTTCTTGTCCCAGGTGCCCACACACTTGAAAATCGAAAGATGAGCTCCCTCCTGTTCTGAGAGATCTGCCCTGATTGAAGACTTGCAGAAAAGCCAGGGCATCTGGGGTTTTGGAATAAAATTTCTTCTTCTGCCTACAACAGATCCGCGTCTAATCAAAACCCTTAATTAAAAAAAAAATCTCAGGTACTTAATTTGATTTGCTTATTTGCATAATATTGGAGGACAAAAGAAATCTGCTCCATAGCCTGCATTTCTGCTGCAGGCCGAGGGCTGGTCCCCTGCGACCTGCCCCATAATCGGGGTGGGCCTTGGGGGAGACAGAGGGTGTGCGCCTGCAGTGCAGTTCAGCTGCTCTGGTGGGGGGAGGTGGGATGACTGTTCCATAAATGGGAAGATCTGGAAACGCCTTTGTAGGAATAAGGCTTTTGTCCCACATTTCAACTGCTGATTTAAAATGCCAGGTCTGAAAGTGGACTCCCTTCACCTACATTTGTGCCTTTGGTATGAATGGAATGGTTTGTCAGAAGGTTTAGGGAACCAGCTTGATGGGGGGAAGACAGAGGGGATGAAGAGGGAGGTCACTGGGGCAAGTTGCCTTCTTCACATCTTTGCCAGCCTTGGCGACATTTGCTTCTTACGCTGGTCTGTCCAGTTGCCCTCAGTCGAGTGCCCTGTAAGTGTCTGAGGACAAACATTCACAACAAGTTTGTTCTAAGAACCAAATATTGAAACCAAAAAGGATGGAAAGTTCTATGTAAACAGTATTGACTTAAAGCACTGAGTGAGCCAGGTCCCACAGAGGACCTACCTGCCCGGAGCCGACCATGATCTCAGGTCAGGCAGCAGGGCAACATGCTCACCTGCCAGCAGGGGGAGCTCCAGAGTCTGGAGACAAACTGAGGCCACCAGCTTTTCCTAAAGAGTAGAGACAGCAACTCAGGAAAAACTCACCTGCCAGAGAAGGCAGTGGCAAGGATCTGCACAGCTTTTTACATACACGTTCAATGCTCTTCAGAAAATGAGGTAAAATCAGGCTATCAGAATTTTGAACAAATGTTTGTGTCCATTTTATTATTGAAAAATTGCATTTGATAAGAATATTTTTTCCCTCAAATGGTCTAAGTGATGGCTTGGAAGAGCTCCATTTCACATCTTTTAATTTTGAATTATTCTCTTATCTGTAATAAAGCACCAGTCAAGCACAGAATTAGTATTCTGGAAGAAAGGGCTTAATGAGCTAAAACATTTCTATCTGGGGTAGGGAGTACATCTTATCTTGCTTAAGTGTTTTAGAAAGAATTTGTAAGGAAAGATGCAGAATATCTGGTAAGACTAAATGGAAAAAAATACGATGGACTCTTCTCTTTTCCCGTGTGTGTAATAAGCCAGTTCGCATGGCAACGCCTAACTACAGGAAGTTCAACATGAAGTACTTAGTACAAAACTTCGGCTCTGTACTTCCGATATGCTGGGTTCTTTTATTAACACAAGCTAAGGAAAAAATAGCCTTTTTTTTTCCAGTTGCATTTCTGGCATCAGATGCTCTATAATATACAATCATCTGCAGCAGGCGACTTTGGAAACAGATGACTATTAGCAACTTAATTGCCCTTGAATATACAGTGCACACTTGCACAGAGCATTCATGGAGAGGACTGCCAACAGACAGTGAAATTAGGAAAAATGGCCTCTTGGGTTACATCTGTACTGAAGTTTTAAAGAAGGAATAAAAGAAAACGTGGCCATTAATGGAAGTTTTAGCAGGAGTTTAACAATTACTTGTCACTCCATTTTAGGCTCCCACTATGAGCTTTGCTCTGTGTTAAAGGCTAGTTAATATCTAGAATCTGGATAAACAGGCATTCTTATCCAAGTGTCTGATGTTCTGAATTACAAGCCTAAGAAAGAGCTTTAAAATATACATCTGACAGCAATGATTTTAATATAAGACATTTTATTAGTTATGCTTTACAAAGTTCTGAGAACTACATCTGGGATCAACTGTCAGAGCATGCAGCAAGACCTCAATTATATAGCATGTCTGATTTTGAAACCTTCAAGTATCCAGAAAGTCAGAATTTGAACAGATATGTGAGGTCCATTTATATTCACAGTTGCCCCAAATAGAGTTCATCTTAGTGACAGCACCTCCAGGGATGAGCAAAGACAATGTTTTTGTTTGGGTGATCTATAAAAAGAATTAATTTAGAAGGTTGGTCAGCATGCAGATTTTGACATAAGACATCAAATGGGTTAGTGAGATTAATGTTGTACCTATGCTATGAAAGATGTTGGTCTTGGATAGTTATGGATGCAAAAATTAAAGAATATTTTGAGTTCTGATAAATATCAAAGTATACAGAAAATGACAGCAAAAAGGTAGGAGTGTTGAGCAAGGATGCACTTGAACTGTAGATGGTTTCAGTCATTGGGTCTACCATTCATTTTGTAGAAAAAAATCCCTGTTACACTTTGATTAAAAATGTTCTCCAAGTTAATGGACAATAAAATTGACTTTCTGGTGTGTATAGTTCTATGAATTGAACACATTGTTTAAGATCGTGTAACCACCACCTCACTCAGAATTCAGAACAGTTCTGTTTCCCTCCAAAATGGCTTCCTGCTAATTCTTTGAGGTCACGTCCTCTTCTGCCCTAGTCTCCATCACTATAGCTTTGTCTTCTGGAGAATGGCAAATAAATGGGATTGAGCAGTATGGAAGATGGAAGACTGAAGTTTTTTGGAGACTGGCTTTTGAGATTCAACCAAGATGCTGTGTACACCAGTCATTTGTTCTTTTTTATTTATGGTTGGTAAGCCACTGAGGATGAATCACAGTTTTGCATCCATTCATTATTTGAAGAACTTTTGGGTTGTTTCAACTTTTTTTTGTGTACATTTTTTAAAATTTATTTTTTAGTTTATTTTGATATCATTAATCTACAATTAAATGAGTAATATTATGGTGATTACACTACCCCCTTCATCAGGTTCCCCCCCCCAACCCCATTGCAGTTACTGTCCATCAGCTTAGTGAGATGCCATATAGTCACTACTTGTCCTCTCTGGGTTGTACAGCCCTCCCCGTGCCCCACGAACATTACATCTGCTAATCGTAATGTGTCTTCTTCCCTTTTACCCCTCCCTTCCCACCCATCCTCCCCAGTCCCTTTCCCTTTGGTAACTATTTGTCTGTTCTCGGGTTGTTTCAACTTTTGATGACATGAACAGAACTGCTATAGACATTCCTATACAGGATTTTTCATTTCTTTAGAGTAAACACCTAAGAGTGGATCATATGTGTATGTTAAGTGTATGTTTATTTTTGTAAGAAACTTCTAACCTGTCTTCCAGTGTGGCTGGACCATTTTGCATTCCCAGCAGAAATGTAGGTGAGGCCCAGTTACTCTGCATCCTAGTCAGCATTCGGTATTAGGAGGATTTTTAATTTTAGCCATTTTAATAGATGTGTAGTAGGATTTTACTTTACATTTGCCTAATGGCTAATGATATTAAACATCTTTTCATATGCTTATTTGCCTTTTGGAAGGTGTCTATTTGATATTTTGTCCATTTTATAATTAGGTTGTGTTTTTTTACTCTTGAGTCTTCAGAGTTCTTTATATATTCTGGATCCAAGTCCTTTGTTGGATATATGATTCGTAAATATTTTCTCCCACTCTTTATCTTCTCTTTTTCATTCTTGTAAAAGTGTCTTTCAGAGAACAAAAGTTAAAAAAAATTTTACATGCAGCAAAAGTTTTTAATTTTGATGGAGTCTGATTTATCAGTTGTTTCATTTACGGATGGAGTTATTGGTGTCATGGCTAGGAAGTCTTTTCCAAAGCCCGGGTCATCAGGGTTTCCTCTTAAATTTTTTTCCTCCAAATTTTATAGCTTTGTGTTTTACTTTTAGATCTATGCCCATTTTGAGTTATTGATTACATAAGGTATGAGGTTTAGGTTGATGATCAATGTTTACTTTTTTTTTGGTATGCGTATGTGTCTAATATAATTTTCTTCAGCATCATTTGTTGAAAACTCATCCTTCTTCCATTCAAGTACCTCTATTCCTTTGTCAAAAATCAATTGGCCATATTTACGTGGGTCTCTTGTTAGGGTTTGATATTGTTCCACTGATCTATTTGTCTGTCTCTTTACCAACAGCAAGCTGTCTTGCTTACTATACTTTAATAGTACATCACACAATAGTGTGTTTCTTCCAACTGTTTCTTCTTTTTCAACAAAGATTTTTCTATTTCAAGTTTTTCACCTTTCCACTGACCTTTTAGAATTATCTTACTTCTATTTCTAAAAAATTCCTGCTGAGATTTTGATGGAAGGTGTATTAAATTTAGAGATTGTTTCAGGGAGAATTGCCATCTTTCCACTGGTTACTCTTCCATTTCATGAATATATTATGTCTATTATTTAGTTCTTTGATTTCTTCAGCATTTTGTATTTTTTAGGTTATGTACGGATTCATGTATGGATTCCATACATGTTTTTTTTAGATTTATATGTGAGTATTTCATTTTTAGGGAGCTATTATAAATATTTTGTAAAATTTAATTTTGATTTCCAGTTTTTCGTGGCTATTATGTGGAAATGTAGTTGTGTGTGTGCATATGTGTGTGTAATCCTTGTGATTTTCTTTGTAGACAATCATGTTGTCTATGAGTAAGTACAATTTTATTTCTTCCTTTCGTATCTATGAACCTTTTGTATTAGTCTGCTCAGACAGCCATAACAAAATACCACAGACTGGGTGGCTTATATAAAAGAAATTTATTTCTCACAATTCTGGAGGTTGCAAGTCCAAGATCCAAGGTGTCAGGGGTTGGTGTCTAGCAAAGGCTCTTCCCTCTGGCTGTAGATGGCCTCCTTGCTGCATGTTCACATGGCCTTTCCTCAGCATGCATGTGTGGAGAGATAGAGCAAGTTTTCTGGTGTCTCTTTTTATAAAGACATTAATCCAGAGATCAGGGCTCCACTTTATGACCACGTTTAACCCTGATGGCATCCATTTTGCCCTACTACATTTACCAGGACTTCTGCTATGATACTGAAGAGCCTGGTAAGAGTGGGCATCTTTCCTTGTTCATGATCTCAGGGGAGATATCCAGTCTTTCACCATTAAGTGATGTTTGCAGGAGGTAATTTTGTAGATGCCATTTATTAGGTTGAGGAAGTATCTTCTATTTCTAGTTTTCTAAGGGTTTTTTTGTTGTTGTAATCATGAATGGATGTTGAATTTTGTCATTTTTTTTTGCAACACTTGATATGGTCATGTGGTTTTTTTTTCCTTATACTCTTAATATAGTGGATCATACTGATTGCCCTTCAAATATTGGATGGGTCTTCATTACCAGGATGAACTCCACTTGGTCACTGTACATTATTTTATGTCTTGCTGGACATAAGTTATAATATTTTTTTTCAGGATTTTTACGTCTATGTCCATGAAGTACATTAGTTTGTAGTTGTATTTGTTGTATTGTTTTTGCCTAGTTTAGTTATCAGGGTAGTGATGGTCTCACAAAAAAATGTGTTGGGAAACATTACCTGGACTTCTACTTTCTTAAAAAGATCATGTAAAATTGGTCTTATTTCTTTTTAAATGCTTGGTAGAGATCACCAGTGAATCCCTCTGGGTCTGGAGGTTTCTTCTGTGACAGATTTGAACTACAGATTCAAATTATTTGATGTTGTAGGACCATTCAGGTTTTCCATTTCTTCTTGGTGACTTTTGGCAGTTTGTGGTTTTCAAGAATTGGTTCATCTCATATGAATTGATGACTGAGTGTGAGTAGAATTGTTCTTAGTACTCCTTTACTATCTATCTTTTTTATATCTGCCAAGGCTGTCCCTATAGTAATACCCTTTCTCTCATTCCTGGTATTGACAATTTGAGTCTCTCCTTTTTTTGTCAGCCAGGCTTGAAGTTTATCAACTTTATTGATCTTTTTAAAGAACTAGCTTTTTGTTTTATTGATCATTTCCAATTATTTTCCTTTTTATAATGTCACTTATTTCTACTTTTATCTTTATTGTTTCCTTCTGCTTTCTTTTGGTTTATTTTGTTTTTCTTTTTTCTGGTTTCTTAAAGTGGAAACTTACTTAGGTCATTGATCTAAGGCCTTTTAAATTTTCTAATGTAAGTATTTAGTGCTATAAATTTCCTTCTGAGCCACTCCTTCAGTTTTATGAAAAGATAGTAAGTGTTAAGAAGTCAATTCATTATGAGTAAAGCAAATTCCAGGCTGTTTTTACCAGCCAATTAAATATTAAAAATTAATATTGTGTGTCTGCAGGGTTAGGGGCTAGAGAAGGGCCCAGAGTCTATCAGACATCCTTTTCTATGTATTTCTGTTTCTATGGTACAATAACTTTGAGTCCTGAAGAAAAAGTTAAATAATATTCTATGGGCTCTGTTTGCGATGTCATGGGATAAATGTGCAATAGAATTTTGAAACATCTACGTAAAGGGCCACTGATTTGACTTATTGCCTTTATTATTCAGAATCCCTCATTGCTGGGTGACTGGTATACTACCATGCTTCAGTCAGACAACATTTCATACCCATTAAAACTCCCAAGGGAACTAATGTTTATGAGAATTTCTCTGAGAGAAATCAGAACTGTACATAAAGTTCTATTTCAGTCATGATTTTAAGAAGAGCTGGTGCAGCAATTAGTCACTGGGGCTCTTACCTTACACTCTTCCAAGTGACTTGCTTTTTGGGGCCTCCTTGGATAGGTGAAGGTTTCTCGTGAGCCCACACTGACTCTGGGGAGTCATGTCCCCCTTTGATGTTTCACACAGAGTTTCCTTGTCCTCTGGAGATCTGGACACAGCCAACAGTGCTTCTTCCCTTCTAGCTCACTCGTTTCTGGATGGGTAGATTTTTTTTATATGGTAGAATATACTTAACATAAATGTCACCTTTTTAAAGTGGCTTCAAGCACATTCACATTGTTGTGCGAACATCACCACCCCTTCATCTCCAGAAGTTTTCCATCTTCCCCAACTGAAACTCTATATGCATTAAACAAAACCTTCTTATTCCCCCTCCCCATGGGCACTGGCACCCACCATTCTACTTTTTGTCCTTATGAGTCTTACTACCATAAGTATTTCATATGAATGGAATCATATGCTGTCAGTTCTTTTGTGGTGGCTCATTTCACTTAGCACAGTGTTTCCAAGGTTCATCCATGTTGTCTCATGTGTCAGAATTTTCTTCCTTTTCTATAACTGAGTAGTATTCCATTGTTTGCATATACCACATTTTGTTTTCATTCATCTGTTGATGGACATGTTGATGGATCTATGTGTATGTAGCACAAAAGTGCTGCTATAGTTTTTAAGCAGGTGGAAGATCTTGGATCTGACCTTTTGGAGCGTTAACCATGCCATTACACCTCACTCTATCTATGGAATACAGTTGCAATTCTCTCTAGGGGGTGGTAGGGGCCATACTGGAATCTCCTGGGGAAGTTTTTCAAATATTACTCTTCTTTCTTCCAAGCTGCTTAACTGTTGGGAGTGGGTCATAAGTCTTGGTTGTGTTGGGTAAAATTTTTGGTGAGCCACTGTTGTAGACTTGGAGACATTTCTGCAACTGGTTCCTCATACTGACACTTTGAATTATGGTTAAAGAGTATTTATCTTGGCTGGAAACATCCCAGCTCATCATTCTTCAAATTGCCATGTTTACTCCTGAGGCTTTGTTAGTTTTCCAATACTTTATTGTTAGTGCACTTGACCAACTTTTTCTCATGTGAGTGTTTGCTTCTTTAGAGTGGAAGTTCTGTGGGTTATTGTGAATCATGATTGGGTGCCATAGGGAAAAGGTCAGCGAGATCTCTTCTTGTGGCAGGGGGAGGGAGGACAAGGTTTTCACAGCTGTAGATGGGGGTGGCAGGCATTTCAGTCTGTGATGAGGAACTAGTAAAGGCCCAGGAATATGGGGAGAAAGTATAGAACTGTTCAGGTGTGCCAGAAACAGGGAGAAGTAGAGAAGAGGAAAAATACTCTATTCTCTAGAATTTCTAATTCTTTTCTGGCTTGCATGTCCAACCCCTGAATTTAAACTCAGCTGTAGGGCAAAGTCCCCCCAAAACAGCTCCCATTACCCCAAACAAAGTGTTTCTCCACCACTTTGTTTGTTACTCTGGGATATCCCACACAACTTTCTACAGGAATTGATCTTTTCCACTCTTTCTGTTGAGCTGGGATGGGGTATTCCTGTCCTCCCGAGAAATCTGTGAGGGCCTCAGTCTTGTCCTCCTGGCTTCTGCAGAGCGATCAAAGGATCTGGCACCATGATAGTTTGAAAAGAAACAATTCTTAGCTGATTAATGGGTGAAAACATTGGAGAATAATTTCGGACATAAGCCATCGAGAAGGATTTTGTAGATGAATATTTGACGGAACAAAACAAGCAGTATTCCAGGGAAAAATAGGCTCCATTGTATGATGCAGAACATTTAGTTTTTGTAACCATCCATTTATCTTCTGGGCCTATGTACAGAAACTGTGAATCTTTACCAAAATAATAATAGTTGTTACCTTTGAGGGAAATTCTGCATGATTTTATTTTATTTTCCTAGATTATCTGTGCCCCTCTTCTCTCCACCCCCACCCCAATAGGTTGTACTTCATGAGTGCAAGAACTGTGTCTTTCATATTTCTGGTGTGAGGTCTAGACCTCAGTTATTTGTTGAATGAATAAATGAGTGACTAATACAGTAATGGTGAAAAAAGATTAGTATCTTTAGAATCTGGTTTAAAGGTTCCCGAGGGGGTTTACCATTAATAAGACAATGTGAAAGGCCTTTATGGCTCATAAAATGGTATGCAGAAACAAACGTACTATAACATGTATAATCACAGAAAGGTCACCAGGCGTGTTCTAGTCCTTAGGGTACCAGTCTGGCTGGCTAGATGAGCCTCTTTTAAACGTTTCCTTGTAACCACCCCTTTCTGGAAGTCTGAGGCAGGTAACCTGAGCTCCTGTGTAACTCAGATTTATTTTATTTCAAGTTATCCTCTTTTGGAGCTAATTTAGCAACACGCATGCCCTTTCTCAAGATTTTTATCAGGTGGTGGTGAACTTTTAACGAATATAATAGAAAACATTTCCCTGTCCCAGAATACAGAGGGAGTTTGAAATGGATTTTGACCTCACCACCTTCTTTCATCTGGTCTCTGTAATCGGTTTTATAAAAAGCACATGGCTACCCTGCTGTATCTTGATAAAGAACAGTTTTTGTATTCCATTAAAAAACCCAGAGAACTGTTTTCAATCTCGAGAGATAACAGGGGTTCAGTGGAGGGTGATGGGAACTATGTGTCTGCCCCAGCCCCTGGTTTCAGGGACAGTGAGCAGAACCAAGTTCCCTCCTCGGTTGTGCTCCATCCTCACTGTGGTGGCACGGAGGGGACCTGTCTGGGGAGGGTCTGTGTGTCATCCCCATGAGGGCTTCAGAGAGGTTCCCTCCTCAAAGCCAAGTGTATCCAGCAGGAGACGTGAGGCGGCTGTTGGAAAGACACGTTGTTCTCAGCAGTATGTGCTGAGAGAGAAAAGGGATGGTTCCACAGGCTTTTACAAAGAGGTTTGCCAAATGGGGAAAGTTTTAGGGTAATGGGCCCCCTTCCCGGCCAGCCTTAAGAGTCCTGGCTGTGTGGTCTCTAGTCATACCACAACTGTTTTGTAACAAGTATTTACTGCACATCCAGACTTGTCCTTAGTGCTTATTGGAAAGTGAGCTGTAAGCAAGAAAACTTAACAGAAATTCCTGACTATGTGACAGGCAAGATACTTAGCTCTGTGTAGCCACGTCCACCTCTGTGAGCATTATAAAGCTGAGAAACACAAGGTATGATGACTGATCCCCAGCCACAGTGAAGCCCTGTTCACGCCAAGCATGGGGGCTCCACCACCAGGCATTCCTCCTGGAAACTGTTCTCCGACCTGTGGTCTGGAGCACTGCCTGCTTGCCTTTCCCCTCTCTGACCTTTGCTCGAAGCTCTTCATGAGTTTCTGCTCTGTCACCCGATCCTCTGAGTGGTGGTGCTCTCTCTGTCCCCTTCATGCTGGCGCTCTCTCTGGGGTCCCACCCGCACCACGGCTTCTGCAGCCACTGGCTGACGGGCCCCTGCAGACAGGCTCTGAGTTGTGTCCTTCCCCAGCCCCAGTCCTGTCCACTCAGTCACCTCAGCCAGTCCAACCTGAGCTCAGCAAGCCTGTTCCCTTGGGAATTTGGTTATTTTGGTAACTGGCTCTCCTTTCTGGCTATGGGTGAAGCCAGAAACCTGGGAATCATTCCAGGTTGTTTTTCCCTTTACCAACAGTGATCGCTGTGCAAGGTACTTGCAAACTGGTAATGACAGTGACATTTGTTGAATTTACCTGGTGCCTTGCACTGTTCCAAGAGCTTTCCATGAGGCTGGTACAGATGGAGAAACTGAGGCATGAGAAAGTGAGTGAGCAGGACTGGGGCTGGAGCTCAGGCTGAGGGACTCTGGAGCATGCACTTTAACCCCACCCTGAGATGAGGTCCTAGGGACCACCAGGGTCAGACCAGAGAGGATTCTTCTGGCCACGCTGGAGAAATTGCACCTTATTCCTCAGCTATAGAAATCCTGAGAGGATTTAAATGGGGTAGAGAGAGGGGGAAGCATTGCATGGTTTTTATTCGGGAAGATCCCTCTGGCTGCAGCTGGGTAGGGGATTGGAAGAGGCGGATATAGCAAGATATGAGGAAGCAAAAAGGGTGAAATAGTCCAACTGAGTCCAAGAGGTGCTGAGAGCTTGAGGCAGAGCAGGGCTGGCAAGATGCAGGGCTGAGGACAGGAGATGCATGGCAGGGGTGAGCCACATTTTTGTCCTTGGGTGCTGGCTCTTCCTGATTGTGCCTTTTTCAACTTCTTAGAAAAATAACTCCTGATTATAAAAGTCCTACATGTTTATTGCAGAATAGAGAATGTAGAAAAAAGAATAAGAAAAATATGTCTAATTTCATCATTCAGTGACAATCACTATTGATATTTTGATATATACCAAATATTTATGAATACTAATAGTGTATGTAAAAATATATATGAATACTAACATATATTTGGGATATATCTGTATATATATATCCTATATATACTATATACATATCCATATACACTGTTGTTATTGAAGATCGACCCAGCTCCAGAGGTATACCTATATGTAAACATGTATGTATATGTATATGGTATATAAACATATATATAATTGAATTTTTTACAAATATAAGGATCATAGTTTACATATACAATACATGTATATATAAAAGATAGATATACACATGTATAATATATGTATAAAGTTGTATATCTCTTTAGCCAAAAAAGCAACATGAATGTCCACTTCATTTAACATTTTCCTTAAATGTTATTTCAGCGGCTGCATAGTTGCATTCCCCACCCCCCAACATCCTGTGATTAATTAATTTCACCAATTCCTTATTATTGAACATTTATGCTGTTTCTGAAATCTTGCTCCCATGAGCACCCTGCAAGAAACACCCTTATTCAGCGCATAAATCTCTGTATTTTCTGGGGTCAGGTCTGGCTCATCAATAGGACTGATTTAGAACTGATTTATTATTTCCTTAGGATAAATTCTCAGATGTGTATTTGGTGAATTAAAGGTACGAAAATTTCATGGCATTGGTTGTTTCTAAACTGCTCTTTCAAAAGAGCTGCAAAATTGCGTTCTACCCCAGATGAATGACAGTTTCCCAGGGATTAGCAGTTTCCAAATCTTTGCCAAATTGCATTTCCCGGGTTACAAGTGAGGATGGACATTTTTTCATATGCTACTTGGCCAGTTGTATTCCTTTGTGAATTGCTTGTTCTTGTCTTCCTTTTGTCCATTTTTTTTTTTGTATTGGAGTGTTTTCCTTTTTTGACTGTTTTTTAAAGGAGTTGTTCTAATTAAGATTTCTGGGATGCACGAGACAGGAACAGGCTTGCCTTAGGACAGATGAAATGGGAGTTTGCTGCGAGGAGGCAGAGCGGTCAAGGAGACAGGAGAGGGACTCAGCTTTATCCGAACTGGAGCAGGCCTCTGGTGGTCCAGACCCGACCACCTGTTACTCTCGCTCACTTGTGAAGGCCACGTGGCTGTTCTCTTGACTCTGTCAGATCTCCTCCTAAATGTCTTGCTCTGCCTTCTCCTCCTGCTGGGGACCCAACATGACCACCAGCCCAACTTCCCCGCTCCATAACCGCTAGCCAGCCCTAGGGCCCTCCAAAGCTTCTGTCTTTAAAGACCATCTCTGACCAGCCCGCCCTTCCTGGAGCCAGACTGCAACAGGGGCCGCCAACGGCTTGACTGTCTTGAGGACACACATCCACCCTGGGTTCCGTCAGTCCCTTCCTGGCCCACAGTGGGGCAGGTTCGCTAGGTGGAACCAGGGCAGGTGGTAAAGCATGAATAGTAAAAGGCTCAGACTACTGTTTGTCACACAGGGTATATACATTTCCCACCTGGGATACATTTTTTTAGTAATTAATTTCTCAACATTATTTCTTGGATGTGGTCATTTCTCTTCATCTCCACTGATGGAATAGCCTTATTTCAGTTTTGTGTCACATCCTACCTGGGTCACTGGTTCTTACAGCTCCCTGTGCTTCTGGTTACACCCCTTGCTAGCATCTTTTCTCCACCCTGTCAGCAGAGAGGTCTACGCAAAATGCACACGTGGTGAGGGCCCTAACTAAATCTTCCAGTGGCTCCTGATAACCCTCTGGATAAAGTCCAAAGACGTAATTTGTCAAGTAGTTCTTGCTCTGTGGCTCCATCTCCTGCCGCACGCTCATGTCTGACGATGCCCCACAGACGTGCTATGTTCCAGCCACACCTGGTCGTTTCTGACATGGCTGTCCTTTCTCATGTGTCTGTGCTTTTCACAGATGGCCCCCTCTGCCTGGAATGTCCTTCTCATCCTCTGTTTCTGGTGAGCTGTTACGTTTCCTTCAGTAATCACTCCAGCATCACCTCTTTGGCTCCCCTTGACACAGACTTAGGTCGCATTAGTTCTCCTTTTCTTACCCCCCATGGTAATGCAGCACATGAGAGCTGTTTCCCACTGTCTCTTCTGGGTGCGAGATCCTTCAGCACCAATGCCCATCCTTTCATTTCCCAACCACGAGGAATGGAGTTGA
This sequence comes from Smutsia gigantea, assembly GCA_032199065.1. Lineage (NCBI taxonomy): Eukaryota > Metazoa > Chordata > Mammalia > Pholidota > Manidae > Smutsia > Smutsia gigantea. Next base: position 80,168 of record JAVSCE010017781.1, on the reverse strand, counting down.
ATCAATGTTGCTCCATGGATGGACAGAGGGCTGATATGATACATGGGCAGTTGTGGCTGATGGAATGGCCTGGTTACTTGAGAGTCATCATGAATTCTTGCTACCATTTTCCATATTTTAAAGGGAAGTGAAGCAAATCTAAGGTAAACAACATCCTAAATCACTTCCCATGTCATCTTCACTAGTTTTTCATCCATTGGTGCTTCCTGCCCAAAACAGTTATTATGATGGTTGTCCAATGGCAATTTCTTAGACAATCACATCATTCCTTTATGTTTACTTGGAATTCTACTCTAGGAAGAGCTTCTCCTCTTCATTGTTTTAAAATTATATCTGTATGGACTCATGGATTCTTATTTTATTCCTGTTCCATTTTATAACCCATGATGATTGTCATTATTGCTATTATTATTTTGATGCTCAAACTGGTCACTGGGAGCTGCTCCTGTAACCTTAGGACATACCCCCTCCTTCCCATTCTTTGAACACTGCCTTAATTTCTGGCACAATGTGGTGTTCTAGCTTCATGTTGTCCTTTCCTTGCACCAGCCTGCAAACCAGTCATTTCTCCAAGAAGCCTTGGGTCCTGTCATTGCAGAATGATGTTTAGAAACCAAGATTGGGTCTCTGGGTGTGCCCACTGCAGCAACTTTCTTCTAGATCCTCCCATAAATAGACAAAGGTAGGAATGTGTGTGTGTTGTGATCCATCCCTCTCTATTGTCTATATACTGTCTGTCTATCTCTATCTTTCTATCTATCCATCTACTATTTATCTATCATCTATCCATCTATCTAGCATCTATCTAGCATCATCTACCTATCACCTACCTATCCTGACATCTCCAATTCCAGTCATTACTAGTTTCATTCTCCTCTTCCTCTTTTCCACTTTTGAAAGTCCCTTTTCAAACAGTGAAAAACCTGACCCATTATTCACAACATGCTTACTATTTGCTCAATCCTGCAATATACATAAAATGGCCCTAGACTTGCTGACTCATGCCACTGTGAAAAACAACTCAACTGATCGGAGTTCAGGCCCTTTACACAGCTTTTTTGTCAGTTTGTGTTCAGCCTTAATGTGCTAAAGTGCGAACACCATGCCGTGTTCCAAAGTTATGCAAGTTACTTCATTATTTTCTTTCTTCAGTATGTGTCTGTTACTTATGTGAAACATGTTTAGGTTCATCTGTTTCTGTGTATATTACCTTTTGGGGGTTTTCACCTGTCTTTTTCATTCTTTTTTTTTTGAGTATGTGAATTAATATGACTCTAAAAGCCAGACCTACAAATATTATCCTCAGATGGGTGACCCTCGCCCCTTGTCTCCACCCTGGCCCCATCTCCCCATCCTCCCCACCTTTTCCCTTCTACCCACCATAGGTACCAGTCTCATTAGTTTCTGGCTTATCCTTCTTGTGTTTCTGTTTGTACAAATGAGGAGATACACATTTATTTTATTCCCTTGTCTTTACACAAAAGTACATAGGCTTTTTATTTTTTTTTGCAGTTTCCTCTTTTCGCTTGAGTATATGTCCTGAATATCACAGCGGCTCATGAGGATCTTCCTCCTTTGCACACACTCTTTTTTGTGGAACTGCCATAGTTTATTCAACCACTCTCTTACGTGTGGCCTTTAGTTTGCAATATAACGTTGCCATAAATAGCCTTGCATATATCAACATTCATATTTGGAGGGATAGATTTCTGAAGCTGGATTGCTGTAGCAAAAGGTAAACACATATGGAGGTTTTTCAGCTACTGCTCTATTCCCCCTCTGGAAGGGTTTTATAGTTTGCAGTCCTACCACCAAAGCACAAGAGTACCTGTTTTCCTACAATTTCACCAATGCAGTGTGTTGGGTTATATGGCCCAGCAAGAATTTCTCCAGTTCTGTTGTCCAGCACACGGTGGGGATGGGCTGAGAAATGTGTCCCTGGGCTTCATATCACATGCTCCCAGGGAAGGGAAGAAAGCCCCCTACGCTCTGTCATGCTATCACCTAACTTAAGGAGGCAGAGCCTCCACTGACCCCTGAAGCAAAGGACCCAACCAGCAGTGCCCGAGTGCTTCTGATTGGGAATCTTCTCTGCTGGCTGCTGGTCCCTCCTTCCAGCAGCTCTGGGCACAGGCAGTGGGGAGGGGAGGCCCATTGCATTCTGGGTGGCTCAGTTACCCAAGGAAAACCTTTGCAGTGGCAAGATGGGCAGAGAGCTAGAAGCATCCATGGATGGGAGCCTTCTAACAGGTTCTCTGTCCTTCAAGGAGGGGAAGCCGAATCCCTCTCAGGCCTGTGCGGAGGTCCCACAGTCAGTCGCTCAGTGGCCCAAGTGTGGCCCTGGGGACTGAGTAGGTTTATGCTCAGCCACCTGCCCTTCCTATTAGACAGGGGCCCGCAGCGCTGCAGCCAGAGGGACAGAAGAAAATGGGGCAGGGTGGGTGGGCAGTCCCCAGCCCCCCAGCCCCCGGACAGATGTAACAGAAGCAATGCCTCGTAGGCCATTTGGACATTTCTGCAGCATCAGGTCTCAGAAAATCTTAGAGGAAGAGTCTTCCTCTTATAAGTATTTCCTGTAAGAAGCAAGCAGAAAATTAGAAATCCCATGCTTATCATCCTCAGAATGTTCTAAAAGACTGTGGTCTCTAGGGAACAGGCTTAGGACTCTGTGAGAAAACAGGATGAGAGCAGTAGCAGAGCACAGCCTTGACAGGAGGAGGCATGTCCCCTTGCTGGCCTCTGATGGCACGTTTAGGCAAGAGATAGATTACGATGAAGAAGGTTCCAAACGTAATCAGTAAGGATGCCCTGGTATGGCTGTAGGTGCCATTTACAGAGGTGTCACCTTCCCAAGTAGTCATCAAAGGTGTGTAAAGCTTGTGTACTATGTGACCTCAAAGAAAATCTCAGAGAATTCCCAGCAGCAGAAACTGGCCAGGCCACATTCCCTAATTAGGATTCACTAAAACTAGAAATTATGGATCTATGTTGGAACACTCCATAAAATGTTCCAACCTCCTAATCCAAACATGGCACATCACTGTCTGTTATAAAAACTGCCAAAGAGAAAATAGAATACAGCTATACATGGAAAATACAGAAAATAATTCAGTGAGAATCTTATGTATCGAAGCCATGTTGGTTTCTAAGAGGGTGGAATGGTGGTTACCGGGGGCTGGGTGGCGGGAAATGGGGCAGTGCCGCTCAAAGGTACAGACTTCCAGTTTAAAGTAAGTTTGGCAGGTGTGATGTACAGCCTGGTGATCACAGTTAACAATACAGTGTTACAGACTGGAAAACTGCTAAGAAAGTAGATCATAAATGTTCTGGCCACAGAAAGAAATGGTGATTACGTGACATGATGGAGGTGTTAGCTAACATTAATATTTTGCAATATGCAAGTGGATCCAATCAACAGGTCGTACATCTTAAACATACACAATGTCGTATGTCAGTTGTATTTCAATAAAGCTGGAAAAAAATTGGATTCTATCAAAGTGGAAGGCAGATGTAAATTCTTACCTTTACAGCTTTCATTAACTAACAAGAAAATAAGGCATTTTTTAAAAAGTCTAACGTAATCATATACATTATTCCACATCTGACTGTCCTTCCCACTTAATGGCTCATCCTGAGTACCTTTCCCTTTTTAGAACATATGATATCCTTTTTCCTTTCCTTCATGGCAGAATATTCTACAGCATGTACTATTAGTATTTATATAGTATTATTAGTGTTATATAGCATTTATATAGATTATTATGTAGTAGTATAGATTATTTACACCCTCCCTCTGCTCAGGCATGTTTAGGTGACTTCCGTGTTTTTCAGTTAGAGGCAGTGCTGCAATGGGCATCTTGTTTAGATGTTTCCATGCGATACTCAAGTATTTCTATAAAGGTAAATCTCTAGCTGGTAATTGCTGGGTCAAAGGATGTGTGCACTGCACTTGTGAATAGACATTGCAAACTCCTCTAAAAAGATAATAGTTATTTGTATTCCCACCAATGTTCAGTGGGTGTACCTGCTCCTTCACAAGTCACCCAGGGCAGGCCAGCTGCAGGCCCCCTGGGACCGTGCAGAAACAAAACAGCAAAAACCCCTCAAGGAGTGCAATGTTTGTATGGTGGGTCTGTTACCCCTAAAGACTGCCGGCCGAACTCAGCTGGGCAGAGGTGGGCAGCAGCTCGGAGGGCAGCAGCCCCAAGGATCTGGCCCTGACCCCACCCACCATGTGCCCACATGGCCCTCTGTCATTTCAGAAGGCCCCTGTGGGACCTGCATGTCCCAAGACACATCAGCCCCTTTCTTCTCTAAACTCCCAAACATTCTTTTAAACTCATTAAACATAGTAATTCATTTGTTTTAGAACATATACATAAGCACAAGTAAGGATAAATGTAAAAAACCTCTAATAACCACCAGTCAGAGATGATAACGGGACTATCATCGCACATGTCATTCCAACTGTACAAGTTAATTCCATGTGTTATACACACCACACAATATGTGTGTATATATACCAAATATGATGTATATACACATATACACACACTCATGTCAGCAAAGTTCATAGCTTTATGTTTTACTTTTAATCTATGTTCCATTTGAGTTATTGATTGCATAAGGTATTGTTTAGCTTGCTTTTTACACTTAACAATATCAGCATTTGATAATTGACATTACACAGTCCTCAGTGGTATTTTTTTAATGCTACTTCATTATACCCTTACCGCCTTGGGTATCCATCACGACTGTTCTCACGGTGCGGCATGATTTCTCACAAATGCATCTTTGCCCCCAGGCTGCGGGTCCATCATGCTCTGGCTTATCCCTGCCTTCAGCAGTGTGTGCTATGTAACCAAGATATTAAGGACCAGTAATTTTTGATCACTTACCAGGTCCCAGATGTTTAAGTGCCTCTTGAAGCAATGACACCCAGTAGCAATGAACATACATGGTTCCCAAATCTTGGCTTCTTTTTTAAAAATTTTATTTTATTTGAAAAATCTATTTATTATTTTCTCCCAGCTTTGTTGAGATGTTACTGACATGTAACATATGTACATGGAAGGCATACAGTATGATGATTTGATGATATATATATTACAAAATGATTACACACCAGCCAGTTCACCCTTCCAGCCCCTCATATAATTACCATTTGTGTGTGCGTGGTGATAACATTTAAGATCTACTCTCTTAACAATTTCAAGTATATAATGTGGTATTATTATTTACAGTCACCATGCTATACATTACTCAGGTCTCGGTTTCTAATGCCATTCTCTCATAAGAGGAACCAGGGCTCCTTGGAGACATGAATGATTCTAGAACTGCGGCAGGAAACAGGATGAGCCTGGAGCATCGGAGGAGCCCAGGAGTTAGGAAATGCTCAAAAATCAAAATGACCAGCATTTGTCAAACGGCTTCAGCGGTCAACTGAAAGAACTCCCAGTGGCCAAAGCTGGAACAATTTGAGCAAAAATTAATGTATTAAGTTATAACTTAAAGTATAAAACAAATGTCCACCCAGCATTATGGGGTGAGTTGGGGCCACTTCCCGGGGGGTGGAGGGGACAGGCGGATCTGCAACCCTCCTGGGCCTCAGTGTCCTCACTGGTAAAGGGGCCGTGCAGCCACTTCTCTGCTGGCAAGTCTGTGCTGATACAAATAAATGACCAAATACATAGACAAAATAGAGAAGAGACATGTCTCCGGTGCAGAAGAATTCCAAGTAATTTATGTAGCACCTCTGCTCTCCACATCCCACCTCATAAGTGTGAGCTGAGCGTAGTGACGTCCTTCCAAGAGGACAGTGTGGCAAAGGGGAAAGTGAAATTTCAGCAGAGAAACCTGACAAATGACCTCAGCCGGGTGGTCATGGTCAAGATCAGCAGGTGTAAATCATGTTGATGGTATGAACCCTTGATGTGATGTGAGGAGAATGGTATTTACCTTTGCAGTTTTCCCGAAAACCCGTAATCCCAATTGAAAATTAGGAAAACATCAGACAAACCCAGATTGAGAGATGCTGCACAAGACACCAGACTGGTACCTCTTAAAACTGTTACCAAAACAAGGACAGTTTGAGGAATTGTCACAATCTGGAGGAGCCCAAGGAGACAGGATGATGGAACATAATGTGGTGTCCTGATGGGACCCTGGGGCTCAGGGAAAAACCCAGGAATGATGAATGGAGTATGGACTTTTGGTGAAAAATACCATCTCAATACTGGTTCATTAGTTGGGCTAAATGTATTCTGTGGATATGAGATGTTCACAATTGGGGAAATTGCCCAAGGGCTATACTCTGTTCTACCTGAGATTTTTCCATAAAGACTAAAACAATGCTAAATAAAAATTCTAAAGTAAGCATTTATTTAAAAAATTGCTTTTTCTCCGTTCTTTCATTTAACCTCCATGATGGTCCTGAGGGGCATCACCCTTCTGCAGATGGAGGGACTGAGCAGAGGAAGGTGTTTTGCCCAAGGTGCCGCCATGAGTAGATGATACCCATGGACGGGAGCAGGGCAGTCAGGTTCCAGAACCTTCTCTCAAATGTACTTGCTCCGTAACTACTGCGCGAAGAGCAGTGAGGTTGCAGGCTTATTTCCTCACCACAGTTTATCATGCCCAGTGCTGCAGAGAAGTGGGCTGCCCTGGGCACTGTGCTCCCACAGACACCTCCTGGGACTTCCAGTTGGAGGAAAGCAGAACAGCTTTTTGAAGACCTGAAAAAGAGACATACCAAGAAGCTGGAGTGTGAAAAAGAGGAAAAGAAGTTGTTTTCTTTGCCAAATAATTAATACGGAACAACGAGTAGCTTAATCGCACTTCTAGTTTAACACGCTCTCCCGTTGCTATAGTAACGCAGAAGCTTAATTTAAAAATACATTCGTTCTGACCTTGTGCCTCTGATTGATGAATATGAGGTCTGGGCCAGGCGCGCGGACTGTGTGGCTCCGGGGCTGGCCACCAGAGGGCGCGTGGCCGCCTTAAGCGCTCAGGGTGGACATGAGCAGGACGCTCCACCGGCCCGGAGCCCTAGGCCGCCAGGCCCCGGGGGCACCCGGCGTGGCCCGCAAGACCCGATGTGATCGCGGCTCTGCCTCCTCTAGAGCAATCACTTCCTCGACTTCCCTTTCCTGAGAGCCACGGTGAGGACGCCCTGTCCACCCAGGGCCGACAGGGGGCCGTGCACGCAGAGGGAGGCCGCGGTGTCCACCCTACGGGCCACCCAGCATTATGGGGTGAGTTGGGGCCACTTCCCGGGGGGCGGAGGGGACAGGCGGATCTGCAACCCTCCTGGGCCTCAGTGTCCTCACTGGTAAAGGGGCCGTGCAGCCACTTCTCTGCTGGCAAAGGCCTGGGAAGAGTGTTTCTCCCGTGCCCTCCCTGCCTGCAGGCCTCCGGCTTGGCCGGGGTTCCTGTTCCCCGGCGGCTGTGGGGGGTCCCAGCCGCCTTCCCACCGGGGATGGGCACCTCCCTTCTTCCCGGGGGTCTCCTCAGGAAGGGCACGGGCACTCGGGCATTTTAATGCATCATTTCTACACTTTTACCGAAGGAGTAGTACTGGCCACGCTTAGGTGACCTTGTACCTTGAGGTTTCCTAACGTCAAATACCTGTCCTGTGACCTTCCTGTGCCTGGTCCCTTGTTCTGTTCCAAGAAAGTAGGGAAATGTCACTCTTTTCACTGCTGTGGACGGATTAACCTCCCTCACCACGCCTGTCCTGTTACCCCCACCTTTCCCTGGGCTGTCCTCCTAGGCCTCACGGGAGGGCCCTTCGCCCACCCCCAGGCCTGCAGGGGCTCCTGCTCCTGCCCCTTTTCGAGGCATTCTCCAGCCCGCCCCGGTCATGGTCAGGGAGGCAGGCAGCTCATCTGGGCGGAGGAGATGGCGAGGGGACAAATGCATCTTCAAACGGCCTTGAGAAATGTTTCTAAGGGACGGAAGCCAGCGTGATTAGACCTCGCTAGAAGCTTTGTGTTCTGCGCTTAATATTATTTATACATCAATATCGACATTCGGTGTCAATAGATATGTGGCATGTGTAAGTGATAAAAATAATCATATAACTTATTTATGTGGGGTAAATACTTAAAAACTCCCATGTGTTTTGATTGGAAAATGTGTATTATGGGACAATTTAGTTTCAAAGGTTTCTCACTAATGTAAGATTTATTAAGATTGATGAGGTAGCTGCGGTGGTGTGATGGAGGGTGTGTGAAAGTCCTGAAGAATAAAATTAGAGCCCTGCTCGGTGATTTTTGCCTTTCATGATCCCACTTATGAGCCAGGACTCTTCTCTGTTTGTTATTAAGACGCAGTGATTTGCTCTGCTTGAATTAACAGCTGTGCAGTATTGCCTGAGAGGAGCAGGGTGGCCCGTTTGAAAAAGTCAGCTTGCAGGTTACGTTTTCCCATTATTCCAGCAGTGGCCCCATGGCTCACCCGGCGGGTGACAGGAGTGAATGCTGCCCCCGGGTAAATAATGAGGTGCGGTTCCAGACAGGGCCACCAGATGGTGCACCACGTGCTGCCGGGAAGCCCTGAGGAGCTTCGGAGGACGACTGGCCAGCCTCAGCGAGCACACGGCTTCGTCCCCAAGGTGCCAGTGGCCTGTTTTGGTCTGGAAGTAATTTCAAACGGGGTGATGGGGCTGCCCTCTGAGGGTGGGCGTCTTGGCGGAGTTATGTTCCTATCCTGCATCTGTGCCAACTCTCACAGCCAACTTCCTCCCCAGACACACAGGGCGATTGTGTCTGGAGCCCTAAGGGCACTCTTGTGGGGCTGCTGTTTGCCTGCAAAGATGGAGCACGTCATTGGAGGGGGTGTGGGGCAGTGACCCAGTAAGGAATGAAGGAGGTGCCTGCAAGCTAGAGGCTGCTATGGGTGACGTGTCTCCTGTCCCCCAGAAGGTATGTGGGATTCCTAACCTCAGAGTCTGAGCTTGCTTGGAAATAGGATCATGGCAGATTTAATTAGGGTGGTCCCTCCCTAATTCCATGGCTGGTGGCCTCACAAGAAGGCAGCCACAGAAGACGCAGAGGCACAGGGAGAGAGAGGGCTGAGATTGGAGAGGTGAGGTCACAAGCCTGGAGCCACCAGAAGCTCGAAGAGGCAAGGAAGGGTCCGCCCCCGGAGCCCGCAGGGAGGGCATGGCCCTGCTGACCCCTTGATTTTGGCTTCTGGCTTCCAGACTGTCAATCACTCAATATGGTGTTTTGAGACACCCAGTGTGTGTCTTTGGTACAGCAGCACCGGGCCCTCCTACCAGCGCTGAAGCAGAAAGGCTGAGGACCTGCCGCCGAGGGGGATTCCGGGTTTTGCTGGAAACACGAGGGCTCTCAGTAATTGGCCAAGTCTTGGCCCACCTTCTGTGCTAGTTGTAGAAACAGGCAGAACCACAGCTTCCTGCTCTGGCAATGAGGGCACGGTGATAGGGCTCGGCCCAGCCTGGGGTGGAGGCGTGGCGGGAGCCGCCCTGGGAGGGCTGACGAGTGACCCCTCTGCCCGCTGCCTTCTCCCCATGCATGGGCCTCAGAGTCATTTCCTCCAAGCAGACATAAAGTTGAGCACGGGAGATGAGGAAGACTTATTTTCATCTTTTATATTTAGCCCAGAACTTGAGAGCAGGGACATTTTTGAATTAATGCAGCGTGTCCTGAGAGCTGCTGGGATGTAGAGATGAGCAGCTGATTTCTACAACTTATCTTCGTAAATAATGCCTTCGACCTGGTCCCAGGATTCTGTCATCAAATCCTGCTATATGAGATCACTGGAGGAAAAGGGAAAGGGTGCAGTGCCTGATTCCTGGCAGGGGTGGTCCCCTTTGACAGCCACAGGACCCCTGGTGGTTCCTGTGATCCTTCCCCACCAAGGGGAAGAGAGTCCCCAGAGATGGCCAGGGTCTCACCTTCCCCAGAAGCAGGGACATGGTGGTCATTCTGCTGAAAACACGTGAGAGGTGTGGGAGCCTCTGGCTTTTTCTCCTGGATCATGTTTTCTTCTGAAGAGGCAAGACTACACCAGTGGTCACCCCAGCTCGGCCGGGGCCGTGGGTCCACCAAGCCCCGTGAGGGAGAAGACAGTTATCCAGGAGAGAGGGAAGGTGACCACGTCCCTTCTTTTCCTGATCAGAAACCATGTTCTCGTGGGATTTGCGCCAGCTGGCACCTCCCCTTCCCCCCACCTTCTCCTGGGAGCTGCACTGGATCCTGCTGCTGATCCCTGATGGGATGATGATTATTCGTGCTCAGCATCCCCGGGGCAGGGCAGGTGGTTGACATTCTCTTGGAAGACAAAGCCAGGTAGTCAGGTGTGCCGTCTGCAGACCTCAGCCCGGGAGCAGGCATTGTGTCCCTTTTCTGCAAGGAGGGAGCAGCAACGGAAGTCACGGTGGCAGAGAAGAGTGGCCATCTGCTGCCCCAGGTCCCCTCTTAAAATGGCAGTGTAATTAGGGACTCGCTAGTCTTTGCATAGTTCTCGGCTTATGGTAAATATTAATGGGTTGCTTTTTATTCCTTTGGCTTATGTTTTTGAGAGATGGCCTCAAACAAAAAGATCGTATCTGTATGTTGTGCTTTAATTTATTTTCACCTTTTTTTCTCCTTTGGAGACCCCTAGTGTATCATCACTTTGTTTACCACAAATTAAACTGGGGCTGATTGTTTACAGACTGCGGGCCCCTGTGCACTGCTCTGCACTCTCCATTTTTAAATAATCACAACCTGGGATTCATTTGCAGGAGGCCCTAATCTGCATGAGAATTATACAATTAACTTTTGATTAACCACCTAGTTCTTTCTGAAACCGCAGTGTATAGGATACTCTGCATTTAAATAATTTTCCTTAAATGGGGAGCAGACCTTTCATTAAGCTGGTGAGTTTGACTAAACAACAACATTTGGCGATAATCAGGGTCAAAACAATGGGCAAGACGGCAGGGCTAGAATGTCATCTTTAAATATAACAGTTGAGATAAAGGACCCCGGATTGTGTCTTATCAAAACACAAAAAAATCAAAGGACTCTCTTGTCTATGGCAAAACGCGGAGGCCCCAGCGATGTCGGGCGCCCATTGTCTGGCCCTGGCACGCAGCAGGATCTGCATTCAGGGGGCCCCGCAATGTAAAGTACACATTACAGCCTGCAGCGTACTTATCTCCAAGTCTGACAATAATTATCCGAAAGAATATACTCAGAATGACTTTTTTTGTGATTTTTATGCCTCTCCAACACAAGGAAGAGGAGATAACAGCATCTGGAGAAAGGGGAGAGTCTCGGAAGACTCTCCCCGGAGCTGGTTCTTCGATTAAAGTCGCTACGCCACTCCGGTGCCTCTGAACAAGTGGGAAGAAAGCCTTGGAGCCTTTTATATGGGGTAATAATAGACCTGAACACAGCCCTCACCACGAGATAAGATCCATTGTCAAAACAAACAAAGAGAGTCGTATTAAACAGCCCTGAAAGAATTTCTATGAGCAAAGTTTTAAATCCTCTTTCTCTGTCCTCTCCTTGCTTGTACCTTGCATCTGGTTCTGCAAGAGGCTCCCAAGGCAACGAGGCAGGGGCCTCTGGTGTAAGTAGCCTGGGAAAGCCAGGGCAGTGTCCTGAGGGTCATTGAAGTTGGGACTTTCCAAGGTCAAGGTCATGCCCTTTGTTCCCTAGGCCCCACACTTCTCTGTTTTGTCCCCAAGCCCAGCAGAAGGGACCTTGATCTCAGATATCCAGACCCCTGAGAGACCTGGCGGAGGGTTGATTTCAAAAGCCTTGGTTCAGCCCTTCTGCATTTGATCCTTCAGGGTCCCGCCAACCTTCCTAGGCCTTCAGGACCTCAGTTATTTGTTTTTTTTAAAGAACTGCTCTGCTTCCTTCTCCTTACAGAAAGCAGTAAGCACTCTGCCCTGGGCAGATTGTACATCTAGACTGTAGCATCCAGACTGTGTGTGGAGAGCGATGGAATGTCCCCGGCAGAAGTGAATAGGCTGCTTTTCCAAAGCCGTCTGCATTTGCAGTCGATGAGAATGTGGCATTAGTTTTACTCCTGATTCCCTGAATTGCTGCTGGGGATCCTAGGGTGTCAGTGGGTATAGTGTTCCTTCAGCCTTCGAGCAAAGAAGACTCTGGGACACTAAGAGTGAATGTTCTGGTTTGATTTGTATCTGACACCAGTTATTATTTTTTTCATTGAAACAGAAGGAGTTAGCAGTCAGGCCTTTTGTCCAACCTGCTCAGCTACCCTCCTACCCAAACGTCTCCTTTTCTTTCTGCGTAGGTCTGGTTGGGGTGGAGGCTGTTCCGGGCTGTTCTTCCTGAATGCTCTGACTGGGGGACTCCGAGCTGTTAGGTACGGCAAGATGGGTGTCCCTGGGCCAGCCTTGGCTGACAGTGGGATGCAGACAGGCAAGACAGGGGAACCCTTGATCCTGAGCATGCTGGGGGAAAGGGGCTCAGAGGGCAGCAGGAGGGAGCAGGCAGGTTGGAAGAGAAGAAGCCAGGGTCTCCCCTTATCTCAGACCTGCTGTGTGACCTTGGGGAAACCCTGACCTCATGGCCCAGCGCCTCCGGTGTGCCCTGACACTCCCCCAGGCTGTGGTTCCCTGTCTGGAGGACTTCGGGGGCAGCTGGTTTGTCCCCCTGGTGTCTATTTGGGGTGGGTGGAGTCGGTGGGCACCATGAAGCCCTGGGGTGTGGCTCCCTTGTGTGGCAGCGTTATCCAGTAGCAGTAAGCAAGCTACCAGGCAGAGCATGGAGACACCCCCCGCTGGCCTGACCTGGGGCAGTCAGCATCTGTGACGTCCGTTCCCCGGCCATTCCTCCCAAGGCCAGGGCCCTGGTTCAGCTCCCAGGACTGCCCCCCTCTGTGGGTGTCAGCAGCAGGGAAGAGCTGTCCTCTACTGCTGGGGATGGAGGGAGGACCCAGAGCATCCTCCCTGAAGTGGGAGCCAAGTGCCCCACGCTTGAGTGCATTTCCCATCGGCGCTGGAGCAGAATGCAGCAGAGCATCTTCCAGAGGACCAGTGAGCCCATGCTTGCCTTCATCCCATCCACAGCCTGCTTTTCACAAGCCCCTTGAGGGTCACTCCTTAGGAAGGGCTCTCTAAGGCCACTGCACCCTGCCTCCCTCTCCCACAGGGACTCTGGCTGCTGCAGGGACCTTTCCTCCCCAAGGGTACCTTTGCATTTACCCAGGCTGCATGGCTACTCAGGCCCCCATGGGCAGGTAGGACAGAAGCTGCATCTGACTGCTCGGAGCTGCATCCCTCCAACGGGCAGAGACAGCATTGCCTGCAGAAATTTTTAACTACATATTAAAAAAATTTTTTTAATATTACTTCTTCAGAAAAGCAATTGAAGTCTGATTTTCAAACCATTCTTCCTGTGAGTGGCTGAAGTTATTTGACAATTCAGAGAAATGCAATGCTCAAAATAAACTCAATATGTTATTTTGGAGTCCTAGTGCATTGGGCATTTGGTGTTGATCTGCCCCATGGTTCATCATCCGGGATGAAGGTCAAATCCTTACTCTAAAGTTCTATCACAGCACGTGGTCTGGTTTTTGTGCAAGTGGAGCCGAGCACCTGTCACGTGGTTTTTGACGTGGTCATTGTTCTGTGCAGGAGCATGCTACTGTATAGGTAGTTAATAAGCATGATTGACCAAATTCAGGTGGAAAATACCAGATAGAACCAGCACTGACCTTCACGATGAGGAGACAAGTTCCCAGCACCTAGCGGGTGGGTGAAGACATGCACAGCAGAGGAGGAGGCAGCTGGATACCGTGACTATAATTAAAAAAGGGCTTTGCAGATGGATCCTTTAAACTAGAATCCATCTTACATTATAGAAAGTGAAAAAATATAGGAAGGGCAAATTGGGGACTGGGAAGATTACAGTAATATAGCTTCTCAGCTAATTGATTAGCAATTATGGCTGGTAATATTGTTCATTTTAATTGTGTTTAATCTCTATTTTGGTAATAAAGATTATTGTTTTGGATTATGACTTTATCCTACTATACTAATTACTAACTTGTGAAATTAAAGTGTATATTTTCACATCCCCCCAAAATTCACACCATGCCCTTATATAATAGCTTCCTTTTTCTGAACAGGCCGGTTGTTGGGGGTTGTTTCAGCCTTAACATCTGAGAAGGACTCGATTTTGGTAAACAAAGTAAATGATAGTAGGTCTACTTACCAAGAAATGTAGGCTTTAAAAAAATGATTTTAAGGGAATGAAAAAAAAAGGGTTTAAGGGAATGAAAGAGAAAGGAGATATTGCCAGAAATAAACCTGAGATGTGAAAAGACACAAGTGGAATAACATGGAAAACGAATGTTTAGTTTTACAGGGGATTTCACCCTTTCAGATCGTTTCTGCAAGATTTGGGCTGGGGCATATGGCATGACCCTATTCAAGGCTCTTAAATCCCGGTTTTCCACTGTTACACCTTCAAACACTGCCTGGTTTTCTCTCCTGAGACAAACATCAGCTTGACAGGTCTATTTCTTGTGATTAAAGTTTCTATTTTTCACAAACTTCCAGTGGCCCATATTTATGGCACCCATTTCCTCTCTCCCTTATCATTCTGACCCTGTAGATCGCCTGCATCCCTGGAAGTCCCCAGTGACCAACCCCCAAGAGAGACCTGTTCCCAGACCTCAGGCTGGGTCTCTGCATCACCCGTGACTTCACCTCTCAACCTCTGCTCACCCAGGCCTTCATTATTCAGATTTCCTGAGAATCCTTCTACCCCTACGCGTACCACCCTAGGCCCAAGTGATTTAAAAAAATATGTGTCTTATAAGGTTCCTACATATCCAAACCATTGTCAATAACCTGGAGTATTTGCCAGTCTTTTTTCTTTTTCTTGGTATAGATCAGGGCTCTGATGTGGTCTTTACGGTGGGCAAGATGGCCAATTCTTCAGGCTTTGCTGGTCCCTGTGACAGTGGCTCAGCTTGGCTGGTGCAGCGGACAATGCCTGAGGGAATAAGTTCACCTGCGTTCCATTAAAACTTTACACAAACAGGCAGCAGGATGTATTTGGGCTGCAGGCTGTAGTTTGCCGACCCCTGATACAGATGTTTGCACACATCAGATAGTAGGTATTTGATTAATTTGACGTTCCATTGGGAAAATTTTCCTTTGTCAACCAAATGTATTATTGAATATGATGTTAATGTTTGTATAATACCCCAGTCCAAACATTTGTTGTTACTTTATTTTCAGAATTATAGTAACAATTTATAATTTCACTAGTAGTGCATGAGAGGGCTATCCCATCTCCCATCACAGGCCTACACTGAATTGCTTTAAAAAAAAATGATTTGCTGCTGAGATAGGAATATGAGATCTTACGGAATTCTAGCTGGTATTTTGTCCTAGTCCAGCTCTGTTACATTAACGGTATTGATCATATCACCTTACAGTGAATCAATATTCTTTCTTGGAGACATGATCACTCCTAAGTATCTCTAGTGCTGTTACATCGGAATCCAGCCTTGGGCTCCTGCAACTCCACCTCCTCCATTTGTTTCTTAGAAAAGCATGTGAAACATTTATCACACAGCCACTGAAACAGAGAAAATGTAGCTAGACTAACATCCTTTTAAATAGAGTAAGTAGGTTTAAACACGTCTCCTTTTTTTTTTTTTTAACAAAAGCAGTGGAATTTTTTCTCATTTACCTCTGCTGTGGAGCATCTTATATCCCTTCTTTGTGAGGAACCACTTCAGTGAAAGGCTTTAAACCGGTGCCCAGAGGTTAAGCTGTCACTGAGATCCACCGCCAGAGCTACAGGCAAGAGAGCGGCGTGCTGTGCCCCGAGCCCCTCTATCTGACCATGGAATTTAAAATGAGTCACATTCCTAACAAATGTAATCTTGCAAATTCTGTGAATGAATAGGGATGGTTGCAGGAGCTGGCTTGAGCGCTCTTCAGAGAGAGCTCTGCCTACCGCTTCTGCAGCCCAGATCCACCTCCCTCCCCTGGCAGGGTGTGAGTGGCCAGTATTTATGCAGATGATGCCCTTGGAAAACTCCTCACTCCCCTTTGTTAGGGCAATTTATTTGTTAGACAGTGTCTAAATCGAATCCATCTCCTCAGCACATTTTGGAGACATCATTGGAGGGTGTGGCGTTGCAAAGGGCTTTTGTGCTGCTTGTAGGCTGACTAAAGGCAGTGGTTACCGGTGGCTCTTCCAAATGTCTGGGTCAGGGACTCACTCCTATCTGAGACAGTCCTTTGATTTATTTTTCTCAGCACTTGTGCCAGAACCAACTGTATTACAGGCTGTCTAATTGAAACTTGGCAGCAAGACAGTCCGGATCAAAGGCAGATCTCGGATCCCAGGCCAGTGGGCACTTAGCGTGTCTCGGAGGCAAAGCCAAGCATGCCGTCCGCGTTCCAGCAGAGCGTGCCAGCACCGCAGCCTCAGCATCCCGCTGGCTGATCCATGGGTTGCTCCGCCATCCGTTCCAGAAGGAGCCACTTGTGAGCTATTAAAGACAGCAATGAAGTGCTGTGGTGACAATGGTGATTCAGAGAAAGATGGAGGAACCACTGGGAAGGCAGTCTCCTTTCCCCTGTGCTGGGCCTGTGAGCAGGAGCCGGGGCCGCCCAGAGGCTCGGGCCAAGCCCTGTGGGACCAGGTGGTGGAGATGGAGCCTCGCTTCAGGGGAAAGAATATGAAAGAACATTTCATAAATTCACAAACAATAGACCTCAACCATGTTCTCTGATGTTTACTAATCCAATGATCCTATTTTCAAGGAAGGACAAAAAGGAGGGCCAGTTACCGGTTTACTAATAAGGCACAGCTATTCGATATCAATGCAAATACTCTCAAGATTGATCTATGGATTTAACACAAAAAGGACCTAAATCCCAGCTGCCTTTT
Source organism: Smutsia gigantea (assembly GCA_032199065.1). Classification (NCBI taxonomy): domain Eukaryota; kingdom Metazoa; phylum Chordata; class Mammalia; order Pholidota; family Manidae; genus Smutsia; species Smutsia gigantea. Next base: position 63,258 of record JAVSCE010017781.1, on the reverse strand, counting down.
AAAAAAAGAATTTGACAAGTTGTTCCTAAAATTCATATGCTTATGTGAAGGGTGGAGAAAGTCAAAATAGTCTTGGAAAAGAATGAAGTTGAGGACAGACCCTTCACCTCAGAACTATTACAAATTCTAGTTACCAAGGCTAACCAAGTTAAAGTAACCAACAATGTTGTCTTCCAACCGATGAATGGGGAATTTCTCTCAATTTACTTATATCTTTAAAAAACTTCTTTCAAAACTGTTCTGTATATTTTTGAAGTTAATACGCTTCTTTAAAGAGGTGCTTTAGGTTTACAGAAAAAGTGTGCAGAACATTCAGAGTTCCTGTGTACTGTCCACCATCCTCCACCACATGGTTTTACCATTTTCAACATCTTGCTAGTGTGATATATTTATTACAAATGATGAACCAAAGGTGATACATTTTTATTAACTAAATGAAGTTTAGTTAATAAAGTTTACAGTGGGATTCACTCTTTGTGTCGTACAGTTGTATGGGTTTTGTCAAATGTGTAACATCATGTGTCCACCATGATAGTACAGGGTGATTTTGCTGCCCTGTACATCCTCTGTGCTCCGCCTGTCCACCCACCCCTCCCTCCGCCAACCCCGGGCAACCACAGATCTTTTCAGTGTCCCTGTAGTTTTGCCTGTTCCAGAATGTCAAATAGTTGGACTCATACAGTATGTAGCCTTTTCAGACTGGCTTCTTTTGCTTAGCATTACACCTTTAAGGTTCCTTCTTAAAAAAAAACGTGTCTTTTCATGGCTTGATTAGCTCATTTCTCTTACTGAATAAAATTTCCCGGATGGACCACAGCTTATGTGTTCACCTATTGAATGGCTCCTTGGTTGCTTCCAATTTTTGGTTAACTATGAAAAAGCTGCTATAAACATCGTGCTTGGGCTTTTGTGCAGACCCGACTTTTCAACCAGTTTTAATAAATGCCATGTAGCATCATTGCTGGATTGTATGAAAAGCCTGTGTTTAGCTTTATAGTAAATTGCCAAATAGTCTTTCAAAGTGGCTGTACCATTTTCTATTCTCACCTGCCATGAATGAGACTTCCCGTTGTTTTCCATCTTCCCCAGTATTTGGAGTTGTAGGTGTTTTGGTTTTTAACTACTCCAATAGGTGTTAAGTGATACCTCATTGTTTTAATTTGCAATTCCCTAATGATACATGATGTTGAGCATCTTTTATATACTTACTTTCCATCTGTGTATCTTTGGTGGTATGTCTTGTCTGATCTTTTTCTCCTTTTAATTGGGTTGTTTGTTTTCTTAACAGTTGCGTTTTGAGAGTTCTATGTGTCTTTTGGTTACAAATCTTTTATATGTGTTTTGCAAATATTTTCTCCAAGTCTGTGGCTTGTCTTTTCATTCTCTTCACAATGTCTTTTGCAACACAGAAATGTTAATTCTAGTGAAGTCCAACTTATCAATGTTTCTTTCATAGGTTGTGTTTTTGGTGTTGTATCCAAAAAGTCACCACGAACCCAAGGTCACCTAGAATTTCTTATGTGTGCTCTCTGAAAGTCTTAATAGGTTTGTTTTTACATTTAGGCATATGATCTCTTTGAGTTGATTTTTGTGAAAGGTATAAGGTCTGTGTCTAGGTGAGCTTTTGTATTATGTGAGGATTGCCAGCTGTTTCAGCGCCGTTTGTTGAAAAGGCTATCCTTTTTCCATTGAATTTCCTTGGCCTCTTTGTGAAAGATCAATTGATTATATTTGTATAGATAAATTTCTGGGTTCTACATTCTGTTCCATTCATCTATTTGTCTATTCTTTAACCAATACCACACTGTTTTGGTTAAAAAGTATCTTTATACTAAGTCTTCAATTGGGTAATACCAGTCTTCTGATGTTTTTCTTTACTATTGTGTTGGCTATTATGGGTCTTCTGTCTTTCCATATAAACTTTAGAATTAGTTTATTGATATTCACAGAATAACTTGCTGGAGTTTGACAGGGATTGCACTGAATCTGTACATTCAATTGGGAAGAATTGATATCTTAACAATATTGATTCTCTCTACCCATAAACACGGAATATCTCCATTTCTCAGACCTTTTTTGATCTCTTTCACTAGAGTTTTGTAGCTTTCCTCATATAGATCTTGTACATGTTTTGTTCAACTTATGTCTGTTTAATTTTGTTTTTGGTGCTTATGTAAATGGTGTTGCATTTTTAACTTTATATTCCAGTTGCTCATTGCTGATATATAGGAAAGCAATTTGACTTTCATATATTAGCCTTACATCATACAACCTTACTATAATCATATCTTAATTGTAGGAGGTTTTTTTTTTTGTCAATTCTTTGGGATTTCCTACATGGATAATCACATCATCTGTGAACTAAGACAGTTTAATTTCTTCCTTCCCAATCTATATGCCTTTTATTTCCTTTCCCTGTGTCATTTCATTAGCTAGAATATCTAGTACCATACTGGAAAGGAGTGGTGGGAGCAGGTATCCTTGTCTCGTTCCTGATCTTGGGGGGAAGCACCTAGTTTCTTACTATTGTGTGATTTACAAATCTTTAAGTCTATACATTTGGGGAGCAATGTCATCTTACTCATGTGGAGTCTTGCAACCAATAGCAATGGAATTTCTCCCCATTTATTTAGATCATCTTTCACTTCTTCCAGCACTGTTTTGTAGTTTTCCATGTATAAGTCTTGCACTAGTGTTAAATTTATTGCTAGGTATTTTATTCTTTTTGGTGCTTTTGTGAATAGAGTCAGTTTATTAATTTTGTTTTTGGATTTTTCATTCTTGGTAGAAAGAAATTCAGTTGACTTTTGTATTTGCTTATTCGTTTTGCAGTTTTCCCTATGGATTCCTTGTGATTTTCTGCCTACAAATTGTGGTGTTCTGTGGATGAAGACAGTTTTACTTCTTCCTTTCCAAACTGGATGCTTTCTATTTCTTGCTTGATGGTACCAGACGGAACTCTAGGACAATGTTGAATAGAAGTGGTGGCGAGAGAGAAATCCCAAATTTAAGGGGAAAGCATCCTGCCTTTCATCATGAGGTGTGATGGTTGCTGTAGGTTTTTCATAAATGTCCTGTGCCAGCCTGAGGAAGTTCCTGTCCCGTCTTAGTGAGTTTTCATCATCAGTGCACGTGCTTCCTTTGGCTTTTGCACATGGGTGTGAGCTGAGATAAGGAGGACAGCATTTAAGTGAAGGGAGACTGTTGGAGGCCCTGGATCAAGTCAGCCCTGGGCCCCTTCCTCTCAGCATCTAGTTGTGCGAGCCGGCGGCTGTATTTATTGCTGAGGGCTTGCTGACTTGGTTTTCTGTTATGTTTAACAAGAGACCTCCTCACTGGTCCACTGCCTCCTCTACACAGTCTTCCTGGCCCACCAGCCAAATGTTCTGTTTCATCTCTGACTTTCCCTAGCTCTGCAGCTCGGTTCTGCACGTTCCCCTGGCCGCCCTGTCGGCCCTCGGCCTGTGCCCTGCCTCTCCTGCCAACCCCTTTGGGCACAGGCCTCACTGCCGGCTCTGCCCCCTCACAGCGTGTGGCAGTGGGCTTGCAGAGGAGATATACAACTCTTTAAGGCATTGATGTAAAGATACTTGAGTAATTGCTGCTGAAACCAGGTCACATACTTTAATTCTTTCTCTAGGAAGATTCAGAGGAAAATCTGTGAGACAAGACCAGTGTTTTTTTTTTAAGTGTTGGAACAATGTACTCAGTGAAGCCCTAGAGGAGTCCCTTGGTTGGGATGAGGGGGGCCTGGAAGCCTCTTTCCTTGGGGAGGCCCCTCCCTCCCATCCTCCTGCTCTGTGCTCTGGAACTGCTTTGAGAAACAGGGACCCTCGTTTACAGAAGAGGCGTATCAGACCTGTGTGGTTTCACACGGCCGGTTGGGGCAGGGCCAGGACTAGAACTCTGGGGTCCTGCCTCCCAAGCCCGTGCTCAGTTGTGCCTGCAAATAATGAAGCTCTGGAGGCTGCGGCACCCAGACACCTGTGTTCCCCCAGTGAGCCTCTTTTCTCATGTGTGGCGCCCAGTGGCGAGAACCATGAACACCTCAGAGAGGATCCTGTGGTTCTTTAATTTCTTAATTAAGCACCTGGGCACCCAGACGGGCATGGCTGTGGAGGCCGTGCTCACAGTGGGGGGGCTGAGTGTTGGTCAGAGTAGTTACATTTTCTGACTGAGGGGAAGAAGACCCCCCCAGGAGGAGAGAAGAGCCCGGGGAAGGTCCTGTCCTTTCTGCAGACACAGGGAGCCAGGGAGCTGTGTCCTGGGGACACTGAGGAATTTCGGGAGGGCGTGAGCCTGCACCCGCGCCGCCTCCGTCACTGCTGAGCCCCTGGAGGGCTCGTCTTTCTGGTCTCCACCTCTGAGCAACTGGAAAGAACTGATGGAGCTCCGACTCTCAGGTGGGAATGCCTGCCCTCTCTGAGCTGGGGGATGTTGGAGATGGGTCACCGCCTGCGGCAGCAGTGAGTCCACCACTGAAGGAGCCATGCTGTGTGCGTGGATGCGTTTCCGGCTCTGGGCCTCCAGGGAGAGCTCGGGCAAATTCATGCTGAGAGGCACAGCGGACTCCAGCCCTGGAGGTCAAGTGTGAATGGAAACAGCTGGGGAAGGGGAAGCCAGGGTGGACGGGGGCAAGAAGCCTTCAGTGTCTCCTATGTAGTGGGCACTCAAAATAATGTTTGTTGGAAAGATACATCAGTGAAAGCGTCCAATTGGAGGCCAGTCTCCTTGAAGAAGTGGCTTAAGCTCTCTTTGCCCGGGAGCACAGAATACGCATATGAGGGTTTCAAGTGCTCCTTGAATTTTGAACTGAACGGTGTGATAACGGGCTATTTCAGTTGTCTACGCCACCCTAGAACTTAGTGGTTTACAGCAACTGTTTCATTATCTCTCATGTTCTCTTGGTGACTGAGTTCTGCTCTTGCTTTGCGTCCCTTGTGCAGATGCAGTCGGATCATCGCTGGGAAGGGGGTCATCTTCACGGTCATCTGGGACACTGGCATGGCTGGACAGCCCTTGCTCTCTGTGTAAGTTGGATTATCTTCTTTCCAGGGCTCATTGTGGTCTTTTTTTGCAGTCTGTCCAGCAGAGCTGCTGGGCAGCTCAGGGGCTCCAAGAAGGGTTGAAGGAAAACCCCATTGTGCAAGTGCCTATCAAACCTCTGCTTGTACTTCCTTGCTAATGTCCCATTGGTCAAAGCTACTGTCATGACCAAGCCCAGAGTCCATGTGGGAGGAGACTACAAGACGTCAGGAACCCCAGGAGACATTGGCGGCCACCAATCCGCCAGAGGGAGGGGAAGTAGGGTTCTCAGGCAGTGAGGGGGGGACAGCCTCACGCAGCTGCCCTGTGTGACTCTAGTTTAGGGTGGTTGGGCATGGAGAGCAGCTAGTAATGGGACGGGAGGGGTGGCTGCAGGCAGACTGAGAATGCCTTTCAAAGCCATGCAGCAGGTTTGGAGGTTGTCCTGTAGATGGAAGACAGGAAAGCAGCCAGGGGCATGTAGCTCACGGGGACATATGGTGCAACAAGATTTCTGGGGACCAGTGAGACCACGGATGTGATCAAGGAGAGAAGTGATAAGTGTCGGGGGGCAGGGCAGTTACGGGAATGGGAGGAGCAGATGGTTCAGGGAAATTTGGGACAAAGAATTCATGGAGCATGTAGGTGATGGGCTGGGACAGTGGGGTACACAGAGGAGAGTAATTTCTTACTGAGTGTGTGGCATGGCACTGGGGTTGAGACACAGCTCTGCTTGCTGGGCGGGCACCATGCTTTGGTGAGTTTAGGTTTTTTCTTAGCAGACACAAATATTTTAGGCAAAATTCTTAGGTAGAATGTAATGTAGATTTTGAAAAATGAGAAAACTACATCTAGATTCTAAAAGTATGAAAGCTTGATGAAGGAGATTTATGAAGAACTCTGAAACTGGTCTGGAAGTTGGAAGAGACAACATGGAAAATTATTTTAAATAGCACTCCCAGCATGGTAACTGTCAGGTGCCTGGGAGCCAGTGGGCCTTACAGGGTGCTGGGGACCAGCCTTGCTTCTGTTTGCAGGGTGGTGGGGGCCAGCCTTGCTTCTGTTTCTTCCTGGACAGGGAGCTCCAGGAATAAGCAATGAGGTGCTTCAGGTGTACACATAAGAGGTCTGCCTGGGAAGGTCCCTGGGGTCAGGAGGCAGCTGGTGACATGGGTCATGACCCCCAGGGCTGCCAGAGAGGGGCTGCCGGAGAGGACAGGGCTGGAGATGAGGGATTAGGGGCCTCCCTTTGGCTCCTGAGCATGTGCACTGAAGAAGCCACAGCAGTTTCTGATTTCAGATCCTAGGGAGCCTCTACTTTGTCCTCCTGCCTCCTAAGAAGACAGGGCTGCTGGATCAGCAGGGTCAGGGGCCCAGCTCTAATTAGTTTGATTCCTTGAGTTGCTTGGAAGGGTCTTGGGAAAGTGATGGACGCCTGCCTGTGGTTCCTGGCAGGCAGGTGGGCTCACACATTCGCTGTGAGGTTGTGTCACGGCTGGTGAAGCTCTCCCTTATTTTAGGGGAGGTCTGTGGGTGTGGTGGGACCCAGGGCTTCTTGCATGCCATGAAGGCTGGTTTGCAAGCTTGGATAATGAATGTGGGGTGAAGACATTTCTGAACACCTTTAAATTGATCAGAGGGTTGAACTAGACCAAAAGTCAGTATGTTCAGGGGGGATAGCTGCCCAGGTGGACAGTGAAGTTCTGGGCCTGCCCGCTGTCTGGGAGCAGTGCCGACCCCACACCCGCCATGGGGCTCTCAGGACAACCAGTACCTCCTTGCCCAGTAAACCGTGCGCTCAGCACAGTCCTAGTCAATCGATTTGATAGCAACACGATTTGAAGCAAACTTGTCATTTGATCACTGTGTTTCCAGAACTAAGTGACTCCTGGTCCTGTAATTTGAGAGGCATTTTCCATGCTTTGGAAGGTCTTGTTTATCATTCTAAAAATTACAGTTAAGCTCATTAACCCCCAAATTAAGCAAGCTGAAATGATTTTGACTTTCATGGTCAACTGTGCTTCCATAACAGAGAGGAAGAAAAGGCAGCCCAAGACACGTGTGCAGACATGACTGCCCCTGCTCACACACATGCACACCTGTGCCCACGTGAATGGCTGCAACTGATCCTGATGGAAGATGGCAAAAATGGTTCACTGTGCTTCCCCAGAAAAAGCCTATAGTGCAGGGCCCAGTCTTGGTCGGGATTCCCTCTGTCCCTGTGGGATGGGACAATTTTGCATTTCCTTGGGCTAAAGCATGGGACGATGACTCGGTGGGCCAGTTGTGGTGGCTCCAGATGCCCCACTCAGCTGGCTGTGGCACTTGCTATGGCACAAACCCCGTGTTGAGCTTTTCTAGCTGATGGGGCGGGCAAGCTCATATCCCGTGGAGGAAAGGTGTACCCACGCACTCTGAACACACTTAGCTCCGCTCCAGGCTCGCACTGACTACCAAACAAATGCCAGGGATTTAGAAATTCTGGAACTGTAGCCACCAGTCACTTCCGGGAATTTCTGGACAGTAGCGTGGCTCCCCTCTTTGCTGGCTTGGATTCAGCTGCATTTCTAACGTCAGGGATGTGCTTTGTGACCTATCTCCACCTTGGCCTTCTGCCTCTCTCTGCTGGGTGCAGCAGTGCCCTCTCATGCTCTCTGTACCCATGCCCCGTCAGAGTCTTCCCAGTATTTCACCCCCATCCAAGGCTGGTCCGTTGGCTCCCAGACCTGGCTTCTGGAACCTAGAGGAACATTCCCTGGCTCCAGGAAGGCTGGGCAGGACCAGGAGCCTCTGGGATGGTTCTTCTTGGAGTGCAGGGAGGGCCCTGGTCTTGTCCTACAACCTGCTTGAGGCAGCAAAGAGTCTCCCTGGCTGGGAGGGCAGGTGGAGTATACAGACAGAGCAATGTGCGCCCCTCAGCGGGGCTCTGTAGGAGGAGATCATGAGTCACCTTTCCAGGTTCACGCGGAAGGAGGCAGGGCTTGGGGCAAGTTCTGTCCCTGCTGACCCTCCATTTCCCCCCTGAGGATTCAAACACATGGCTCGGACTTTTCCAGCTGGAATGTCCCTGGATTCTAGGATAAACACCTGACTATATGGATTCTCCACACTTTTTTTTTAACGATAGAAGAAACACGTATTCATTGTAGAAAAATGAGAAAGTACAGATTATGCAGAAAAGATAAAGAATTAAAACTGACCCTAATCCCATGGTTACCCCATGACTATTTGGCGTATGTGACTGTGGACTTTTCTCCCACAGATGTGTGTCTGGATAAGTGTCCATGTGTGCATGCAAGAGGAAACGTGGTTATCCCACTATGTATAGCATCTGGTAATCTGCTTTTTTGCTTATCAATTAACATCTTTTGGCTTTTTATTTTTATGAACATAGGTCATTGAGGGAGATTAGAGATGAAGGGGAAATGATCAGATACATGCAGATTGCTTTAACTGAATCAGGGGAATACAATTTGACTGCTAAATACAGAGCTATAAGGGACAGCCAGATGTATTTCCCATCCTCAAGGAGTTAGGGAAGTAGTTTCATATAAAATTATGTGGGCCAGCACACATAATCAGCTATAAGCCAGTTCAGTTTGGAAGTACTCAGAGGTCTTCCTGGAAGAAGTGGCATTTGTGGAGAAGAGCAGCGTTGCTTGCTTTATTTGGGACCACTGTGGGAGCCATCCAGGCAGAGAAGAGCCCCAGTCTTGGAATCGATGTAGCTGGGTGCTGGCCATACTCTTTCACTTTCTGGCCGTGTGACACTAGGCAAATTAACAAGCCTCTGAGCCCTGGGTTCCTTCCTTGCCATATGTGGATAATTATACCTTCTTTGCCAGGCTGTTGTGAGAATTAAGTAAAATATCCAGTGCCAAAACACACTGTGTTCTAAGCTACCAAAACAGTGCCTGACATGTTAAAAATGCTCCATAAATAGTAGCTATTATTTTTCGAATTCAGTAAATCACTGTACCTAAGCCTATAATAAAATAAGCAAAAAATATGTGAGCCTTTAAGAAATTAAGAACAAAAAAGGTGGTTAGTGATTTCACTGTCTTCCAGAATATGTTTCTGATAAGCCCAAGTAACTTTTAGGATTTGTTTTCTGGGATGCAGAGAAAACCAAACCTGGTGTCCACTAGTTCATCTGATTTTTTTTTTTTTGGTATCATTAATGTACAATCACATGAGCAACATTGTGGTTTAGTTCATTTGATTTTAAATTTTGGGAAATGTGGAGTCTGTGGTGGTTGACTCTTCCGAGTAGTGGACTATTCCTCTAATAATATCTGGAATATTCTGGTATTCCTCTAAAATAATACTGTACTGATATTTTCCTGAAATAACTGTGTATTCTGCTATTTTGCTGAAATAGATTGCACTTAATAGACTATCCCATTTAAAATTCAATTTACATTTATCACCGTGTTACATTCTAGACCCAACGGATGATCTCTTTTCTTAGTACTTTTGTTGAAGAAACAATATTCAGATTTGACCTATTTTGGAGAAGAGTACAATTTATTGAGAACTAGGTTGAAAAGAAATTCATTTGGCTTTGGAATTAGGCCAGTTTCCAGTGAATATAAAAAATTACAATATGCATGAGTATAAATATGAAATAGATAAAACCTGTTAAGTTGCTAATATGATGACTTTTCCTAATATTTGTCCCAATGAAATGCTCTTTTAAAACACACACACACACACACACACACACACACACACACACACACACACACACACACGGATGGCATGATTCTAATTCCTCTTGCGTCCCTAAAGTATGGCCAAATTAAATCAGTACATCAGAGACTTGTTTTGTTTGGCCTCTGCAGGAACTACTTCTGTTTCTTGAAAGACCTTTCTTTTTACCAACTTCCTTACCTGGAAAGGTTTACTATGTCTTCGTACAAGTGGTTGTCATGCTTTAGAACAATCACAAGCAGCAGAAAGTCAGAATTGTCAGTTCAGAAGACACTGCTTGCTCCACTGGGTACAACTGAGCAAGCAATGCTGGCAAACGATCTTTAGAAAAAAAACAGAGGATGGGAACAGCGGCAGAATGAAGATAAAAAGGGTTGCTGGCTTTATTCTCACTGAAGGCTGGCAGCAGGAATCTGCAGGAGGGGACGTGTATCAGATAGGTCATCTGTTGGGTAATGAAGAAGAGAAGACAGGAGACAGGTGGGACGAGCAGGTGATGCTCCATCTCAGAGGGGCGGGAGAGCCTGGAGAAAGCCGGGAAAGCCAACCTTCTGGAGCTGACTGCCACCATATAGTGCTGCCCCATAAGGCAGACCTTCGAGGGAGGGGCGCCCATGGAAAAGGTTATGGGTAAACTTGAAAATCTGCTTCTCATTTCTCCGTGGTCTCATTCATTATGGATTCATTTCTATCTGTACAGGGCGTCTTATTAAAAATTACTACCATGTCAAGAATATCCCAGTCCCATGATATTTGTACTACTTTCCTACCATCTTATTCTGTGTGCATGTGTGTTGTGTGGTTCTATAAGAAGCAGTTATGAGAATAGTGACAATTTTAAATGCATGTCTTTGTCAAGGAATTTCTGCCCCATGTTGCTCTGCTCACAAAATAACACTGCGCTTTGCTTCCTCCGTGAAGGGTTGATTTACAAATAACCTCCTTAAAGTCGTCTTTGTACGTACCATTAGGGCTTGGGATTTCTATAGGCAAGTTCAATCTGGCATCTTTATCTTGCAAAAAGCCATCTGCTGACTTGAGGACTGGCTGGAGTGGTAGCTGCAGCTGTCGTGGGCTGGCTGGGCCTGGAGTGGCCCTAACACTTGATTGGGTGCAGGAAGCAGGAATGTAACATGAGTTTGGTCCTCCTTCCAGGGGACCCTGTGCCCTGCTTGCTATCTGCTCTGGAGGCTTCAGGAGACACAGAAGAAGCATTTTAGAGAAATACACTTTGGCAAATGCCCACCCCTCCTGCTCCCAAGGAGGAATGGTTAAATCAGATCTTTTCGGGAACACACCAATTGAATGGTACCAGCCTGGGCTTCCCAGGGGACTCTACCTCCTCTGGCCAGCTTGCTGGAATCAGTAATGACTGTTTGTGCTCAGTGAGAGAAGGTAGGAGTCATCCTTTCTGTATTAAATGGCTGGGGCATGTGCTACCTGCCATGGCAGCCAGCGTTCAGTGCTCTGACACCAGTCAGCTGGGGAAACTCAGAGACGGGTGCTGGATGGGTTCACCATTCATCAGCCACCTCGGCCTTGGCCGTGGCCCGTGCCTTGCACACACCCACGCATCATTCATCAAGTCCGCCCTCCTTCACGAACAATCTAAAGGGGTATGATTCTTTGCTTTCTGTCTCCTGACATGTGGGCCCGGTCACGAGACCCAGCAGTAAATATCTATCTTAAACAAATGGCTGTCAGTGGCAAATCACCAGGGGCATTTAAGAGGGAATTAGGAATTAAGAATTTGTGGTGATGGGTAATAAAAGATGGATTGGCTTATTTGTATGGCCCTGCAAATGTATGCATTAAAATAGGTGGAAAAGGCCAAAACGAGACAATTATGCTTCTGAATAGGTCATATCCAGTGATCTAGCAGTTAACTTGTCACTTTGCCCAAACAATGTATGTGTGTATGTGTATGTGTACATATATTAGTATATATGTTGCTGTGTATTATTTTATCTTTTAATATATACAAATGTAATGACATTATATATTATGTACACACACAGAGAGTGTACATATTAGAAGGGAGAAGTTAAAATGTATCGACTCTAACTGTAAGGCTCAGGCAATAGTCAGGTTACCCAATGGTTACACTAGGCCAAGTCGTACATTAAAAGTCGGCTTTTTATGTGCAGGGTGCGAGCTTTGGGTTTGACTGATTTAAAATTCAAATTGATAAAGTATTTATGCCCACATTTTAGGATTTAATCTTTTTGGCAATCTAAAAGAAAAAAACAGTTAACTGGGGCTAAGTAGCTTGGTTATCTGGCTGTATGTATTTCATATGCTGTCAATATCCTGCTGTAAGAAGATTATGATGTTTAAAATCAGGCTTACAGATGTATTTTCTACTTTTTAATTCAGAAAACCCTCCAGATTGTTAGGCCTAAATTCTTTAATCTCCCTGCTTAGGCCAAAAGGTTAGCTCAGTTAAAAAAAAAGGAAAAGCCACTGTAAAGAGGCGCTGAGGGATGTTTCCGGAAGCGATTGCTTGGCTGCACTTTTCCCGCGGGAGAAACAGCCCTTGGCGTTGTGGGTCTCGGCTGGCCGGAGGGTGCCTCCCCTGAATGGATGGGTGTCCTGTGCCTGCACTGGTGGGTCTGGCTTATGTCAGGCTAAGTCCACGAGCAGTCGAAACTCGTGTCCACTTTCCCACTGTGGGAGACACGGGCAGGGTAGAGTCGGGGTGTGCACAGCAGTGCCCTGGCTTCCCTCTCATAGGCGGCCACCATGGTTCCTCACTAGTTAGCAGGGGCACCAGGCTCCCCCCACCCTGTCAGCTCCTGGCCTCTCCCAGGCTGCTTCTGGGCCCTGGTCCACTTCCTCTGTCTCTGCCTAGGATGCTGTGCTGAGAGACTTAATCGAGATTATTTGTGATGGCAGTTTTTGGTGTTACTTTATTTGCAGTTTAATGGAAAGGCTTTGATTTTGACAGATGGGTTAAAGAAGTGTGGGAATTTCAGCCCCTGAGAAAGGCTCAATAGGAAGGGAACTGGGGCAGCATGAAGGCCCTGGAGCACTTTGAGCTTTGTAGAGGCTGTGGGGAAGGAGGCTCCCTGGTACCTGGGCCAGGCCCGTGACTCATGGGCTGGGCGAAGTGGCTGCGGGGAAGCCTGGGGAGGTGCAGGCACTGCAGTGCAAGGCGTCGGGCTCCTCAGTGTTTCCGGAGCAGGGTCGTGGTGTTGTCTGGCTGCAGATTCCTCAGATGCCATCCGCACCCTGGTGGTGTTGTGCCCAAGTCGTGAGTCCCCGAGAGACCACCAAGGAGCTGATTCCGATGCAGACACAAAAGGGTCATTTATTTCAAGCTTGAGCTTGGACTCACACCCTTCACCGACACAGCGGGTCAGGAATGTGAGCCCTGAGCTCAGGGTAGGCAAGGTTTTTATGCATTACAGGTTTAGGAAGAGGGGATTCTAACTTGGCATAAGCTGATTGGGGATTTTGGAAGTTAAACAATTGTTATTAGTTAAGTTCGGCTGGCCTGACCATGATGATGTAGCGAGAACGTTGCTAGGGGAACTATCTGGGGTGGCCATTTGTCCATGTTCTCAAGACACGTACATCTCATACGCCTGGGAGCATCGGACACAGATGGCCGGCCTTGAGATAAGACCTTCTTCTAATATCAGTTCCTGTGGTTAGGAAACTTTTCAAGGTTTCTTCCAGAGCCAGGCCCAGCTCAGGCCTCAGATGGAGATTAGGCACAAAAAACAGAGTCAGTCCTGTTCTGTCCTTCATTTAGGTTTATACAGTCAGATTTGTTAAAATGGCTTCTCTTATGCTAAATCTAGGGTCTCACAGGGCCGCCCCTTGCCCTTCTCCCGTGCCTTCATGGTCCTCCAGAGACCTACACAGACCCTAGTCCATGGGCCAGAATTCCAGCCAGAGCCCCTTCTGTTTCTCTTCTGTGGGGTTTTATCATGCCCCGTTAAAATGTGCTCCCAGTGTGGAGTTGTGTGAGTTTTTCTGGGAAACAGGAGTGCGGAAGCCCCGTGATGGGGTCTCTGTCCCCGTGGGCATGCGCAGGGCTGAGCTTCCACATGAGGACAGGGTCCTGGCAGGAACTGGCGATCCTCCGAGTCTCACATGATTCAAGGAAGGGCTGCTCTGAGAAGACCTCTGCCACCCTCATGCAGCCCCTGGGACCACCGCCCTCCTGTCTCTCTTCCTTTCCAGGCCAGCCACACCCAGCCGCCTCCGACCCTTCTTCGCCCACTCCAGGTGGCCTCCCGCCAGCCCACTGCACTTCGCCAGGTCTCAGATGGCCTCCCTGCTGCCACAGTCAGTGGGGCGTGGGTGCTGGTGTGCTCCGGGTCTTCCTTGGACCCTCCCCACCCCAGCACCCAACTCTGTCCTCTGCCCGCCCTTGGGCTGCATGGCCATCTCCCTCCCTTGCCCCTTCTTTCAGAGCTGGCACCTTGGGGTGGCCCTCCTTCTCTTCTCTTCTCTATCTACACAGGTTCCCTGGTGATGCCCCTCCCTCTTGGGTCCCAAAACCTCCCTTCCTAGCTCCAAACCTGCAGCCAGTTGCCCAGGACCATTAAGGGCTCTTGGGCCCCATGTCTCCACCTGGCCAAGGTCCACCTCCTCTGTCTGTATCTCTGGGCTGCTGCAACCAAGCATTACAGACGGGGGGTGTAACCAACAGACATTCCTTCCCCACGCCTCTGGGGGCTGGAAGTCTGCCACCAGATCCAGGTCTGGTGTCTGGGGAGGCCCCCTTCTTGGTTCAGAGGTGGCTGTGTCATCACATGGTGGAAGGGGCGAGCAGACTCTCTGGGTCCCTTTTCTGTGGGCACAGATCCTGTTCACAAGGGCTCCACCCTCATGACCTCATCACCCACTAACACAATCACCTTGGGGTTAGGGCCTCAGCATAGGAATTTGGGAGACATAAACATTCAGTCCAGGACACCCAGCCTTAGACAGAACTATACTGATGATGCTGATGATAGCAAGGTTGATGTCACAACACCTGCCCGCTCCCGTGCCCCCTCCACTGCCCCGGCTCTGCTGGCAGAGGCTGCCCCAGCCTGGCTGCCTCCTGGACTTTCATTTTCCTTCCGTCCATCCAATCCAAGGCCCTGTCAGTTCATCTCCACCTTCTTCCCCTCTGCCACCACCCAGCTGGGCCACCTCTTCCCAGATTCCTGAAGCACCCCTGGGCCTGTCCTCATGGCATTTCAGTGGTGTCCCAGTGTCCTCGGAAAACACCCAGATGACATAAAGTGGCCTTCTACAGCACCCTGGCCAGCTCTGTCCCCCGTGTCCTCCCAGGCCCTCTTCCCCACCTTGCAGACTGAGCCCTGGACTCCATTCCCTGTGCCTATGGGCCTCTTCCCCACCCATGCCTGAGGGACTCCTCAGGGTCTCAGAGCAGCTTCATGTCCCCAGAGGAGCTTTCAGGGTTCCCTCTAGGCTGGGCTGGGGACTCATCCTGCAAGGATCCCCAGGCTCTGACCATCCCCCAGTCTGTCCTTCCCTCCACACACAGCCCAGCCCCAACTGGGCTGAGCCTGCCCTGGCTGTCTGTGTGGCCCTGGTGCCCAGCAGAGTTGGACTCACCAGTGGTTGTTAATTGAATAAGCCCAGTTCCTATAAGAATTCATTTCCAATCTAAATGCCTCTGAATTTACTGGTCAAGATGTTATCATTGCAGTTTTTCTTGGAAACCTTTTTTTTAAATGCCAAAAAGAGGTCTATGAAAAAGTCAGATCTTTCTGAAAGTAACTTTAAAAATTAACATTTTTCATTAGAGAAAAAAAGTGAAGTCAAGAAATGTAGTAGTTGCTCTTTGTCCTTTTGCTTCATTTTCCCATTCATGATCAGAAATCCAGACTATGGCTCCCAACCCCAAAAAGGATGGCATTTTCAAGGCCCAGGCAATACCCTATACATTGTGCAAGTCCCTTATTTTAAAACAAAATACCAGCGTCCCAGGAGAAGTACATTTGCCCATCACCATCACCGCTCTTCCTCTTCGTCTGTCCACCCTGATGTTTACGGGGGGCCCCACAGGCAGCCACTGGGCAGAGTGTTTCACAGCCTCACACTACATGAAGTAGTATTTAATTCCCTAGTATAAATACAGATGAGGAAACTGAGGTCAGAGTGGTTTGGTTACCTGTTCTGATTTACAGAGGGGACAAGTGGTGTAGCTGATGGCTGACTCCAGTGCCATGGCTTCTCCAGGATTCTCTGTCACCTCCCATATCTCCTGGCGTTCACTCTCAAAGCTTGTTTCTGAAGAGTTGCACTCATCAAGTCTTTAGTACTTGCGGTTTGAGCACCCACGTCACAGGTCAGACACAGTGCTAGGGAGACTGAAATGTCCCCAGCCTCTCCTGGTCCAGGAGGCCTTTGGTACACCTCCAGTGCACTTGAACCGAGTTCCCAGGGGGTCCCCAGCCTCATGCGGAGCGTGGCTGACCATGTGCTATGATTACAGGTCCCAGGACACCCTGAGCTGCTGCCTGCTCTTTTGGGCTTTTGTGCTGCATGCGCTCAGATAGCAATGAACCCCTAAAATGAATTTTAGTAGCATAAATGCCTGTTTTTCTAAAGTGTCTTCTCTCTACTACTGCTTAGGAGGGATAATGCTGTTTTGATTGCTGTTACAGAATAATAATATTAAGTAATACATTTATAGATTAATAATTTAATAAATCTTGTAATACAAATACTATTATAGATGATAATAAGATTTCATGTCTGGGGTGAAGACTGGGGCTAGGAACGGGAGAAAGCTGACTTTCCAGTCACTCACGGTGGGCAGGAAGGATGAGACCAGGAGGGAAAGTGCGTGTTTGGGCTCTGGGGTAGGAAGAGGCCCCTGAGGGCAGGAGGAGGCTGGGAGGCCAGAAGCCTCTGGTTGAGCTGTCCCTGCTGCCCACTCTGGGTGGGGCTGTGACTGCACCATGTCTCAGCTGTGTTCCCTGAGCAGCGGTTCCCATCTCTGTACCCTCCCTGCCACTGAGTGGGCTAGCCCCAGCCTGGGGCAGGGGGTTTTGAAGCTGGTCTCTGTGGTTTGGGTGCCCCTCACTCCCACCTGCCAAGCAGACTGGCCTGGGTCTTTCTCCAGTGCCCAGAGTCCAGAGCGGAGCTCCCAATCCCCCTGACCGGGCACTGGGGGCTCCCGCCTTCAGCACCCAGGGGTAGATGCTCATACCTTTGATTTGCTCCTCTGCGTCCCATTAAGCCCTGTGATGGGCACATCTGTGCTCAGCATGTCTTCCTGCAGACCACGGAGTCATTAGCAGAGATGGGATGCGTCCCAGATGTTAAGGAACATGGCAGTGCTTCATGGATCGCCACTGGGACAGATAAACACGGGGACGCGTGCAAGTCACTGGGTACCAGAAGCTTCGCAAGTTGGCTCCCGTATGGAAGGAGGGGCTGGTGACATTTTAAGGTGGGTGGCAGGGGGGAGAGGGAGAAACGTGCTTTCACCGGAAGTACTTCCAGGGTGATTGTTGACCTTTTGGAGGCAGGGAGTCGGAGCTAATTCAGTTTCGTTGGAGGGGGTGATATATTCTCATCCTGGAGCCTTGGCAGAAGCCATGATCGACACATCTGCTACCGAAATGCTCGTCTGTGTACACCCAGCCTTGCTCTGTGGAGTGGGAGTGAGGGGTGGGTTCCAGAGTCCATAGTGACTGTGGGCAGGGTATTCAACACCCCTAGGCTTCATTTTCCATCTTTAAAAGGGAATAATTGATATTCCCACTCTCCTTAAGGAAGGGGGCCTGTGTTGAGTGACATAATCAGCACAGGCTCAGGCTTCTCCAGAACCCATCATTCAACTTCAAGCTCAGTGATCTGGGAGCAGGATTTGGGCTCAAACACATGCATTTCCAATAAAATCCTGAAATATGAGTGTTTTTTTTAATGCCCTTTTATTTAAATATAGCCTAAGAGAAAATGTTAGTGCCCTTTGTGTGGTACCAGATAATCAAGGGCTTTGAGGAAAGCAGTGGGAAAATAGTGATAAATTATATTCACTTAGGATCCTGAGAAAAGAGGAAATGTTTTTGCAAAATTTGATGAAATGTTTGCGCTAGAAACTTAACTCAAAATAACCACTGTAATTGCACCATTTATCAGTAATGTGATTTGTTGCACTTGAGACGTTTCACAATGGAAGTGTTTCATCATGTGAGGGTCCACCTGCTCAACCTATTTCCAAAACAGTAAGGATTTGATTATGGTAAAGTGGACCCGGCCAGCGGTCATGACACTGACTGACCGAGATGTCCGAGAATGTGCTATACTTCAGACAGATGGCCACTGCGATGTGTCCTCCCATATACAACAATAATACTAGTATTAGACACAGCAGTAATTGTAGTATATATAAATCCATTCGGACCTGATTCCAGTGGGTGTATGTGTGTGGGAGGGGATCTTCCCATACATAACACCAAGCAATTCTCTAACACCAGCAGGGTGATGGAGAACTCAACTCAATTCTGAGGCTGTCTGCCCAGAGACAGCACCAGATTCCCCAGGTTAAACGTTCCGCCCTACAAGACGGCCCTCCATCCTGGACTCCAGATGCCGGTGGCAAGCCCCAGGCTGTTCTCTATGCTTCAGACCTACTGGCTGCAAGCTGGTGGTTCCCATGACCTCCCCCTTAGGTTCGATTAATTTTTTAGAGCAGCTCACAGAACTCTCAAAAACACATTTACCAGCTTAATAAAAGATACCATAAAGGATACACATTAACAGCCAGATGAAGAGAGACGCAGGGCAAGGTCCCAAATAAAGGAGCCTCTGTCCTCGTGGAGCCTGGGGCCTTGATCGGTGGCTCACGGAGGCTTTCTTGTTCCCCTAGCAGAGAAGCTCTCTCTGACTGAGAAGCAGGGTCTGAGAGAATGCTAAGGTCTTTTCAGGGGATTTGTGAGGGCTTCATTGCATATTCATGATTGACTAAATTATTGGCCATTGGCTGATTCAGCCTCCAGCCCTGCCCTTGGGTGGGGCCTAAAAGTCTCTCATTAACATGACAAAACACCCATTTCACCTTTAAGAGGGCAGTGTTTTCAGGAACTGTGTGGATGAGGACCAAATATACCTGGGAAATACGTATTTGGCCTTATGAGTGATCAAATATGTATCTCTTATACTCATTCTATTCCAGCCACATAACTCCATTTTGTATTTTCCAAATAAAAATGGACATTGCACTGGTGGCTTCTCTCTCCCTTGACAGAGTGCCCATTTAACTATGTGTGCCTGAAGATGCCCCTATGTTTACATGCCTATGTTTAGATCCAGTCTTTATTAAAAGGAAATGTCTCAAGATTGCAACTGACGGAAATAATGGTACTGATGTCAGCTTCTTTTACAGATCTGCTGTCCCTTATTCTGGTAACAAATTCTTGGAGGGAGGTTTTGTTTGGTGCTTTGTTTGTTGAATGGAGAAGGGACACTGGTATCACCTTGGAAATTTTTTCTTTATTCCATTATGTTTCCTTCATTGATTTATTTAACATTTGTGAATTTAAACATCCAAGAAGGACCTGCAAGCAACCAGCAACCAAGATTAGAAACTCAGGAAAGAGAATTGTTTGTTGTTTTTTTCACGTGCCCATTTATTTCTTCAACAACTTTTCTTTGATGAATGAGGGGTGTTCCTTGCCTTCTCAATGCTCACAGCCTACTGGTGACGCAGACGATTAAGCTGATATTTTCAACAGTGTGTAATAACTGAGGGCCCCACCAGCAGAAGCTAACACTGGGCTGGGCTGATGAGTTCTGCAGGGCAGAGGCAGAGGCATCAGAAAGGTGGAGACGGAGCCAGAGACAGGGGTTTGGGAGACAGCTTGGTAGTGATGAAACTGAAAACTGTGGGTGAGATCATCTTTGAGCTTGAGGGTTGCAGAATGAAAGGAAGTTGCTTAAGATCTTAGGGATCATCACTGTCGTACCCTTTAGTCCTGAAAGAATGGAAATGTTTAAGAAGATTCTGTCTATTTTGATGATAAGATTTTTCTCTGTAGGGTAATAACATTGCTGGTCTTAACAGGGTCCTTCTGTCGCTACCACCTAGTGGGATTTAAGCAACTGGAAGAGAAGGAACACACTGCCAAGGCCCTGGAGCAACATCCCTAGAGAGTTGGGTTTGAGCTGAATCTTCACAGAGTTCCTGGGATGCTATGAGAGTCGAGTACTTGCGCGACACAACACTCACATTCGTCCTCCCAACTCCTTCCTTCCCCACTTCCTGCACATATTTTTTTTCCCTTCTTTCTGGTTTACTATATTCTCCCATTCAAAAGTCCTCATTACAGATAAATTTAAAACTATGGAAAAGTAGAGAAAAAACATTCCTCACAGTCCCCCCCACGTAGTAATGACTATGATTAATATTTTGGTGTTATTTTTTTTTCAAATCTTTTCCCAAATAGCTTTCCTTTTACACACCTGTGATCATATACCATGTATATACAATTTTGTATTCTATTTTATTTATTTAATGCTGTAAATATTTTATCCAAGTCTTCCAAGTATCTCTTGAGTTGGAATTACCTTAATGTACTTAACTCTTCCCTTCCCACTCCTTATTGGGTACAAATTGTTTTCAATGTTTCTCTAAAATAAATAACAGTACAACAGATATCCTTTTGTGGAAAACTCCTTCCATGTTTAGGGATGTTCTTTAGGAATGGAGAACAGAAATGGGAGTGCTGGGTCAGAGAACTTACACATTATTGATATTTTGGGTAGAGTGTCATGCACACCTCCAAAGCCTGTCTCCATCAGGAGTGAACATGCCTGGTTCAAAGACACCTGTGAACAGTGGGTGTTATAATGAAAACCCAACCAGCCAACCAATGGGCCACAAAAACACCTTTACAGATTTGGGAGAACATTAATGAAAATTTAAGCTCTATGAAGACAGGCATTTGTCTTTTTTGCTTTGTTTTTCATTGATTTATCTTAGTCACCTGAGGCTAGCATACAGCTAGACCCAGCAAACACTGGTAGAAGGCAGTATGTCTTCCAAAGTGTCCCTTTGTCTTAGTGAGGAAGTACAAGGACCTCTGACCCAATACACTTGGATGGGGTTCCAGACTGCCCTCCTTTTCAGACATATTTCAGTTAAGCTTTGTTTGGAGAATGTGAGAGCTGTGTACATGGCAGCTCCTAGGACAAGTATCTCTGCAGATTCCCCCTTTCTGTTTCTGGGAGCATCTTGTTGACAGGTTCATCAGAGATGCCTTTGTGGTGGATCCCTGAAGCCAGGAGATGTTACTGGAGTCTCTGGTCAGCAGTGGGAGAAGGCAGACTCCTGGAGATGGAGGGATGTAAGTGCCTGTGGGCCCAGGGTCAGAGGCAGGCTCTGTACTAGCTTGGGGGTCTGTCCAGAAACTGAGATCAGTGATTCTCTGGTGAGACCTGCGGGGAAAGCTCAGCCCTGCCCAGGCTTCCATCCAGTTACTGACACCCAGTCACCGACACACCCCCACTTTACTGGGAACCTCTTACTCTGGTAGCCTTTGCTCCCTGGCTCTTCTGGCCAGGTCCCACCAGCCCTTCCAGCTCAGTGTAAATGTCTCCACCTTGGTAGAAGCCCTCTCTCTGGTCTCAAGCACCAACAGAGCATGCAGACACCTCCATTATAGCCCATATCTTGTGACTGTCCAACTGCAAGTCTGACGACCCCTTGCGCCTAAGTCCCGAGGACCCACTCCTTTCCTCTTTGTGACCCATTTGGACAACCTCCCCTAGGGAATTCTTAGGCCCACTGAAATGCAAGAACCTGGGCCTCTTTTTGGTCTTGGGAGGCCACCTGGCATCCCTATGGGCGAGCCATCTCCCAGGATCGTAACAGATTTTGGAGAGTGGCTACCGCAGGCTTGGGCTATTGTGCACGGCTTGGCTGCTCTCCTCATGCTCACTCAGGAGGAAAGGCTATTTCAAGGCAGAACTTTTTGTTTTTGTTTTTTACTTACATAAACTGTAAAAGTTTTTTTGTACAACAAAATGAAAATAAAGGGTAAGTTATAAATGCCACCTCTTAATAGGACAGCAGTTAAATTGGAGCTGTATATCATTGACCACTATGAAAAACTACTTTCATAATTGTTTTAATTTTCTCTCTTGGTGTTATGAAGACCTTTATTACACACAGTTCTATATTAGCACCTTTATTTGTAATGAAATAAGGGTTGGAAGAAAATCAAGGTTAAAACATGGCCTAGCTTCTAATGGTAACAAGTGAAGTTAGACTCTTGTCCAGAGGAATTAAATATAATCTTGATGCCCTAAAACGCCGGATCATTACATCCACCTTTGCTTTGATTTGAGCCCCTCCTCTTCCCATGGATGTTTCCCAAAAACATAATTTATGCATGGCCTTCTATGAAACATACAGAAGGATATAATCAGAAGTCTGATCTGTTGATGTTTCAGTTTTCAGGAGAAATATTTGCTCATGGAAACTCCTCCTGGATTTTTTTCCCAGTCATGATAAAAAGGCTTGTTCTTTTGCTAAAGGACAAAAAAAGTTTGTCCCTTGAAAAATTAAACTTTCAAAGAATTTTTTTTAATTTTAGCAGTCTAAATCAGCAGATGATTGGATTTCATAGATTTTTTAAAAAATCTCAATTTCCATCATTTTCAGCAGTAAGATTTTATATTGCACTTTGTGGGAAAATTCTTTTGCAGCTGGGAATGTCGGAACACATACAATGTATGTGTGTGTCGGGTGGGGGTGAGGGTGGGGGTGGGTGAGGGCGGATACGGCTGTTCATTTTCAAAGAGATCTCCCTTTTGGAATAAGAGTAAAAGGAGACATGTTAAGGAAACATTTCCCTACTAACCAGGCCTTAGGTGGTGGTAATCATTCATAGGCTATTGTGTCATGGCATGAGAGAGCTCATCTGAATGTTATGTGGAAGCTACTATGAGTTGTGCACCTGAGGACAGAGCAGCACGAGGCCGGGCTCTGGTCTGGCACGTGGTGAAGATTTCAAACAGAAACCTCACGTTCCCCCAAATGAGTGAATGAGTGTTGGAACCGAAGAGAAACTAAGACACTCAAGATCATTATTTGAGGTCAGGAGGTTTCCTGCTAAAAATCTCCCATTTAAGCCCAAGGGAACTGGACTCAAAGCATTTTTATCAGAAGGCTCTGGAGTAGGGGATATGCTTTGACTGCTGGTGTAAGGCTTTTGACCTGTAAAATTCCAGAGCCAGCGTTTGAACTGCAGCTTTAAGGAGCCGAATGATGACTGCATGTGCTGGTGTGGGTGAATTTAAAAAAGTCGCTTGTGTATTTTCAAGTGCATTGTAGAAGGGGCTGCGAGTGCTCATAAATCACATTATATTTTCAAAGTGGCTGTCATTATTAGCCTTCCTTCTAAAAAACTTTGAGCTAGAGAAGCACTATTGTTTTTGTTAAACAGCCAAATATCCATGGAACTGGAGTCGGTGTTGCCTTGAATAATACTGTTTATGAATTTAAAACTGAGGTGTGACCTGAATGCCCTGGGACTTGTCAAGGGATTCTAACCAAATTCCAGAGGAAGAGTCTGAAGTTGGCTTTGAGCAGAGGGAGCCCCTTTGGAGCAAAGGCTGGCACAGAGGGAGCTTTCCAGAGGGAAAACACTTATTTAGATGTGTAAGCTTTAGTAAATATTAAAAAAGAAAACCCAAAACCTCATGATTTTGGAGTCATGCCTCAGATAGTTCTGCTCTGCCCAACTGGTAGCTGCCTTCCTGACATAAATAATGATCGATAGGATACCTTTCATTTTTTTTCTGGTTGTGAATTAATAGGATTGTAGCTCGGTTATGAATGGAAGAAACTGTGATTGATTAGACTTCTGATCAAAATCAGATCAATCACTTGTGCACTTGCTATTGATCTGGCTGGTCATAGAGGCTGGGTGGGAGTTTAGTCCCCATGGCTGCTTTCTAGCAAGCACTGTTTTGGGTAGTTTAAGGGCTTCATACTGTCATGCCTTGAGTTGTATCCCTGTTATCATTTAACATCATAAGGACAGTTCCTGCGTGGAAAACTGTTTCCAAACTGAGGACATGGGATTCTGGCTTGTCGGGGATGAGGACAGAATCGATCTTACACAACTTTCACTAAACATCTTCTCTATGCTGTCTCAGACAGGGATCTGCCCTGGATCTGCCGTGCAGAGCTCCATTTTGGGGACCAGGGTGGATCTGTGCTCTTCATGAACACATGGGGACAGTCACCATGTGGAAGGCTGTTCCATCTGGCTCCATTCTGGGTTACCAATGCCTATTTTGTATTTCTAAATGATGTTTATCTTTATCCTTTTCTTTTAACCCAGAGCAATTTTACCAATCCGTATGTGATGGGCACATGGCGTTAGTAAACGGAGACTCTTCTGGGTCATTTTTGCTTTATAAATATTCTAGGCATCTCAGATATTTATAATCTTCACTATTTCAAGAGAGTTGTATAGGCCAAGGATGGCACAGAATGGTGGGGCCTGGACCAGATCTCTGCTCCCTGGGAGATTGCGGGGCTATAGCAAATCCCACCACAGGATCTGTGATCACCAGTCTGCCTTCCCAGCTTTCTTATTAGCCCGCCATTCTAAGGGACAAGAAAAGACAGGGCTGGCACTGTGCGCGAGCAGATCAGTGGACCCTCTCTTGGTTTGCACTAAACAGCAGGCAGAGCAGAACAGCTGGAAACCTGGAGTAGATTTTGTGACACCCATCCAGGCCTTTGGTGGTGTAGCTTAACTGTGCTTGGACTAGGAGCAATTTAGCACTTCAGAAAAATTCTGAGGTCTCCTATGCAGGATGGGTGGTTGGCCTCTTGAATTTTCTCTCTGACCCTGCTGTGTGCTTCCTCCCACTGCTGGTGACGGTAATGTCCCTGGCTTCTAGGATTTCACCTTTTTGTCCTCAACCATTTGATCCACAAAATTACCCATTGTGTGGGCATTTGTCTGTTTACTATAATGAAGACACCCGGATTTGTAATTGTCTATTAAATGGTCTATTAAATAGTGTCATAGCTAGAGGGACCTCAGCAGAAATAATTCGGCTTTTTAATGCTTCACAGGCTCCTTTTCACTGTTTTGCAGCACTTTTTGGGCAGATAGCTTACAGCATTCTTTCTCCTTTTCTAAAACCTCATAAGCTGAAGTTATTCTGGTGATTTCTTCCTTTTGGGATTCAAATCTGTTTCCCCCGAACATGGAATTGTTCCTCTTGCGTTTCCACCTGGGGCTCCCCCAGAAGCACAGTCCGTCT
This sequence comes from Smutsia gigantea, assembly GCA_032199065.1. Lineage (NCBI taxonomy): Eukaryota > Metazoa > Chordata > Mammalia > Pholidota > Manidae > Smutsia > Smutsia gigantea. Next base: position 38,253 of record JAVSCE010017781.1, on the reverse strand, counting down.
CTTGTATCTGTTGACATGATGGCCTCTCCTGTTCCCATGTATGGGGTCTCCCTGCTCCTCTGGGACACCCTGAGCACTGGGCTCACTTCCCAGCCACATCTCCCTCATCTGTCTCATTTCTTCTCCTTGCCTTTTTGCCACTGTTACCCAATCCTCTTTTTTTAGATGAATGTTCTTTAAGTGCTTTTTCATGGGCTCCGTTTCTGCTCTGCCACACTCACTAGTGTCCCATGCTCTCAGCTGCACACGAAAATCTACTTCAAGGCTTATTTTACACTTACCCAATCCCCAAATATGGTGTTAGAAGGTTGCTCCCCAAATGGAGCATGCATTCCACTGGTCCCTGCAATATGCTTTTCAGTGATACACAGATGTACATTTAAACATTAGGAGTTTGTTTCATTGTTTACAAGAAAAACTAACTCATCACATTCAGGATTTCATAGATGAGGATAAAATAGAGAGTATGAGGCTGAAATAGATTTTGGATTTAAAAAGCCAATGTAGGGGAAGATTAGTAAATACTATGAAGTAAGTGGACTCACCAAGAGCAGCCAGGGTGGCAGGGTCAGCCAGTGAAGTGGGTAGGGCACCAGGTCACTGTATCTGGCCCCCTCATTTTGCAACAAAGGCAAGTGGGGCTTGGGAGGGAATGGGCTCATTTATAAGGCGCTCAACTCAGCAACGTACGGTGTGGCTCTTGGAGAGATGAGGACGGCTGCCTTGTGAAACCGCAGGGGCACCATTTAAGTTGCTTTTGGAGTGAGGCTTGTTGCCTGCGGCAGGGCAAGGTGGGCCCATCTGGGGCCACGGGCTGGCATCTTGGTGGGCTCGGGGGCTGTTGGGTTACCAGGCCTGTGTTGCCTGCAAGCACGAGGCCCTCCCAGGAGGGGGTCTGGCACCTGTCTGCCCTGGAGAGGGAGTACGTCTGGAGTCCCTCCTCTTCGCTCGCTGTTCTCTCACACTGAAAGCAGCCCCACTTACCACCGTTGTTACGTTTTCTCACAGTCACCTGTTTCTCTTGCCATTGACTGTCACTGGTGCCACTCATTACAGCAGAATCATTCGCGGAGATACTCATTTCTGTTTGGCATGTATTTTTCCCCTTTAATTGTCATGCCCACTAAGTAAGTCAGGGTGTGCTGGATCCCTCCCTGCCCCCAGGGGACCTAACAGCCAGGCGTCCTCACTGCAGAGCCCCGCACTTTCGGGCCCAGTTCAGGCCGTCAACATGAACTGTGCCAGCCACTCCTTTGTCCTCCCTGCCTGGTGATTGACGTCGAGGCTGTCATGTGATCCAATTCTGGCCAATGAGCCCTATGAGTAGTCTTCAGGGGGCTTCTGGTTAAGTTTACGTTGATTTTAAGGAAATCCTGGACCTATGGAGCAAGATCTATTCCTGCCGTACCCCCTGTGCGTCTTGCCCGGAGTTTGGCCTGAAAGCTGAATTTCTCAGAGCATGCGCAAATGGGAGGGTGCCAGCAGCAGTGGCCCAAGGCAGCCTAGGGTCTGAATGGCCATACGGCCTTCGGGATGGTCGGGCAGCGTTTCCTTTCGTCTCGGAGAGCTGCCCTTGGGGGGGTCGCCCAAGTCACGTGACAGTAGGGGCTTCCTTCGAGTTAGAGCCCCAAGGACAGCCCTTATTGGCTTTCCTTTTGCATGACGATACCATTCATTGCAAGTTGTATTTTAAATAGTGCCCATTCAGAATTTTAAGATGTAACTCTGGTGTCTTCTGATGGGTGAGCAGTCGGGATTGAAGAACAATGACTACACCTCCCTTATTCGTCAGTGTCTTTCTCCTATTATACTCATTATGGTTCACGGTATAATTTTTCCCCCCAAATGACTGAGTTTTTTCTTGATGAAAATTTCTAGCATTGCAACTGGGTTTCCTTTCCTGAGTCCGATTTTTTTCAAATTAATTTTTTTATTTTGGAATAATTTTAGATTTATAGAAACATTGCAGTGAGAGCACAGAGTACCTTTCTGCCCTCCACGCAGTTTCCCCTCAGCTTCATATCTTACATACTGGGCACATTTGTCAAAAATAAGAAGTTAACATTGGCACATTACAGACTTTAATCGTATTTCCCCACTTCCCCCCTTCCCCCCACCAATGTCCTTTTTCTGTTCTAGGATCCAATCCAGGATCCCACATTTAACCTAGACTAAGTCACATTTAATTTTATTTTTGCGATCATGTTTCCCTTTTGCCATCCTGTTCTTAGCACACAGCCTTCAGTCACCTATTGTGTTCAGCTTGTGGCCTACTAGCCACCAAAATGTCATCCCTGTCACTGAATATAGAAGTCATATCCAATAATGTCTCTTTAATAAAGTTCCCTATGTCTACACAATATCTGCAAAGCTGGTAAAACTTTGACAAAATTTAAAGACAGTCTGGGCCATGAGCCAGATCGTCAGTGTAGCTTCAAAATATAATGTGGTGAAAAATATTCTCCAGAGAGCACTATAGAAGGGACTTTGTATAAACCCTCAGGAGTTAAAGTATTTTTTCTTTGCATGCAAATTTGGAAATTTCCATATTCTTCCTAGTTTATGGGCCGAAAGGTTATAAGGCAAATGGATTCGTATTTTTATCCTTTCTGTTAAAAGATTAGCATATGCTGCCTTTAAAATGCTCTTAATAGTTTTTAATATCCATAGACTTCCATATATGATTGTCTAAGTAATCCAGTTGGGAAATTAATTGCTTGATCTTGTAAGTTTCCAAGTACAAGACGTGGAAGGGATATCAGAATGTAATTCTGTTTGATGGTATCTTGAGATAGACTCACTCCTGGAATTGATTTTTGGGTCCATAGGCACCAGCTGTGATATTATGTATGATCAGGGAGACCGACCTTGCTGTTTGATATTGTATATTCACATACACCATGTTACATTTGATTTCATAGAACCTTGGAACAAAATTATAAAGAAAAAAAAGGTCTCTAATCAATTATTTTGTCTTTGTGACACCATATCTGACCTGTCAGGTCCTTTTCTCATCAAATGGCCTGTGCTTTCCTACAGCCATCTATGTATTATTATGACTTTGGCATCTTGTGGAAATGTCTCTAGGTAATACTTGACACAGAGACATGAGGATGCCATTCTGACAGATACAAATAACACAGCACCCGACACCATATTTGAGAACTCCTGTGTTATTTTCCCCTGGTTTGGTGATTTTTTTCTCAACTTACATTCTCTTAAGACATGGATATAGTCTTCATGCTCTGCGTATTTCACTCTAGGGCAGATTAGCTTCATCTTCATGCCTTTGGAGACCTGGCTCCTTTAAAACCTACCTCCTCCTGTGAGCCTTCTCAACCACCTATCTTGGATATAACCTCTCCTGCTTCAAATCCCTGCAGACCTGAGATGTGGACTTGTTTACTTCTTACAAATAACAATCATTTTGGCTGGGTTCTCCATCTTGCTCCAGATGTAAGTTTGTTCTGCTCCACCCCCCTCTCCAGCCCCATAGCTTGCAAGATCGTGGCAGAAGCTGATAGATGCTGTGCATAGCTCGCAGCCAGTGAAGGACACCATTTCTGGAGTACCTTCTGGGTGCCAGACATTGCCCATTCCCTCACAGAGCTCCCGAGTCCTCTGCACGACTTTATGAGACAGCTCCTACTATTTCTCCATCTTGCCAGACAGGAAACTAGGGACTCTGCTCTGGGCCCCATAGCTGGTTAGGACCCCAGAGTTGGAGCTGCACGTCTCTCCCAGGAGTAGACCTGGGACCAGTGCCTAGTGAGCACACAGTGAGTATTTCTGGCTCACCAACCTAATGCCCTTTCCAGAGCAAGGAAGAAGTCACCCATCTGAAGCATGCTGTAACTGCATTGCAGCCTCCTGGGATGTTGTTTGGCCCCTGATCTTTGAATGATGTTATTGTATTACCTGCTGTCATTCCTATATTCTGAAATTGATTTTGGAACCCTTAAATCTTTCTTTTGAACAGAATAGTATGCTATTTCGATGTTGCCAAGGCCTCTTTGTCCTGCACCGCAAGGAGGAAATTGTTCACACTCTCACGAGCTTCCCTACCATTTTCACTGGTAACTTCTGGGAACGTGGGCCCCACCCTTTGCGACCCTGCTCCCTGGGGCATGGCCGTCCCTGAGCACAGCTGCTGACACTGCGTTTGAAGGTTTGGGTTTCCCTGGGGAGCTGGGCGGCTGCATCTATTCTCCCTGTGGGGTGGGGAGGCATGATCTTCCCAGAGTGAATGTGGCGGTATGTGGAGGCACAGGGCAGGAGGAGGAAGAGCCACTGGCTTGGCTGGGGGCAGAGTGCTTGCCCCTCAGGGGGGTCCCTCAGGTGCGGCAGCCTGAGTCTCAGCCCTTCCGGACTTGACCATTCCGGGGTCTCTCTTCATTTGGACCAGCTGCATCTCAGTGTTCGTGGGCGGCTGGGGGCCGCTCAGTGGGGCTGGGCTCCCTAGCACCTGGTGGGAAGATGTCAGATGCCTTTGGGTGCATGAGGTGGAGGAGTCCAGCTAGATGCTGGCTGGGTCACAGGAAGAGCAGCTAATAGAGAATCAAGGAGTGCAGGTTCATCTTAACCCTCTCCTGTGCCCTGGTGTGGGGCCAAACATGTCTTGGTAGTAGAATTAAGCATATCTTGTGGATGTCTCCATCGCTCTCCATTGACATAGACGTGCCTGGTGGGTCTTAATGGTCATTTTGGAGCAAACCTGGTGTCTGGTTCGATGGTGAGCATGGCAGGGATGAACTTCTTGGGGCTGCCTTTTGTTAGAGATCTCTGCTGTGTTTCATTTTCTGTGAAATGAATTGTTGTCTGAGCAGGTAATTTGTTCCCTCATCCCTTTGTCTCATTGCCTTAGACTCGTAGCTGAGTGCAGGTGGGGTCATATCACAGACTGTGCCCACACGTGGGCACGAGAGGGGGTTTCCTGGGGTGTCGCCCCATTTAGAAAGAAACTTCTGCCCATATCAAGATATATTTTTTAGAAGTCCATCTGGTATTTTACCCTGGCAATCTATGCATTTTGGGGTTAGGATTCTATCTTGGAAAGGAGTTGCCTGGTGCAGGCTTAGGGACAGCCGTGTCATTCTTGGTTTTGCTCTGGTGACATGCTCAAAGCGACCACTGGAGTAAAAATCATGCCTTATGTTTGTCAAGCACTTTGAACTGTTTCAAAGCTTTTCCAGGCCTATTATTTTACTTGATCTTCATAACATCCCCCAGACTGAGCCCTGGAGAGGTTAATTGGCCTGCCTAGGGTCACTGGTGGGAGATGGGACTAGAATGGGGATCTTCCCACTGTTTTCCCCTGTCCCACCCCTGGAAGGACTGGGTCATTAAGACATTTTCTGGTACAACTGCCACTGCTCCCAGTGTTAGCAAGAGCTGGGGAGATGGTGCCATTGCAGGCAACCCCCTCGTCCCCAGGGAGCTGCATAATGTCGGCCTACTGCACCCCCATCCCTTCTGCTGGGGTGGCCCCAGGTCACAGCCTTGGCTACTTGGGGTGGTTTCTGCAGAGCAAAAGGAAGGGGCTCCAGGGGCAGGTCCTGGAGGCTCAGGCTGTGAGAAGTGCGTCATCCTCCACCTGTCCCTGTGCTCTGGCCTTCCACACCCTCCCTTTTCTGAGCACATGCTGCTTCCCTCCTGGACTGGTCAGAGTCTTTCTGCTCTGGTGGAGGAGAATTTGTGGTCAAGGTCTGGGGTTGTTGAGCTGGTGGGGACAGCAAGATGGAGATGACCTGGCAGAGGGGTGGAGGGGCAACACTGGTCCAGGCCACAGGCTGAACTCCAGTGGCAAAAGCTGGAGAACTTAAATACAAAAATAAAATATGAATGCAACATGAAAAACAGAGAAATTCCCAGGGATGCATTTGCCTAGTATCATTCTAATAACCTGAGACAAGGAGGATGGTGGGTTCCAAGCATCAGAAATGAGCTCTCAGCAGCCGGTGGGGTCCAGGTCCAGAGACCACCCGCAGCTGTGGGAGGGTGGGCCACAGGCCACGGTCGCCAAGCTCTTCCCTCCGCATTACGGAGGCACCTGTATGCAGCCATTTTTCAAATCACCAGGCCCAGGGCACTGAGGAGGGCTGGAAAGAGGAAACGGCTTCTGGGGCCCACCGCGTGGGGGCAGCAGCTTTGAATATTTCAAACTACAAGCCACTCTGTAGCTGATACTGGCAGAAAAAAAAAAAACTTGCCTATTAACAATGACATCTCAAATTTTAAACAGGTTGGGGGAGAAATCCCGTTTTAATATTAGCCCAAAGTTTCCATTTATATTCATATTCAAATGTATCTCTAGAAAATAATCCATATAGTTAAGGCTCTGGTGAAAGTAATTGATAACGAATAGAAATCGCCGCCAGGGTAGAATAAGCCCCAGAAAATCACAGTATGTGGCCGATTTTCTGAGCAGATGAAACTGGGCTTATAGTTTATGCTGGGAGTATATGAGCTAAATTAAGTCACGAAAGAAGATAATACAATGTACCATCATTTTAAAGTAATTTAATCATGAAAACTAAAAATTTGGAAGAAAACAGATATTTTACTTAATAGAAACCATCTGTACCGTACAGTAGGCAAATTGTATAAAAATGAATAAAACTGTCTCTGGAGGAGAATGGCTCAGGCATCAGCTTATATAATGAAGATGTATATGTGCCTTTTAGCATTTGCATTGTCTATTAGATGAGGTAAATCGCACTAGAGTATAAGGGAAACAGTTACAAATTTTATTACTATCATATGACTGATGAGAAACGTAGCAATAGACATAATGCATACGAGATGGGGTCTGTTACCAACTCCAATGGCTCTCCACTTCGGACCAGTCTTCATGGCTAAATCTTTATTGAGTGTTGGGTCACCAGGACATTTTTGTCTAGTTGCTATTGAGTTAGTGGCTGGTACCCACAAGGACCATCTTTTAACTTGCTTAGGCTCCAAGTGTGCTATTTGATTTGATTTGGCTCCACTGGGGAAGGAGCTAATTTAAACACTTCTGGAGTGGCTTTCACGCTGGACTTTTGGCTGGAAGGATCCTGGCGGGTGATCTGAAGAGCGTCCCTTCTCTCTGTTGACCTGTATCAGCATGCATTTATCCTACAGGATACTTTTGTTTTCCCTAAGAGGGGCTGGCTCACTTCTCTCTGCAGCTGAAGGTCGAGTGGCCACATTTTTCAAAACAGACACTTGTTCCTAATCTGCAAATTAACTAAATAATCACAACCGCTAATTATACAGTATCAGGCCTGGAATACATAGGGCTTGAGTAATAATCAGCTTTTTAAATTAAGTTGGTGACAACCACTATTAGCTGCTGTGATTTAATAATCCCAATAAATGTGCACATTTTAAAAAGGGGCTCTTTGTAATTTTTTTTTTCCTCAGCATTTGCAACTGAATCTGTTAATGAAAAGAGAACACAACAGTTTTATGTTACAAATGATGCCATAATAGGTAAATAAAAGGGCTCCTCCAGACGCTATTAATGATCGAGATGCAGGAATATGAATTGGGGAGGTGAGGCAGAGCGAAATTTGAAATCAAGTTTCTATTTCTGTTTGTTAGGATGAATTCAGGCCAGAAAGAGAATCTGATTCCTTTTGTGTATTAAGTATTTTGGGGCAGTAAGAAACAGACTCCATTAACAAATATGTAAAGTAAAAATACCTCCCTGAAGATTTAGACTTTGGCAAATTTAGAACAAATGAGATGCATTTTTCTACCTCGTGTGCTTGCCTGTTTTACCTACTATTATTATAATGCATTGGCTCAAAGAGCCGGTCGCCCTGCTGGGAAGGAGGGATTGCCTGGGCTGCTGGTGGGGACTGCTGCGGGGTCCCGGCCCCTCACCCCCACCCCGCAATCCCGATGCCCCCTTCTGGGACATCACCGCAGCCGCGAGCTCCGGGGCCCGGGCAGCCAGCGGGACCAGGTGGCTGGGTCAGGGCTGGGGGCCCCTTGCCCGCTGGGCCGGCGCCCTCCTCCCTGCTGCGCTCTCTCCACTGCTGATAGCCCTGTTTTTTTCCAGTGGTCAATTGAAATTTTATGGCTAAGTTATTTAAAAGAGACGATAGAAGAACTAAATGAGGGAAGGATGATGGAAACGCTGCCTGTCTTTTACAATAATTACTCTTGATAGCAATTTGAACTAATTTGCATTAAAAACACCCACTTAACCAATCTGCTGAAAAAGGTGACTTCTTGTATACTGCTCTGTAAGACTCTCTTTTTCTCAAAAGGTAAATTTAAATTGTCGAAGCAGAGTAGGGCGTTGTTCCTAGGTATCTGGGCAGAGGCAGGGCTGGACTGGTTTCAAACCACCTGCACAGTGTGAGGATATTGCATTTCATAGGAAATGTGCTCATTCCTCAGGAATCGTCCTTTTCACGTGGAGCAACTTTCAAAGCCACGAGGTGAGGGCAAAGGTCAGAGGCAGAGTTCCAGGCTCTGCTCTCTTTTCAGTGTCACCCTAGACAAAACCCATTATCCTCAAGTCTTGGGGTTGTTTTTGTCAGAGCAAGAACGTTAGTAGCAGAATGCTGGAACCTCCACTCTCTAAGGCCTTCTAAATACATATGCCCATGCGATAGGCGTAGACGTGGTTGCCCACAGGGAATCCGTGGGCTTTGGGGTGTGAGTGCTCCCATGTGACGAGGCTTGAGGGGCAGAGGACGGCTTTGTTTCCGTGGAGCGAGGGCCTGCTGAGGGCAGACAGTGCGTCTCCGTGTCTGGCTTCGCTGTGCTGTGACTGAGGTTTCCCCACATCATTATTTCAAAACGCAGATGAAGGCTCGCCCCAGGAGGGTCGCTCAGGTAGGCACCCCTGGACCCTGCTGCTTCTCCTTCTGTCTCTTCTCTTCTGCCCTTGTATTCTGTGTTCTTTTGTTACTTGAAAACATTTCATCTCAAACTTAGAGAGAAGAGTTGGGATTCGAGACATTTCTGTGCACCCGGGGAAGGCTGAGATGGGTGCGGGGGGACAAGGACAGGGTCAGGAGGTCGTGGGGCTGGAATCTGAGGAGCCACTGGCTCTTGTTTTACCTATGGGGCAACTGAGGCTCTGCGGTGAAGTGTGCCAGGCGGAGGGCCTGGGCATGTGCAATGTTTTCCTTTCCTTGTGCCCACTGCAAGGTGACCATACTTTCTGTGCTCATGACTCGAGCACTCTGCTTGTGGAGTAGCATTTTTGGAATTAAGAGTCGCAGCTGAAACCAGCTGGAAGCTATGCAGACTGGCCTTGTCCCGGCTCTGTCCCCACCCCTCCCTGGCTGGCTTCCCTCCTGCTTGCTTTCTTTGTGGCTTTCTCTGTCTCTCATTTTCTCTCTTTCCTCTAAGCTAAAGCGCTGCTTTGTGGTCCTCCCCACCTGAAGTGATCAGTGCAGACTTCAGCCCGAGTGGGTGCAGACAGCAGGCTGGACACAAAGCCGGGCCTTACAGGAGGGGTGCTGAGGATGGAGGGGTGCATGGGGGCAGGGGCAGGAGGGGGTCGCTGTGCCCTCACCTCAGGCCAGACAACCTTCTGGCTGGGGTGGCGGGTCCTGCCGAGGAGAAGAAGCTGGCACTGCCAGAGAGAGGAGGAAGGAAAAAGGGCAGGTTGCCCCTTCTGCCAGAGCCGTGGGACAGCGCTTTGCAGTTGCTCCTCTTCGGCACAAGATGGCACTCTTAAGCTTTACAAGGGTTGGTGCTCACCCATAAATGGGACATTCCACCCTTCCCCAGCTGCCTCCTGGAGTGGCTCCCAGGGAGGTAGGAAAAGGAGAGTGGAGGCCCCCTGGACGTTTCCTGGCGCCTAGCTGCGGGGCGTCCAGCTGCGGGGGCCCTGCTGTCCGCCAGGGCAGTCACAGCCCCCAGAGACCCACTGAGCCACTGACCCGGAACCTGCCGCCTGTACTCCTCACGCGTCCCCTGTGGCTGGGCTCTCAGGCTTTGTTTCCTGAAAGGGCAGAAGCAGTGAGAAGAGCCGGCTCCAGTCCGTAAAACACCACTAGGCCAGCCGGGACACATGCGCTGCCCTCTGATGGGGGGGTCCCTGTGCCTGCTCAGCCAGGTCTGGTCCAGGGCTCTGCTGGTGCAGCATCCCCCCCAGGAGGCCTCTGGGCATCTGGGAAGCTCTAGACCACTCCAGTGTGCAGGGCCGCTGAGTACTTCCTGAGACCCAGTGTGGGGAGAGGGCAGTGTGCTGCATGCAGCCCCTCCCTTGGCTGTGATGAGCCACCTGTCTGCCGGGGAGGCTCTGAGGCAGGACCCAGCCACAGCAGCTGCGGGAAGGCAGGGTCAGAGTGGCCCTAGGTGACAACTGTGAGACTCAAGAGCCCAAGCAAAGGGATTCTGGATGCAGAGGAGTGGGAGGATTGTTGTCCCGGGCCACTGGAGGGGGTGTTAAGTGTGGGGGATGGAAACCTGACATAGAGGCAAGGGTGAAGGGCAGGATGCTGAAGCCTTCAGTCAGCAGCTGTGAATGGGCAGTTTGCGCACGTTCTGGACCTCAGCTCAACTGTCTGCAAAGGGACCATGAGGACCAAATCATGCTTCAAGTGGCAGGTCACACAAATAGATGTGAACTAGAACAGATGAGAAGATGCCAGAGTTCACAGCATATGGGAAGGATAAGTAATATTTCTTGAAACTTTAATTTTTGCAGATCTGTGTACGTGTACTCACGTACTTTTGATGTGCATGCACATGAATGGGTATGTATATGCAGGTATGTGTTTACAGCAGGCCACGAAGTTAAGCAGCTGAAAGGGCACCAGCCACAGTGCTCTGTGAACCGCTCCGGGGACCAGCCACAGCCTCAGAGTTCCAGGCATTTGGGTTCCAGCGCGGCTCCACCCCAGTTCATCTCATGACTTCGCACAGCCCTTGCTTCCTTCCTTGTGCCTTGCTGGTGGACAGGATGACAGTGACCCCTTCAGGATGCAGTGGGGCAGTTGAAAACGGAGACCAGGTGGGGGTGTCTGCCTTTCTCTTTCCAGCTCTGACATTTACTCAGACCTTCCTAACCTTGTCTCACTGATGGTTCCAGTGTGTAATCACTCTGCTCCTCTCAAGAAACCCTGATACCCAGACCCCCTCCCATGGCAGCCCTATGTGTTAGAGACCTACGTAGAGTGTAGTGGAAACTGAGGCCTGTTGTCAACCAACCTGTGTGGCTCTTGCCATGTAAACTGGTGTCCTGACCAATGCGCTTGTCACCAGCATAACCTCCCTGAAAGCTGGTGCTGGGGGGGCCCAATTCACTGGTGCTCCTACACACAGCTGCCTGCCCTGGGTGACTTTGACTTGATTGTGGACTTGCTGGTGGTCCTGGTGGGTGTGTGGAGGGAGGACTCTCTCAGACCGAAGGAGTCATAAGGCCAGGGGTACAGTGAGGACTCCAGGGTCTGAACAGCCCAGTGAGGGGGCAAAGGAGGCATGGCCGTGGGCACCGGGGGATCAGGTCAGCTTTCGCTCTGCTTGCTGTCTCAGTGCACCTGCTCTGAAAGGTGCAATTGATCCTTTCTGTCATCACTCATTGGTCATCTGGTTTGGACACAGTGTAGATATTTTCTTTGTTTTCATGAAGGTGTCTCAAGGCCAATCTGCGAAGAAGGCAGAGTCCCTGGTTAGGCAGAGCCATGGTGGATGTGGCACCTGCTTTCTGGTGACCTGCCTCTCAGGCTGGAGTATGACCTGGCTGCTGAGCTCCCGGGCACTTATCTGACTGCTCCCATCTCTGACCTCCCGCATCCCTGAACTCTGACCAGCCTTCTGAGATTACCAGCCCAGGCCAGTTCCTGGGATTACCACTCAAGTTCCCCACCTGGGTGACTGCACTAGCGAGAACCAAACTGAAGATCTGTGCTTCAGTCTTGCTCCCTAGAACACACTGGGCACCTGTGTCCTGAGGCTCAGTTTCCTCATCTGAAGAGCTAAGAGGCTATGTGGCATCCCGGGTAGGCCCCATGTGGCTCCAGAAGTCACCATCTCTGAGTCTGGCTACAGCTCGTTCATCTGCTTTCCCATTACTTGGATGTGGGTCTTTCTTGATGTCTCTCCCCAGATTTAAGTCTCATGGTTCCCAGTTTTACCTTGAATCAGACACTAGTTCCTAACAATTTAATTCACAAAAGCTTTCGGTTGGTGATTAGGGTCCTGGCTAGAGTCCCTTAGCTCTGTTTCTGATCCAGTGGAAACTTTTTAACCTTTAAGAACATCATGCAATTATCTCCCTGGAGTTTCTCTATTAGTTTTACAGTCAACTTCACTTGACCAACTAAGAATTGATATTCAGCACAAATGAATTCTTGTCAAACTGCATAATTTTACTTCTTGGTTCTACTTTGTTCTGTGTTATTATAGGTAACATTTAAGTAAATTAGTATTACCTTAATTGTGTTTGTAGAACATTATTTCTACAGGATATTAGAAGGTATTTTGCAGAGAGGTGGGCATGTTCTATATATAATCCAATATATTTGGGAGACTTCAGTCAAATACATTTGAACTGATATCATTGCTGTAGACCTTTTCAGAGCCTTATCTATGCAAAGAGTATTGGGTGGGAGTAGTTCAGAGGCCTGAGCTCTGCCTACTCTGCCTTTGCCGGCCTAGGAGATTGTGAATCCTCAGTCACTGGGGCAACAAGGGACTGACATACAGTATCTTTGAGGGCCTTTCAAGCTTTTCTGTTCCATACTTTGGTGCATTATCTCTTCCTCCTAACTAATCAATTGAAAGGAATTTTGGGGTGTTTACAATATGTAAGACACTGATCCATGTACGTGGGAATTCCAAGTATATCAGACATGGCCTCTGCCCTCAAAGACGTTAAACTCTCTTGAGGAAGGCAAGGCATGCCAAGAGTTTTCTGGTGGCTCAAAGTCACCTATGGGAAGCTACATGATTGGTAAGAAGTCCAGACAGAGGAGGACAGAGGTCTGGGCTGGTCACAGGGGTTTAATGGAGGAAGTTGGACCATTGGTGGATACTGTAAGCAGGTGATATTTAGGTAGATAGAGAACACGAGAGAAGGTCCTCTAGCAGAGAGTCCCACGGGATGGGGCAGAGAATCTGATCACCTTGTATAATGGAGACGTATCACCAACACTGCAGGTGACAGCTCAGCTTTACCTGAGTCAGCTGGGCCTGGTCCTGGGCTCTCCCTGTCTGTCCGTCCTCACTACTCAGGCATTTCCTTCCCACCTGGGTTGACTCATCTGTATTTTCCCAAAATAAAGGTCACCCCTATTCTATTCTATTTGCACATATAGGGTGACCTACTGGCGTTTCCCCTTTGTGCTCATGAGTGAGGGGTTTGAAGGATGGGAGGTGACCTCAGGACATTTCATGGTGAGGTGGTCTTGCTTTCTTCCCTGCCTTTTTCTGGGGTGTGCACACAGGGGCACCAGAAGCACCAGTGTCCATGTGTGGCTTAGGGAGCCTGTGTCAGTAGTAATATGATTCTGTCATGCCTGTAAGAACTAAGCAGGTGCCTGGAAACTGCAGAAGCCACAGCAGTATAGAGAAAGAATCTGTGACAACTGTCACCTTTGGGATGTGTATATTCACAGGAAGCAATTCTTTAAATTAATTAACTCATTAATTTGTTCCACAAATACATTTATGAGGACACCTTTCATGTGCCATGCACTTGTGCTATCAAGGGAAAAGGCACAGCCCTTGTTTCTGGGTGCTCGTGATCGACTAAGACAACCATGATAAACAAATAAATTAAAATACCATGTGCATTTTTCTAAAACTGAAGGATAGCAAAGGATATTAAACGTTATACTGAACCTAGTCCCTATTTATTATGCCCATATACTGTGCACTGTGCTGGGTGCTTGACATTCCTTATTTCTTTTTCCATGAAATGCGACAATCTTTTCCAAGCTGGTAGAGTTGATCTGTGGTTTAAATTATCATGGTTTTTTTTGCAGCTGCAGAAACTAGACCACAAGGCTGCTGAAGACTTTAGTCTCTCTGATTTTGTGGTGTTTGTTTTCTCTTAGGCACCAGGGTCAAGGGGATATGGGAATGAAGGTTTGGACCACAGAGGAGGAGAAGTGAACTCTGCCTGGAGAGCAGCAAGGGTTTTTATGGACAAAGAATCATCTGCATTGGGTTGTAAAGGATAAGTAGGAGTTTTCAAGGTGTGAGTTTGGGCTACAAAAGGGTAAAGCACCTTTGGGACAGGGGACAATGTGTACACAGGCCACAGGTCAGGGAAAAGGAGATTAGGGACCTGTGAGTGGGTAAGTCTAGTGGGGGGTCTTGAAAGAAGGCTGAGGGCTGAATGAGGCCTGTTGTGCAGGGCCTTATATGTGAGGTGAGGAGTTTGTATTGTAAGCTGTTAATAGCATAAATTTTAAGCCAGAGGAGTTACATCAATGTCCCTCCTCTTCTTCCCAGCTTTATTAAAACAAAGTCACATGGGATTCTGTAGTTGGAGATGACATGTTTAGCTGAGGATAAAAGCATGAAGCAAACCATTATTCATTGCAGGAGGACATCACTTGTCAACCTTTAAGCAGCATGTAAGCAGCTCAAAAGTTTCAGCTGCTCCTCGCTGCCCCTGGCAAACACCATCTGGCCACACTGGCACTTGTTCATTGAGCAGAGCTTTCTGGAGATCCCCATCAACTTCTCAAAAGGGAAAATACAGTCTTACCTTATGTGATTCTACTACTAGGTAAATGCCCCAAAGAATTGAAAACAGGAACTAAAGCAAACATTTTTACACACAGGCACTTGGCAGCACCATTCACAATAGCCAAAAGGTGGAAACCACCCAAACGTCCATCAACAGACGAGGGGATGAATAAAATGTGGGGATGAATAAGGTGATATTCCATCTGATGGAATATTATTTGTCATAAAAAGGAATGAAGCACTGACACATGCTACCATGTGGATGAACCTTGAAAACATTACACTGAATGAAAAGAGCCAGACGACAAAAGGTCACATGTTGTCTGATCCCATTTATATGAAAAGTCAGAATAGGTGACTCCAGGGCCACAGAAAGCAGATTGGTGGTTGCTAGGGCCTGGGGGCCGGGGGAATGGGAGGTGACTGCTAATGGGAGCAGGGTTTTATTTTGGAGTGACAAAAATGTTTTGAAACAAATAGAGGTGATGGCTGCCAGCATTGTGAATGTAGTCAATGTCATTGAATTGTGAATGCTTAATCGTATGTTATGTGAATTTCATAGCAAAAGAAAAATCCCCATCAACAGCGCGCTCTGGTGGGCACTGCCTATCTACTGGGAAAGGGAGCTTGGCCAGCAGCCTCCGGGTGGATAGGGTGTGTTCCAGCATCGTGAGACTGCCCCACAGGCCTTCAGGAAGAACAGGTTCTTTACCATGTAAAGTGGTTATTTCCAAGTTGACCCATTTGACTCTGTAAATCACTTTCTTGAATGCAAGATAGATAGTAAAGGGCAAAAGTTACTCCTTTCCTATTCTTTTAATTGCTGGGATCAATCGGCGCAATTGATTTGAATTGAGAAATAGTCTCCAGGTAACATTTGGGAAGAATCATTGAAATCGGCACATTGAGAGCGCCTGTCTGCTGCCTTCTGAGGAGACTGCCTTTGGGGTTCTAACCACCATAACTAGGCCCATGGTCAGAGTGAAAGGGCCAGAGGGATGGCCTCTGCATGGTCATTTGAAAAGCCCTGGTAGCTTCTTCTCCCATGAGGTCAGTCATGCTCTAAAATGATGGTCTGGTGCCTAGGAGTGATCCCTGAGCCGTGGCCAGGCCCCTGGGAGCACCCTGGCTGACCTGGATCTTCTGCTCTGCTGGCTGGGATTATCTGCTGAGGCCCCTTTCTGAGTGAGTTTCCTGCCAGTGTGTCTAGGAGCGTGCCTTGGAGGGGACAGAGCCCCTCTCCTCTGGGTGTTTATTTGGGCATCAGCGTGGGTGGTGTGAGGCATTGGGTGGTGTGAGGCATGGATGGCATGCCATGCTCAGAGCAGTTCGTGGTGATGAGTCCCCTGCCTGCCCAAGCCTTTCTGTAACTATTGGGGAAAAATCTGGTCTCCAAAGAGAAACCCATTTCTAGCCCAACAGTTGGGGAGTAATATTAAAGGGATAAAACAATTCTGTCAACTCTTAATATCTGACATTGGTTAGACAGCTCATCAATAGGATGGGGAGACAGGACTGATGTTTTACTTACAATACATAACATTGGATGGGAGGCAAAAGTGCTTTTAAAGAGGCCCATGGAACACTGAAAATATTAGTGTTTGAGGCATTCTGCATAGCATCACATAGCGCAACTGCTCCAGGGTGTTGCTTGGGATCAATTTTTAACAAGGTCCCTGTCCACCCTGTACTTCCCATCCTGATATTATGGGAGTGGATGTGGGTTGGGTGTTCATTAGATTTGTTTACTGCTCACTTCACGCGAGTGGAGCATTGAGGTTATCCAAGTTTGGGAAAGGAGACACACCCTGAACAGCAAGAGCACGGAGTGGATGAGTGGGGCAGTGCTATAAACGGCTGCCTTGGGTTTGGTACTTTCTATTCCAGTTGGAAACCAAATGGGTATGGCTTTTGGGTATGAGTTTAAGGTTTCTAGAGGATTCAAGTCAGACCGGAGGTGGGAGTGAGAAAGCTCAGGAAGTAACAGCTTTTCAGATGAGCAGAGAAAATTCGGAGGCTTCTTTCTACAGCCCTGAGACCCCACTCACTGCCTCTGTCCCCAGGGGCAGAGCCCCCCCATTCCCTCCTCAACTGGTGTCAACTGTGTCTGCTGAACAATGGCAAGAGTTCACTGAAGTTCAGCGAAACACAGTGTTCCCTAGACAAGTCAGAGGTGGAATTCCAAAGCAGACGGTGAAGACTGCTTTTTCCTGTTTTAAGAAGCAAAGATATGTGGAAACATAAACATATTAGAAAGGAATTTTGCTTTAAAATTTTGAACTAATTCAATCAAGGATCATAGAAATACTTATAATTCTGTGAAACTGAACGAGGATGGGGGGTTAATCTAGCTATTATGAGCATCCACTCCCTTGGAAAGAAGCCAGAGCCTATGTTCACAGGGGCGCCTCGACTGCCCCTTGTTCGTCTGCTTTGTCCCCCTCTCCCCATCATTCATGGTTTGCACTTACGGACTCCCTGTCTTTTTTCTTTAAAAAAATATGTGTGGATGTCTTAGCTTGCTGGAAAATAGAAACTATGTGATGATGGAGATTTTCGACATTATGGAAATGTAGACAATCAGGTGGAATGGTACATTTTCCAATTTAATTTTATTGGTTTTCGCTGTTTCAGGATATAGAAGAAATGGCTTTTCCAGTTGAAAAATGAATTAGTCGACTGGACTTCTTTGTTCAGTAGGTTTGACAAGGGCAGCTCTGGTCTACAGGGCCATACAAGGGTGTATTTTCCCCCAAAATTTGAGGTGTCATATTGGATTGCCGCCCCCCCCACCAGGAAACCTGCAAACCATAAGCTTAACTGGAACTTTCATGTCGACAACTTCCTGCGGTCCCAACAGGAGCCGATCATTAGCAGTGGGCTGGGGTCGGGCAGGGGAGGAAAGAGCTGTGCAAGTCTTTAGAAACAGCAACACTGACACCTCTGCTTTTTATGAAGTTGAGGGTGACGAATGTTTTGGAGGAGACTGTCCCCAAACACCATGGACAGTACTGGCACCATGTCCTTGAGTGGGCTCTGTTGCCAACTGATTAATATTTTAAGCACATGGATGACCTCCCGCCCTTCTCTCTCTCTCTCTCTCTCTCTCTCTCTCTCTCTCTCTCTCTCTCTCTCTCTCTCTCTCTCTCTCTCTCTCCATCTTTCTTTCTCCATGTCTTTCCCTCTTGGAAGAAAAGGGAGAGAGAGAGACTTTCTACATAAAGATGTCTATAAAATTTCATCTTCCTGGTGCAATATGATTATTTTATTCACTTCATGTCATCAGAAGTGAGCCCAGACTTTACAAGAAAAATTAGCTTATTGCAAATAGTTAAAGCGGTATCTGCCCTCTTCCCTTCTGCATTTGATGAGGGCTCTGCTTTGGAGAGAGTGACATGGCCTGGGCTGTGTGCAGAACCTGCTGGGGTCTCTGCAAACTGAATGAAGAGCGAGAAAGTGGCAGGAAATGGGCCCTGCCAGTCAGCTCACACAGGACAAAGACATCTGCAGCGAGCAGTTGTGTGTGTGTGCCTGCTAGGGATTGTGAAGTTTTATTTTTATTTATTGTTGGGTGATGATTTAAATACCCCATGCTGCCAAATCACAGACAGAAAGAAGCCTACGTTTGGCTTTTGTTATCAGCTAAGAGAATTAAGGTTATTTTTTTCCTTGACTTTTTTTTTTTTGTAACAGCCCAGTACCTTGGCTGGATTCCAGTTCAGGTAATTACATTCTGTCTTCCTAAATTCCCTTGTAACTCCAATTGGGCAAGCTGCTCTTCACTCCCCTCCTAAAAGCTGATGTGCGGGGTGCCTGGCATCAAATGGGGTGGCATTCCAATAGTGGGTCCCAAGGTGTTCACTGGAAATGCATTTTGAGCGGCTTCTGCATGCAGGGCTTGTGTGCAAATGGAAGCAGTATTATTTATTGCGCTTTTCCATCAGCAGCTGCCATCTCGAAACTCTCTCTGAATGACATTTTAAATATGAAGGCCAGAGTCATTAGGATGATTAGCTGCAAGGGTCCATTTTGCTCACCTCTAGAATTATTGGGGGACTAAAAATCCAAATGAGGAAAAGGAAGGCAAGTGTGCCCTGTTTCAGGGAGTGTTTCCTTTCCTGGGCTTCATTTTTCCTGTTTTCATTTCAAAATGGCTCTTTTTGTTCATAGTTGTTTTTTCTGCTATCTCCTGATTAAAATTAAAGGGGATTACTGGGCTTTTTGTTTCTTTGTGTTTATTTTTTTAAGGATGATTGGCAATGAGAGTGTTTTCCATTTGTAGGAATAAAATGATATCCCTTAAAAAAAAAGTCTGAGGTTCAATTCTTCTAGAATTAATTCTTTACATATTTGAGTACCTGCCATGTACCAGACCTTGGTAAAAGGTTCTTTTGGCCGCACAAGAAAAGCATTGTTTTTATCCTTTTCATTAATGTTTATTTTAATTATGGACATCAATGTATTTTTCAAAAGCCATGAAGGTAACTCCTATAAAATAGCATCTGTACTGATAACCAAAGTGTGAAATAACATGCTCCTGTTTATGCAGTATGTAATGATGCCCTATGTGGGTAGCTGATTTTAGTGAAAAATGCATTTCCCAAGATTGACACCAATGTTCACCACAAAACAGAATTTAGGATATATAATGAAAGACAAAAAAGGAACTCTGATGTATGAAAACCACTTTCATTTTAAAGACAAACACAAGAGTAAAGTGATTCCTTTTTCTAGTTGCCATTAGAGATTCAGGAAACTGCTGCCGTGGGCCTATTGTCAATTCTGTTTGTTTCATAATTCCTACAAAAGACGGATGTGAAGGTTTGATAGACGGCATTTCTGAAAGTGGGTGAGTTTGGTTCTCTGAGCACTCTATGACTGGCAGTCCTGTCTGGGGTCTCCCCTCACACCTGAACGCAGGCAGACCTTCCCAGCACTTCTAGTTTTATTTGCTGTTAGCTCTAATTCTCCCAATTCTGCATCCTTCCACCACAAGGTGCCATAAATCAACGGTGCTATCTATTACGTGTAGTGGCCAGGGCTACTCTGAGGGAACCGACGACCACGTCTGACATTAGGTCTGATCAACTTGTGTTTAGATAATAATTTCTTTGCTCCCTGCTACCCCCCATAGAATCATTCTCTATAAAGCATTGAGCCCAGGCAGGTATTAAACAACTCAACTCAATCCAGCGATCTCCTCTGGGCTTGTAACTCTAGTGAATTGCATTTTTGCCTAATTACAGGAAAAATAGCAAATTGGCAAACATCGGGAAGTGGGTACACCCCCTCTGATTTACAAGGAAGAGTGTATGGTGACTTTATAGCTCAGGAATTAAGTGAAATAAATTTATGGTTAGAAAAATTCATGTTCTTAATGTGATGAAGGTCCTTTAACTTTTAACACGCTTCTCCAGTTCAGCTTTCGAGGGACTCACACGGAAATGGCTGTCTACAGCTGCTGCAAATTGATTTATCCCCAGATAATAGTCAGAGCTGCAGTCCAAATTGTTGGAAAGAAACAGTTCTTTAATTTCGGTGTTTGGAGCTGTCTATATATTGTTTATGCGTGCTCCCGTTGTGTAAATGAGCAAAGATGTGTGGTGGCCTAACTTTTCCGGGCACTCAGGGTAATTTCCCTCCAGCCCAGAGGGCCTGGACCGCCATAATCCCTGCTCACCGTCGCCCCGAAGGGATTTGCAGCCCACATCACCTCCTTCCTTGGCATTTGTGAGATTCTTCCAGAGGTCAAGTGAGCTACGTGAGAAATTATGGAATCAGTATCTATGGCAATACTAATTTGTGTTTGGAAAATTGTATTTTGAGGATCTGCTGAAATTGTTTGCCTTGTAAGAGTGATGACTTTGCTCCATTTCAGTTGCTTTCTGAGAATGCCAGAGGCATCACCCCAATCTGACGTCGTCTTGGCTTCTCCAAAGCTTTCCAGTCCGTCTGTCTGGAGGGAGCAGAGCTAGATATCAGTTCCTGGGGAGAACCATTCCTTCGTTCAGTGAATATTTCTTTAGCTCCTACTATGTGCAAAGCCATGTGTAAGGCCCCAGAGATGGGAGTGGATGAGACAGTTATCACCTGTGCCCCCTTTGGATTTACAACCCAGTGAGAAATAGAAAATAAACCTAGAAAACAAATGATCACACAAGGAATTACCAGTTGTGGTAGGCACACCAGAAGAAAAATTACAAGGGGTTAGAAGCAGAATACAGGGTCACCTGCTGTAGGGGTCCCTTGGCGTGGGGAATGGGTAGGTGGAGGCAGATAGCCCCGAGCCCTCTCTGCTAAGTTCTTGGTGGAATTCCCTGCTTCTCTCCAGAAGCAATCACGGGGAGGTGCTATAGCCAGGAGGCCAAATCCCAGGCTGGTCTTGGACAAGGCTTGGCAAGGTTCAGCCCAGCCCAGAATCCCATTCCCCATCCCAGGTCACTGCATGTCAGTGCTGGTCACCTGGGCTCTCTCCTGTCCCTGGAGAAAACCGGTTATCTCCAGCTGTCTACTGCTTAGGGGGCCCCAGGCTTGAGCTGAACTGTCTCTGGTCCCAACCCCACAGCAGGATGCTCTCGCCACCTTTCCTGGGGTCCTCATTGGGGGGTCAGGGCTCTCCTCTCTCTCATGCTGTGCCCACTTCCCCCAGCTCCAATTCTAAACAAATGAATATGTAGTATTCTAGCCCCTGAATGCAAGATTTGAGTTTTTACTTTTCTATAGCTTCAAGCCTAGATGTTTGGGTCTGACCTTTTTGTGAGTAGTTAAGGACAGGGGCATGGAAGTCTAAAACGTTTCCATCTTTTATATAGCTTCCTCCTAGAGAAAATACTATATATTCATTTGCTTTAAAAAATAACTGAAAATTTTCTTTTAGCTGTGTGTGGGAATGGATGTTACTGAGCTTTACTGTGGCGATCATAAGCGGCGGGTGCCTTGGAGCAAGGGGCCCTGCGGGGACCTATCAGCCCACCCTATATGACTTGGGTCACACCTGTGCCCAGACAGGGAGCCGGTGTGGAGACCATGATTTACTCAGCGAAGGTCTGTGGGCCTTGTATGACAACCAGGGAAGCATCTTATCAGCCTGTCGTCTTGAGCAAATTTGTGCCTAGAGGAGAAAATGCTGAATCCTTCGTTAATGTTTGCTCTGCTTTTTATTATTTAGTGTATTTATATTGGGCTTTTCAAGGAGATCTGTGGGAGAATTTGCTTGACATCCAGGAAAAAATTATTTTCACCTTAGTTCGTCTTTATGCCAAAACTCTTGTGAATTACTATTTCTGTGATAAATTGAAATGCTTTTCATTTTCTTAGTGTGCAGAGATTCAGTCCTTGGTGCAAACCTAACTGGATGAATGCTTCTCGGCGGTGCCCCGCTGAAGGTCTGGACTTGTCGGTGCATTCATTTCTGTACCCAGAATTTTTCCATTGAGGCCTGGGCTGTGTGAGGTAAACAGAACACCTGGTCCCTGTCCCCAGGGAGCTGACAGTCTCAGGAGATGGGGCGGGGGAGAGGGGTCTCGGTGAGAGAACTCCGCAAATGATCATTTGAGAGGTAAGACAGGATCCCGGCAGAACGTCACATGGTTGAGAGAAAAGAGAAGAACACTTCCAGGTTGGGGGCACCTCAACAGTGGGGAGACTGGCTCTTCTCCAAGCACTTTTGTAAGACAGACGACAAAGAAAGGCTGTTTGGGCGCAGTGTATGGAGCCTGGAAAACCAGCTGTACCCACAGGCTGGGGAGTCCCTGCAAGCTTCTGAGCAGGGCCCTGGGCTGGAGAAGGAGCCGTGGGAAGGCAGGGGAGGGGCAGCTGGAAGCCTCTTGGCATGCAGGCTGCTCTGGGGGACAGACCCCCGGGGACCAGTCATGTCCTGTTCTGTGATGTCGGCTGTTTGGTGACAGGGACCTGCTGACAGCACTTGGCTGTTCCGCCTGTTCAGTTTCCCTTCTCTGGAGCTCACGGCTCACTGGGATTCCTGTTTGTACCGTCGGGTGCATGTTGGGATGGCTCGAATGGCAGCCCTGTGCCCTGGGTCTGCAGGTGCCAGTCTGGTTCAGCTCAG
The DNA here is from genome assembly GCA_032199065.1 of Smutsia gigantea. Lineage (NCBI taxonomy): Eukaryota > Metazoa > Chordata > Mammalia > Pholidota > Manidae > Smutsia > Smutsia gigantea. Next base: position 15,533 of record JAVSCE010017781.1, on the reverse strand, counting down.
TTCTCACTTGATAAGTGCTGGGTCTGTGGCGGAGCCCATGTGGGCACAGGGCTCAGAGACAAGGAATCCCTCCCGGGCCCTAGGGACTCTCACCTGGTGGGACAGAGGGCTGGGCAGAGCTGACACCAGTGAGTGGGGTCAAGGTGGGGGGACCGGCACCAGGCTGAGGGGAGGGCACCTCAGTGTCCCTGCTTTGTTTTGAAGAGGAGGCTGGGCACAGGCCACCCTCTCAGGGGTTTGCTAAGGCAGCCCCTGGCCCCTGAACAAGTGCTGGCTGACACGAGTGGCCCTGAGATAAAGTGAGTGGGTTTTCCCTATGTGTCTGATGGTCTTAAAAGGAGCTCAGGGTTGATGATTCCTGAGGGGCACACACTTTGGCCCATGTAGCTTGGGTAGGCTACCACCTGCCTCTGGGCCAGCAAGATGGTCCCACAGAGGAGCTGAGCCTCAGCCCCCCTCTAGGGGCCAACACAGGCTCCTAGAGGCAGGAGCTGGTCCCTTCATCCCCATAGCAGACCCTCCCAGGGCAGGGAACAGCACAGGAGCTGTGCTGGGGAAGCCTGAGAGCACACTGGCTCCTGGCCATCCTCGGGGTTGCTGGGCTGTGTCCTGTTCCAGGGCCCTGGGTAGCCCATTGCAAAGGGAGAGCAGAGAAGAAAAAGTGAAATGCATGGGAAGCCCAGAGAAAATCATAACAAGTCAGAACATACCCAGGTAAACAGATGATCTTGGACTGACCTTCTGGACAAGATAATTCCCTAGGAAGGCTTGCAGCACCCCCTAGAAGAAATAAAAGCAGGGAGGGGCAACTAGATTGCTCAAGATCCCCATCAAGAGCAGGCCCTCTTTAGGGTGGTTATTGTTCACAGTATATTTTAGGAGTTGTACCTGTTGAGAGAAGTTCAGGTCAACTGGCTCCGCCTACCATGCTGACAATCGTCCTCGAGACTGTGGAGTATTTGAAAATATGGACTGCGGTCCTTGCATCCTGGAGTTGGAGTAACCATACAAAGAAGGACCTCCTTACAGGGGAACAGCCAGAGCACAGTCCTGTGGTTTGGTCTTGTGAGCAGCTCCAGTTTCCAAAGTACCCTGAATTTGCTCAAGTTTACGATTATTTTGTATCAGGTAGTATGGGAACAAGTATTTGCCTCCTGGACACTCGGGCGTCACCAAGGCTGTCCTGAAGGAGTTGAGGACAGGTACGTTGTTCCCAGTGTGGACAGATGGGAGAAGGGCACCGCTCACTGATCATTTGTGAACTGAGGGATACAGAACTTTGCTCTTGGTGCAAGAATCGCATTTGATTTCGAAACCGCCGATGTTACCAAAAGACTCCAGCCTGGGAATCATGGCGGTGTGAGGTTTGCATACATGCAGCTTAAATGGTAAATCTTAAGTAACTGGTTTGCTCCTATTTCACGACCGTGGGGCTGTTTGCACAAAACATGAGGACATTCTTTGTAGGGGAGTTTGCTTTGCCGTACTCCATGCATCTTTTGGGAAGGGCGAGCCAATTTCCCAAACTCTGCCAACACCCTCCATCCAGCCCCAGCCTCTCTGCTGACAGCCTTCGGTGGAACGTGGGCGATCCCAGGGCATGGGAGGAATTAAATGTGAGCGGGCTTCTGCGCATCTCAGCCAAGGTTTCCCAGAACCCTCGCTCTAGTCTTAAGAGGAGGCTCCCTCCTGGGTGGGCGCTGGGGCTCTCCGACGAATGCTAAGGAGCTCCCACTCATCCTTGTAAACACGGGCGCCCCGGCGTTTCCTACAGGCCTTATGTAAGGTTGATAAATTGCTCCTTGAAAGGCTGGCCAGCAAGTGGGCCCTAATCGCCTCCTGGCACCAGGGCTCCATGGGTTTGCAGTTCCTGCAGACGAACCATGGACGCGGCCTGCCAGCTCCCGTCCCGCCCTGCCCAGGCCTCGTGGGGAGCCCCGGAAGCCCGTGGCCCAGCGGCCGCACCCGGTCCTGTCCGCGCGTCCACCTGCCGTGGCCGTGGCCGTGGCCGTGGCGGCGCCGTCGCGGGCGGGGAGCGCGTGCGCGCCGGGTAATTGGAAGCCAGTCGGGGCAGCCCCGCCTGCGGCCCGCAGTCCGCCGCCAGGGGCGCCCGCCCAGCCGCCGCCAGCCTTTGATCGCCCGCGGCCGGCCCGCAGCCACGCGCCTCGGCGGGCAGGTGGCGGCAGCGGGGCGCGCGCTCCCCGCCACGTCGCACATCAAGGCCCGGCGGCCGGCGGGCGCCTTCATTAGCAGCCTGAAATTATAATATTATGTTAAAGAACAAAGCTGCTCTCCGGAAAAATATGTGCTGCATATCTGACAAAGATAAATTGGATTATTCAAAATATTCTTGATGAAATGTTACATTTTGCAACTAATTATCAATCTGTTTTATCTGCAGACCAGCTGGGCATTTTTGTGCATGCAAGACCTGCCTTCCCAATGATCTTAAGATGTCACTGTAGCGTTTACATCTTTTATTTCAAGATTTAAATAACTAGGAAGTAGCTAATGTAATTCACTGCTGAGAAGAAAGAAGAGCTCCTTGATTCCTTTCCAAAGATGAACTTCTTTGGACTGTGAGTAATGAGGCTTTATTCAAATAATGTTTAAGAAAGGCTCTGCCAGAGTAATTTCTAAAAAAAAAAAATGGGACCAATGTTTAATACATGTAAAACATCTCTATTCAAACGCGATTAATCCATGCAGGCCTGCAGTAGACCTCGCCAGTGAGACTTCTGTGCGACTCTTCCCCTGAACTTGGCCAGGCCAAGCCCTCCCAGGCCCCCATAAAGAGCAGGACTAGGTGTCCTTTTTACCTGGCATCTTCTGGAGCGGATATGGTAAGAGACCCTGGGTTGATATAAATCCTCCCCATTAAGGAGACTCAGCTTTCTGCTCTTGTTTCCCCATCAGAATCTCTCTCCTGTTTTGATCTATCTTGGGAATTGGGTCAATATAGTTTTCTTGTTGTTCTGTGAGCGTTATGTGGTTTGAGGCAGCAGAAAAACAGAATCTGACAGATCCCAGGCCCTTCACACTCTCCTGGAGGTAGGGGGTACCTGGAAAATACATGCCATCTGTATGTTTAGCAGGCAGCACACTTGCTTTGATGTGGCAAATGCATTCTCCATTTAGGTAAAGGAGAAAGACTGTTAGTTATTGTGTATAAACACACACAGAGGGCTTTCCAACCTGCTCTGGTCTTCCTTCGGTTACAGTGGCTAATACAAGAATATTCTCCATCTGTTGAGCCATCTTTGCTTCATCAGTGTCTTGACACTTTTGATGGCACTGGATTGAGAAGGCAAACTGGGCCTCATTCCCATTATACAGATGAGAAAACTTGAGCCTCAAGAAGAGGATGATGTGACTTGCTCAGATAGAGGTGTGTGCTGTAGGCAGGGCTCTGCCTTTGCACCCCAGGCACCAACACATGTTCTAAGTGCTCCACTTAAATGGATGAAAGGTGAATGTATAATTGATGGGAGGTGCTTGTGGGAACCTGTCAGGATGTGGATTTCTCTTCTCAGTTGAGAGGTCTTCAGAGTGGTTATGAGGGACAATGCCAAGCAAAATCAAGCAGCCCTTTTCCCACTAAAAATGATGGAACATACCTCTTTCTTGCTTTTCTAATTGATTTCATTCTGACTGCTTTTCCATGAAATTATCCGCAGACAGGTTCTCAGAGCTGTCACTAAGGCATTTGAAATTTTGCATGAAGCACATTTATGTGTGCATTTCTGTATCTATCTGTGTAACACTCCCCCTCCTCTGTTATTTGGCTTGGTTGGAAAATGTCTTTTATTCGGACTGCAAGAGAAGGATTGTATCTGATCTAACTCTCTGCCTGATTCGACTCCTGGGCATTCTATTTTGACATTCCTACATGAATAGTCAAATTATAGTCCTTAAAATATAAAGACTTAAAAAAAAACATCGACTGGACCTTCCTAAGACTGTGTTCTTTGGTGATGGCCTGATCTTCTGTTTTTAAAATGCTTGCTTCCTGCTGAGATATATCTTTGGTGGGAATTGATGGTTGTCCCAGATGCGGAGGTGCTGGGCCCCTAACCCTCAGAGGAGCTCCCCCTGGCCCTTGATGGTTCCTTGAGTCTTTTTGTCTGAGTGTGACTTCTGGGCTCTCAGCAGGTGTTAAAGGCAAAAGCAAAAACAACACAAAGCTCTGAATGGAGAGTGAAATCTCTGCCATGGAGGTGACTCTATCTGTAGAGTGCCAAATATTGGATACTATTTCTAATCTGAAAATTAGTTCATTTATATTTTGGAAGCCATAAAGACAGTTTTTATTTTCTCTTCTGTAGAAGAGTTATTGTGCGTGTAAATTATTTAACCATCTTAACAGTATGTGGTACAAGAAGATGCTAGAATTCTCCCGAGGAAGTTTGCTGTGCTTTTCTTGTTCACCCAGAAAATGCCTCTGTCCTGCATTTGTGGGGGGTAGTATGTCTGGGTCCACACTGATACTCTGAAAAATTCTTTACAAAGACTAGAGCAGGGGAGGCAAACCTTGTCTGTAAAGGAGCAGATGATAATTATTTCAGGTTTACAGGCCATCCTGTCTCTGTTGCAACTACTCAGTTCAGCCGCTGCAGCTTGAAAGCAGCTGTAGACAATTTGTAAATAAATGAGCTTGTCTGTATGCCAATAAAACTTTATTTATGGGCACTGAAATTTGAATTTCTCATGATTTTCATGTGTCATGAAATATTATAGTTCTTTTGATTTTTTTCAAGCAGTTATAAATGTAATAACCATTCTTAGTTTGTGGGCTGTACAAAAACTGCCCAGATCGCCCTATGGGCTGTGGCTTGCCCCTCTCCTTAGAAGTTAACATAAGTCCTTCCAGCTGCTCTAACTCCCTTGCTGTGTGGATGAATAATGCCTTTTTTTTACAGACTTATATCCGCTTACATAATGTTAGACTCTCCATTAGTCCTTTCCCCAGTTTCATTGAGATATAATTGACATATAACATTGCATATGTTAATCTATACAATGTGATAATATAGGTATTATGGAGAAAATGAAAGTTCCTACGGCCAAGATTCTCACTTGGCCCCGGTCGGCTAGCCCACGGCACACGTGTAGGCAATACGTTGTTGTTGACTCTATGTAAAGAGCCGCACCGAGCGCTCTGGGCTGCAGGGCTGCAGGAGAGCAGAGGCTGGAGTGGTGGCAGAGCCGAGGGCAGAGACTGAGACGGCCACGGGGGCAGAGAGGCCCAGAGGCAGAGCCTGGCTTGCTGCATGCAGACTCGCTCTGAGTGGATGGGGTTCTAGTGACTGACCTGCCGCCTTGGAAATGAACCCTTTCACCCCAAGAACATTCCATTGTCATTTTTCAGTCTCGCTGCGTCGAGTGAAGTGCCGCCGAAAGCCCCTGATGAGACAGGCGTGCGTCGGGAGTGGCCGCCGCAGTGAGTTTGCTCACCAGCCATCGCCTCGCAAGAAATCTTTTCCTTGTGATGGGAACTTTTCAGATCCACTCTCTTAGCAACTTTCCAATACGCAATGCAGCTTTGTTAACTGTAGTCACCATGCTGTACATTACATCCCTGGGACTTATTTATCTTACGGCTGGAAGTTTGTACCTTTCGGCCCCCTTCACCCATCTTGCCCACCTCCACCTCCTGCCTCTGGCTGCCCCCCATCTGTTCTCTGTAGCTGAGTTTGGTTTTAATTGGTTGTCATTTTTGGATGGTTTTTTAATATTCCGCATATAAAGGAGATCATATGGTACTTGTTTTTCTCTGTCTGACTTAACTCTGCTTAGCAAGATGCCCTCAGGGTCCATCCATGTAGTTGCAAATGGCAGGATTTTTTTTTTTATGGCTGAATAATATTTCATTGTGTGTATATGTATATATCACATGTTCTTTCATTTTCTTTATCCATGGACACATCAATGGATGCATGTTACTTCTGTGCCTTGGCTGTTACACATAATGCTACAGCCATCTCCGTGAGTTTCCTATTGCTGCATAATAAATTACTACAAATTCAGTGGCTTCAAACAACACCCACTTACCATCTCACAGTCCTACAGTTCAGAAGTCCAGTGGGCTTGGCTAGGTCCTCTGCTTAGAGGCCAAAATCAAGGGGCCTTGGGCAGGGCTCTTACGTGGAGGTTCTGGGGGAAGAACTTACTTCTGATCTCATGCAGGTTGTTTGTAGAATGCAATCCCCTGGGTGTTGTTGGCCTGGCATTGCTGTTTCCTGGCTCACTCTCTGCTGGGGCCTCCATCAGCTTCTAGAGGTTGAGCACATTCCTTGGCACATGGTCCCTTCTTCCTTCAAGGCACAAGGGTGCCCTGGGGCCTACTCACACATGGGGATTCTCTTATTTCCTCTTCTGCTACCAGCCTTGGAAGGTGCTCTGCTTTTAAAGGCTTGTCTCATCAGATGATGTTCATCCAGGTAAGCTCCTTAAAGTCAGCTGATTAGCAACCTTATCACATTTGTAATAGCACTTTTGCCATGTAGTATAACATAATCCTGAGTTTCACATACCATCATGTTCACAGTCCTGCCCACGTCGGAAGGGAAGGGTGTGGGGCATTGGGTGTTCTTTGAATTCTGCCGGCCTCAGACTCTGAAAGCCAGTCATCTGATTTTTAGATGATTGTGTTTAGAAGTCTAAATTACATGATTTCAGCTAGTGGGAAATCTCTAAAAAGTTAAAGGTTCAGTGAATTTTGGATCTAAACATAGGAATAAAAGTGAATCTGAAGCAACTTCTCTGCTCAGCTCCTAAGATGGACTGTGATTACATAGGAGAGGAAGGGGAAACTGAGGTAAGGGGAGTGGAAGGGAAGAAGTGGCAGAGGTGTGGGGTGAGGGAGGGTCTGAGAACTTTGTCCGTGCCCAGAAGTTCAGGAACAGACTGTGCTCTTGGGCCTTCAGAGGTGCCTCTAACCCTGAGGGGCTTTTCTATAAAGTTGTACGAATGCTTATTTATTCTACAGATACTTACTACGTGCCAGGTTAGTGCTAGATCCTGGGACAGTGAAAGCAGGGGACCAGCATGGCCTCTGCTTAGGCTGTGATCACAGCCTGGTGGGGCAGTTCCCGGGGGCCACATTTGGCATGGACTCCAGTGGCTTAAAACAGCAGAAATTGATGCACGCCATGTGGAGGCTGGAGTCTCAGGTCAAGTTGTGTGCCGGGCTGTGTGCCCTCTGAGCCTCTCACGGAGGATGGTCCTGTGTTGCTCTGAGTTTCTGGTGTGGCCTGCACTCCTTGGCTTCTGGCAGCATCCCTCCAATCTCTGCCTCCTTTTTATAGGATATGTTTCCTGTGTGTCTCTGTGTCCAGATTTCCCTTTTTCTTATGCAGTCATTGCACCAGGGCCCACCCTACTCTCTGTGGTCTCTTCTTAACCTGATCACATCTGCAAGGACCCTGTTTCCAAACAAGATCACATCACAGGGATGGGGGTCAGGACTGGAGCCAGTCTTTTTGGGGGACACAATTCGGCCTACAACAGACTGAAAGCTAAGTAAGGTGATGTCAGAATAGGTGTCCAGGGGCCAGCTGTTCCTCCTGTGGTCTAAGCTCGCCTCCCCTCTTCCTTGTAGCAAAACCCAGACGTGACATTTACTGCTGCTTCAAGGCTTCCGGAAGAATGCATGCTCACAGATTCCTAGCGAGCCACCCACATTCCTGGAGAGTTCACTAGGGGCTTGCCTCACTCACGCAGGAGCAGCATCCTGCCCCGGGCCACTCCTGCCACGCCATCCTCAGGGCTTGTCCACAGTCCCTCCTAAAGAGCCGCTCCTGCTGCCCGTCAGGACTTCTGCTGCCTGGGGACAGGCGGAGGCGCAGATGATAGCAGACCCTGGTGAAGCAGAAGGACAGATCTTCAAGTGAACCTTCAGGCACTGCTGAAGGCTCTGGAGTAGCCAGCATGTGTCAGAGCCCATGGGTCTCCTGGAGGAGCAAAGCTACACAGCTCGGAGCTGCCGACTCACCCTGGATGCTGAGACTCAGTCACAGGCAAGTGGGGGACTCTCTCTTAACATTGGACATAGAATTGGGGGTGAGAAACTCGAAGCTCTGGCCACAGACTCCAGCTGTGGGCCAGGGAGAGGAAGTGGCTCTGTTTCCTGGGACATTTCTAAATCTCTCCCATGTTCTTCATTTCATCCTTGACCTTAAGTTATGCTAGATTTGCTGTTCTTTGGAATTCTTCAGTTGAGCTTTGGGCATCCAGCAGCTAGTTTCAGAATTTTGGCCCCCAGAGTAGAGGGTAGTGAGGACGTTCCAGCTTCCAAGAGTCCTAGCCCAAGGGTGCTTCCTCCAGGGACCTGCATTCTGCCTGTAGCCTCTGGAGGGAAGGCTCCAAAGGGCCAGTCCCTGCTGTCCAAGCCCCCAGCACTGCTGGGTGGAGGGTGGAGCTCAGTCCACTCTGTCCAACAATGAGTAATCAAGGGGCAAGTAGTGGATGATCTTTGGGATGGGGCCAAGCTGGGACCCAGACTGGAGTTCAGCTGGTGCCCTCAGCTTTGGCTTGGCAGTGAAGGTGGTGGGACTCTGCAAAAGGCACACATTTTGGGAGGGGAGATGGTGCTACTAATGATTTTCCTGGTTGGCCAGGAAATTGGAGACTGGGCAAGACGCTGGGGCTGAAGCTCTCCTGGGACCTGAGTGAGCTCAGCCACACAGCTGGCGGGCTGGGTCATGCAGGCCCTGTGCTGGGTCCTTCCCCATGGCCTGGGTCCTGGCAGCCATGGCCACCGTTTCTGCAGTCAGTGTCCTGCTGATGCTGGGGACATGTGCAGTGCTCCAGTCCATGTTATGGAAGAGAGACAGAGCCTCCGAGATGGTAAACGAGCCTTCCCAAAGTCCCCTCCACAGAAAGTGGAGACGGCATTGGTGACAGGGCCTGGGCTTGCACTAGACAGGCCCGGGGGACCCACAGCCTCTGCCTGCTGGCTGGGTGGGTCTCCACTTCCTTCTCTTTGGACCAGACCTCTGATTCTTGCCACTGGGTTGTTCAGAGTTCATGTTGCTCACCTGTCACTCCCCAGGCATGAGGACAGAGGGATGTGGCAGCCACAGGCACTCGGGTACTTGCTCTTTGGCTGTTATTTTCCCCAGGGACAGCAAACCCAGGTCTCTGGGCTTCACATGGTTAGGACTAGGCTCCCGCCTCCCACGGAGGGGTGTTCCTGCAGGGGCTGTAAGGGAATAAAAGGCAGGCAGACCCCTGGGTGAGGCTGATTCTAGCATTGTCCTCTGCCTTGCAGTGTGGGGAACCACCCTGAGGTTGCTCCTGGTTTGCCTGCACCAGCCCAGCTGGGCCTCTTGGTTGGGAGCATCCGGTGTGTGTGAAGCTTGCCTGCCACTGGGTATCCTGTCGGGAGGGCTGGGGCTCAGTGTCCACAGCAGCTCTCTGTGCAGGCTGAGGCCTGGGGGCCACCTGCTCTAAGGTGGGGGTTGGGGGGCAACAGCTCTGTGTGTGGGGTGAGGCCTAGGGGCCACCTGCTCCAAGGTGGGGGGACAGCAGCTTTGTGCTGGGTGAGGCCCAGGGGGCCACCTGCTCCATGGTGGGGGGTGGGGACAGGAGGGGAGGAGCAGCCCCCTTTCTGGCCCCCACCATGTCTCTACTGACCACCTGGGCCTCTGGCTGGACAGCCTCCAGGCAAGGATCAACCCAGACATGTTCCAAATGGCTCCCTTTAGCAAATAGCTACCAAATGTAGCAATTTAAATGTGATCAAATCTTTGATTAACTTATCAGTCAATCAAACCAATTAATTAAAGTGAATTTAAACACTAGTCTCTCAGTTACACTCACACATTTCCTCAACAGCGGCATGTGGTGGTGGCTACCTGGTCCCTTGGCAGCACAGATACAGAATATTTTCATCACTGTGGAAAGTTCTCTAAAAGGCAGGTCTCTGAGTGTGTCCCAGGTGAAAGGTCAGGTGAATGATGACTGTTGAGACTTAGGGACCCTAGCTTTGTTCTTGGGCCCCATCTGTACTGCTGCCCACACGCTGAAGGCTTTCACTGGTCATTTCTGGGCCAGGCCAGACCTTTCGATTTTGTGTGGCTTACAGGAGAAGACGGTCGGAGGACAGGGAACTGGCTTTTTTCTTTCAAATGTGCCGGCCACAGTGTAGCACACTTACACAGGGTAGTAATAACCACAGTAAATAGTAAGGGAGCTCATTTATGGGGTGCTTAATGTGTGAAAGGGCTTAAGCCCGTATGTGCTGGACCCCATGCGTGTCTCTGGGAGGTTAGTCTTCACTTCCTACCGGGGGGTAGGGGCAGCACCGTTCTTACTCACAGACAACCACCTGCTGCTGACAGCAGCACCCCCGCCCCTCATCCTGCCGGTGACCTGGGCACTGGATTCTAATTAAACTTGGTCTGCAAAGCCTGTTTCCAAGCATGCCCTTCAGTCTCGTTTCCTCTTTCATTGGAAAAACTTAACTTTTTAGCCTGCATCTTAACATGTATATGTATATATATATTTTTTCCTGTTTAAAATCACTCAGGGTTGAGTCTGCAGTAAGATGGGGTGTGCTGTGGCCCCCCGGGACCCCTGCCATTTGTTCTTGTTTTTCTCCGTGGACTTGGAGAGTCTCTTGATTTCAAAGCTCTTGTTTCTATTTTTAAGCTGTCGTCTTTGCAAAGTTATTTAAGGCCATTGGTCCTCAAATGATCACACAGGTTCCTTCTCGCCTGAAGAACTTGAAAACCAACAGTTTACATTATGTGTGAGAGCATCTTTCCTATGACCAGCTAATTTAATTGTACACATCAAGATAAGCTTCAAGTATGTTTTTCCACCACTGCAACTGTCAGTGGTATTTTCTGGTGAGAGGTTTTGGTTTAAAATCCCTGGTCAATCAGTGCTCTCACTCTCAGGAGTAAATTAAAGAAGTCACTTGAAAATGGCCGAGAAATAGAAAAAAACCCTAAATCCTCTCAGCTCCGGCAGGCGTTCTGGAGAGGTGGACGGGAGGTCAGCTGAGTGCTAAATGCTGTTCCCGGCTCTCCAGCCCTCCCTTGGCACAATCCGCTCTGACAGCGTGGGGATGAGAAAGGCTGGAGCTGGCTGCTGTAAAGATGACTTCCGGTGGGCCATCGTGGTCTGTTAAAATCACAAAATACATATGGCAAGGGTAGGGGTGGGAAGAAGGACTCTCGCTTCAGCTGGTCTTTAGAAAAATAAAACAAGCTCAGTATCTACTAAGAGATCAGTTTGCGCCTGATTTGGTTTAAACGCTAAACCCTATGAAATGATCTTAAGCAGAAAAATCAATTTCCCAGAAGTCTCAGATGTACACTGGAACCCATATTTGAACTAAATCGAGGTAGAGTTAAATAATTGAGCTCGCTCTCTTTAAGTGATACAAATGTATTTCATGCTAGAAGTAACTCATGTGAGCAGGGCAGCTCCAGAGGGTGCCCAGCTCTGAGGCTTGAAGAGGCGGCCAGGAGCAGCTTGGGATCACGCATGCCGTGAGGGGTAGGGACAGGTGGCCCTGAGTCCCAGGTATCTTTCTATTCAGAATTCACCAGGGTGCAGGAACCAGATCCATGACCAGAGCCTGCTTGGATTTCAAGGACAGTGGGGATCTTGGCCCTGGATTTGGACAGAGGGGCCACGAAGGCCGCCTGGGGATGCCTTGGTCCTTAAGAGGAGCAGAACATTTCTGACCTCCCTGCAGAGTGGTCCTGACTCCCCTCTCTTGCGTTGACCTAGGACTCACAACTTCTCAGAGCCTCAGTGTTCTGTCTATGAAATGGGACTTCATTCACCCGCAGCTGCATTTTCTGACTGTCCCAGGTGCTGTAGCAACAAACAGTAGACAGAGCCTTCTGCTCTGAGCCATTTATGGCCCTGGTGTGGAGGCAGGCAGCTCTGAGTCAACAAGTTTGCAGAAGCATTAGACTGTGGAAGGTGCTGGAAGGAAGAATGGCAGACAAGCATATCTGCTTCCTAGGATCTGGGGGTGGGGGTGGAAGGGTTAGTTATGGCAAAGGGCCCGGAGGTGCTCGGTGAACGTTAGTTTTACTACTGTGGGTTGTGATAATACAATGCTTATTACCATCAGTATGTCTTCATTACATAAAGCAGGGGGAGGAGAGACAGAAGGAAAATAAGGAATTAGGAAAAATGAGTGAAGGTAGGGACACCTGGGCTGGTTAGGGGAGAGGCGGGCCCTGCATTAATGCCCACCAAGATGCTGGCACACGATGTCTGTCTCCCTCTCCATTCTTAGTCTGCCTCCGTCCCTGCCAGGACCCCCACCCAGCTCATCCAGGGCAGCGTCAAGGAAGCTCTGTGGGGCCAGAGACATGGCCGGGGTCCCTGCTGGCCCTGAGACTCCTCTGTTTTCCTTGCTTTATTTAAAGAGCATTTACAAGCAAGAGCAGGCCGACCCTGGGGGTGGGGTGGGCATAAGTACCGTGCAGCAGCTCAGGTTGAGAGCAGGAGGCGCCCTGGATGCAGAACCTACAAGTGTGCATGTTTATCATTGGATTTAAAAGCTGGCCCTTGAGGAGCATTTACACTGAAGCCAGAGTCCCTGTGTCCAAGGCATCTGGACAGCTCTCCTGGCTTCCTTGTTAGCAATCCATTCTTCTTCAGTGTTTTTAGCAGCTGGATGTTTGCCTCGCCAGTTTAGAACATGCGTGTCTGGTAACGAAGGCATCGATAACCCGTTGTAAGGATGATGTGGCGGGTGTAGATTTGGAAGATAGAAAGCAGATGAGGGTTACTTGGAGGTGAAATGGGGTTTTCGATGCTTATGGTTGAGGCTCTGAAACCCAAGCCCCGCTGAGTTCCGATGGCCTATATCTGTTTGCTTACTTTGGCCGCTCTCTCTGCTGTTGGAATCCCTCCCCCGCCCTGCAGCAGGGCCAAACGACACAGGGGCTGATCTAACACCATGGACCCAAGGTTGTAGGGCTGCTGCTCTCACCCACTAGCTGTGTGACCTCGGCAGGCTAACTCAGTTCTCCAGAGGGCTTCCTGCTTTCTTGTATTAAAGGGAGGGAGTTGGTCCAAACCCCAGAATTCTGTGATTCCAAGGGAACTCACTTTATTTAGAGAATTTGGTGAGCCCAAAATGAGATCATGGGAGAGCAGGCAGGGTCTGTGAACTGAAGTAGGGAACCAGCAGCTTAATTTTTATACATTCTGTATTGGCAGGAAAACGCAGATGACATATTTTGGCCCACTTGTCTATTAGGTTTGCTTTTTGTTCATTTACTTCCTTAGGAAAGTTCTGGTAATATGTTGATAAACTTCCATCTTTAAACAAAACCTCTGTATGAAGAGGACTCCACTCCCCAAAGAAGGCAGGACCTTAATGAGGTGAACTGTTATCAAATAGCACCCCAATAAGATGGATTCGTTGACACTGGGTGGAGAGAAGTGTTCTCTCGTCTGCACTGTGCCGCAGTCTGCAGGGGGACATCGCTTTTGGCTTTTATCCAGCAGGAATGAACAGTAAATAAATGAAGAAGTATATTAGGCTGAACCACTGACATTTGTATGCAGGGTAGTAAATGTTTGTAGATGAAGAGCAGCAAAAGATTTTTTAATAAATGCTTTTGTGACGGATTTTATACTAAATCATTTCTTGACATTTCGACTAAAACCAACAGCTTAGATAATGGATCTGATGTTCATACCATGCATATACTCTGGTTTGATAAATCCTCTGCTGAGAGGACCTCCATGAGCCCAGATTCCCTCTAGACTAGGATAAGATTGTATGTGGAATAAATTGATGCAGGCGAGTGGGGGGGCTGGGGTCGGTGCTCCCGCCCACACTCCAGATCTGTGCTGGGGCTCGAGGAATGGTCTTCTTGGGTTTCAAGTTTAGGCTGGACCATGTTAAATAAACTCCATGGTAGAAATGACTTTATGATGGTTCTATTTTCTGATGGGAATATTTACTCACGCAGGCAGGAGACAGAGAGCCTGGGAGGAAAGTGAGGGAGTCTTAAGACAGCCCGGGGAGAGGCCATTTGGAACAAAGTGTTGCTGTTTCCCTCTTACTCAGTGCAGGCCCCCTGACCACCCTTCCTGTTTGGCCAGCAGATACAAAACAGGGATGTGGCCGACTCCTGAGGCCCTGGCAGTGGCCCTGCTGTCTCGCATGCCAGTCTTGGCTGAGAGGCAGCCTCTTTCCCCTTGTCTGGCTGACCTCTCTGGAGTAGATCCTGGGGGTTCTTCCTCCTGCTGTGTTATTTCCTCCCCTCTGCTGGGGGCTACCCTGCATCTTGTGTGTCCCTATGGGCTTCTGCTCAGTGGACCCCTCCCTTTCCAGCCACCTCCTCCCAGAACCCTCGCTGTAGGCAGAGAGAGTGCTCTCACTGCGCCCCGCACCATTCCTTCTCCCTGCACCCTCCACCTGCAGGCTGCCAGGCAGGCACTTCCTTAGGTAGGCCCCACGAGCCCGGAGAGCACCAGGCACCCTGGGTGACATGATACCAGCTCCTGGGTCCAAATGTCTTGGGTGAGTGCAGGACTCTGCCTTCCCAGCAGGCACCTTGTCCTGGTGTCCAGCACATGAAAGGCACCCAGAGGGTGTCTGCAGGATGAAGGAAGGGACAGATGAGAAGCGGAGAAAGGGGAGCCAGAGCCTTCAGGTCCTAGGCTCCGAGCGAGCACCTTGTGGCATGCTGTTGCTGCTATATGTGCGCCACGTAGCTTTCAGAACTGGAAAGTGGCCTCCACCCTGCTCCATTCTGATGTAGTAGGTGAGCCATCCTTCAGAAGAAGTTGAAGAGCCTTGACAGTGATAATTGCTGTTAATACCACTCTGCATATCACTTTAATGATGTATGAGTTTAGAGAATTTGCTTCTGAAACAACATGAAATAATGTGAGAAATACTCCACTGTTTGGCCAGAGTGGTGGTGTCTGCAGGGGGACAAGTGGCATCTGAGGGGCTGGATGGGAGATCCCAGGAAAGCCAGGCAGTGCGTGCTAGGGACCCTCTGCCCTGCAAGGTGGGCCCCACCCCACGCACACTGCGGGTTGCAGCAAGGGGGGTGCGCTGACGTCGTGGGACCTCACTGGCCCTGTCCCCGGTGCAGGCTGAGGGATTCACCTGGCCTGCAGTGAGTGCCAGCCCCTTCCCACTGATTTTCCTTCTCCCATTTTACATACTCACTCTCCCTGGTGAATAGTTCTTGGCAGGTTTCCCCGGATGTCAAATTCCAGGAGAGAAAGTACACAGGTCATGTGTCAGGATTAAATAGAACCCTTATTTGGAAACAACTTTTGTCAGGTGTCTGTGGAAACAGCTCCACCTTCAGCTACGAGTTAATCAGACAGAGCAGCGTGCTCGGAACACAGGCAGGGGCCCTCTGCTGCCCCCCAAGTGCCTCCCTGACTCTCCTCGGCAGGTCACACCCCCTCTTGGGGCTGCAGCCTTCTAATCTCACTAACTGGGGCTTGGATAGCATGGCCAGGCCCCTTCCAGGTCTGAGGGTGTGTAATTCTATCCACCTCCCGTCAGTCCCCAGCTGTCC